>OW240922.1:96862979-96908327 GCA_933207985.1 Pelobates cultripes | reverse complement strand
TTAATTTAAAAAAAACAAACCATCAGATCAGAATAAAAAAATAACACTAACAATAAAATTAACGGCACATCTTCAGCTTTTAACCTGGTTTGTTTTATGGTCTGTGGTTTCTGAGTGGTCAAGTCAGGAAAGAATTGATAAAAGCTTCCCCACCTTATATTCTCAGTAGGAGCACTGTGATTGGTTGGCTTACACATGTTTTATATGTGAGTACACATGTGTATATATATATATATATATATATATATATATACATATAGTGTAATTTGTATATATACACACATTATACATTACTTCCAAACCAACCAATTAAAATGTTCCTACTGATAATTGCTAAATTAAATATATCTGAGGGTCTGTGGTGGATTTAATCATGCTTTGACAAAATACTCATCACCATAGTTGACATAACATGCTATCTTCTTTTTGATAAAAAAAGTTATTAATTACCTCAGCAGTGCAAAGTCCCATCATGAAGACAAAAAGCTTAATGTTTGCTGTAAAGCCGAGGACATAAAAACTGTCTGTTACTCAGAATGACTCTTTACTGTCCTTTCTCCAGACCGTAAAATATATTACAAAATGATAGGATTATACTTTTAAGAAAATAAGACAGATTCAGATTCTTCTCCATCTAACATATGAGCGACCTTTAAGTGTGCCATTAGAGGCCGCTTTATTAAATTAAATGAAAAAGCTAAAAAAATACTCTCTGAACATTACATAGAACTTGCAGAATAAGTCTAAGATGAACTTTAAAAAATCCAACAACTCTTATAACTAAATCTATTGAAGATTTAAAAAAAATAAAAAAGAATTCATGATCAATTAATAATTAAAATAAATAGATCTTTAGAGAAAATAAAATCCAAATGGTATTATAAAGGTAAGGGAGCTGATAGCCTTCTGATCAATAAACTTAAAAACATAACAAAACCAAAAACCACATAACAAGTTTTCTTCAATAAAGAGATCTGTTTATCTCCTGTTAGAATAGCTAAGGCCTTTGTAAATTACTATTGGAATTGTTACAATACAAATGCTGGCAAAAATAAAGTTAATTTAGAACAATATTTTAAAAATAGAATACTCCCAAAACTGACTGAATCCCAACTGAATAAGTTGAATGAGCTCTTCTAGCCCCAGAAATATAATAAAGTGACTGAGGACCTAAACCCCCCCCCCCAAAAAAAAAAAATCCCTGGCTCTTGATGGGCTGCTTGATCTCTTTTAAGAACTTTTTAATGAATTAGCTCCCCATTTGACAGATGCCTTTAACGACATTGCAATTAAGGGCTTGATGTCTAAGGATATGTTAAGAGGCAACATTGTTACTATTTTCAAACAAGATAAATATCCTGAAGATGTTAAGAGCTATAGAACTATCTCCCCTTTAATTGTAGACTTGAAGATGTATGCAGTGGTGATAGCAGAAAGAATAAAAAAGTAATAACAGATATGGTTCACATAAATCAGGTGGACTTTATCCCCCGATAGATCTTCCTCAAGTCATATTAGAACTATTATGAACATATTTGCAGAATTGTCGAGGAAATATAGGATCCCCCTGCTGACCCTGTTGCTGGATACAGAGAAAACCTTCAACAGGGTCAGCTGGAATTGTATGCAAAATACATTGAAATCAATTATTTGGAGGAAGAACACTTGATTCTACTATGGCTTTATAGTCAATGCCATTGGGCAGAACAGTCGGTCCAGAAATTACATCAAACTTGTTCAATCTAACAAGTAGAACCAGACAGGGCTGCCCACTATCATCGCAGCTCTATGTATTGACTATAGAGTTGTTAACCATTGATATAAGAAGCAACGAGAAGGTAGGAGGATTTAATTGTCCCAAAGAAATTGAGATTAAACTATATGCAAATTATATTCTGATACATCTGGAAGAACTAGAGAACTCAGTGGTGGAACTCATTATTATTATTATTATTATTATTATGTTATTATTTATATAGCGCCAACAAATTCCACAGTGCTTTACAGTACACTTATGAAGGTCATAGAGAACTAAAGCCATTTTTTGAACTCTCATGGGTAAAGAAGACATTTACTTATTTAGGCATGAAGATCTCTTCCAATCCCGCAAATTGATGGAAGTTAATATGCTACCATTAATTAAAGAAATAAACATTACATATAAATCATGGAAAAAGAAGGATATTTCCTGGCCGGGTAGGACTAACACTATCAAGGCATTTATCATAAACCCTAAATTAATTTATTTTTGTGGTTTTGTCTTTGAGCGTACCTGTGAGTAGGCTTAAACGAATTCAATCCTCATTTTTCAAGTTTATTTGGATAGGAAAAAAGAGCAAGATTGAATCTGCATTTGCTAGAAAGGAAAAAATAATGGGTGGTTTGGAAATACCATACTTGATTAGATAGTATCAAGCTTCCTTACTCGTATATGCCATCAAACTTTACACAAATCATCTTAAACTGAGAGTTGGTACAGGCTAGAACAAAAAGAATACCTCCTTTAGGAATTTAGCTGCTGCTTACTTGCTCCTGCAAGAATCTATAAATCAAGTAATTCAATCCATAGACATTATTTCATTAAATATGTGCTCTTCAATTGGTATATGATTATAAATAGAGCGTGAATGGAAGACAAAATCCTACCATCCATACATGCAAATATTTTGAATGATCTGATGGAAGGTATTGACGTAAACCTTTTGACATCTAGAGGGATAATTAAAATATCAGACTTTATGAGCGACAACAAGATGAATTAATTTCAAGAACTAACGTTTGATCTTCCCACATAGTTTTTTTTTTTTTTTAACAATTTGAGAATAAGGGCTTTCTTGTTTAAAAGACTAACAATTTGTAGTGAAACTAAAATGACCCAGACTTTTGAAAACACTATTAATAAACCCAAGATTTAAATGCAACTTATTTCTGCTTGCAGTACACTGTTAAGAAAGTTGGATAAACAACTAAGTCTACAAGCTAAAACCAAACAGGAAGAATTAGGATTGCATTCAATGAATGGTGTAAATCATTGTATACATTATACAGAGAGGTGCATTGCTGCAAGTTTATGAACAGATGGTGCTTAGTCCCTAGAAGAGTGGCCAAAATATATTCAGATACCTCACATGACTGTTGGAGACGTACAGTTCAAGAGACAAATTACCTCCAACTCTGGTTGCCTTGTCCAGCGATTGAAGAAATGTGGTCTGGGATCTTCATTAAAATCAGCAAATTGTTAGGCCATAATAATGTCCAGTAATCTTTCACTGGAAATGGCTTTATTATATATTAATTTACCTCATATGACTAATAAAGATCTAAAATGTATAATACATCTGCTGACTGCTGTTAAATGAAATATATTGCAAGTAATTGAAAATCTACTAATAAACCAGGGTGGCAGGCAATAAAACCGCAGCTTGATTTTCAGTGTAAAATTGAGAGAGGCATCATCTTTTTTAACATAAATTCTCAAAAAAACAGTCTGTGGGATTGCTGAGTTAAAAGGCTAGAAAATGATAAGGTGGATTTAATTAATACTTGAGTCCGGTTTTTGCACATTATCTGTACTAAGAGATATTCATTCCCTCCCCCTATCATTTGGATTAAGCTTTTATAAACACTCTTTAACCCCTTAAGGACCAAACTTCTGGAATAAAAGGGAATCATGACATGTCACACATGTCATGTGTCCTTAAGGGGTTAAGGGTCCCGATCTATTCTCTCTGTTTCAGTTGCTGTGGCTTTTTCTTCTATATGTTGTAGACATATTATAGCACTATTCTAATAAGTGATCAATATTCTTATATTGTGATCTTGATGAAATAATATTTTGTGTTTGCTTTTAAAGTGGATATGTTCACAGTTTTTGTCCTGATATGTCTTGTTTGTCTGTTATAAAGAATAATAAAACAAAGAAAAAGGCAGTCTGTTAGTTTATACCATTCCAAGTGTCATTGAAGTTTTGTTCTGTTAAAATTTTATTTAGAATGATGTCTAAAATATAGAGTAGCTTTACGGACCTTCATTTACCATTCAGATAGTTACACTGTGATTGTTTTGTGCTGTTGCTAAGGTATTCAAATGAAAATGAAATCTTCCTATTGCAAAATATATTCATTTAGTACTTTGTAGTTATTTTCTCTGAGACAATTCTTTAAAATGGATTGGCCACACAATTGTTATGTTAAGATTTTTTCAGTAGCTTATTCCGTTTTCAAGGTACTTTAGTAATTGTTCTGAGCCTTACCTATTGTGAAAAGTATTACGATTTAGAGACTAATGATAATTTTTGACCTTAAACATTCTCTCTAAACATCAACTGGCTTCCAACTAAGAGAAGAGGATTTTTTTTCAAATTTAGAATTTTTATTTTTCAGGAAGGTAAATTGCCTGTACAGAAAGCAAAACAGGGGAGGGGACACAATGCAAAATATACTGTACTGTACTGTACGTCGTTTTTTATTATAACTGGAGTGTTTGATTAATTGTCCCCTGAGAACTGATTTTTGGGCCTACCATAGAGTCTCCACTCCTACCTCCCCTGTTTTGTTAGTAAAGAAGTATTCATCAATTGCAATGATACATCCTTGCTTATTAGTGTTGTAACACTCCTTTTCTTTGACTTGTAAGTATTATGGTATCCCACAGGGAAGTGTTTTGTTGAGAATTTTGGTTGGCATGCTGAAAATGGGTCTCTTGATAAAATGCCACATGTGCTTTAGCTTTCTTAGCTTCCAGAAGGGCCAGTCTCTGTTTGTTAGGTGAGTTTAACTCCTTAGTGTTAAGGGAAAATATGTTAAGCGTCATGGTGCCTGGTTTTATCGCTATTAGTATATCGCAGGTATGTAAGATGTTGTGGCCATAGAGTGAGTGTCTGGGGTAACAGAATCAGCATTGGAAGAGTGTGGGTCTGAACAAGCACCAACACACAGGTTACAAGCCGCATAGAGGCGTGATTGGGTATAAGGTGCATGGTGCCATAAAGGTGGTGACTTGTCACAGGGTTATAAAAGAAAACAAATATAAGGGTTAAACAGAAAACATTAAACAAACTATATAAATTGGTATGCTCTTCAAAGTGAGGAGAAGATAATTTTTATGTAGCGCTACTGTTTAATAAACATGGGAAGATTAAATATTTATCTTCAAGTTCCACAATGTGCCTAGTACTGTAAAATCATGCTTGCCTTAATTATTTTAACAAATCCCTCAGTAACTGGGCACAATGATGGGTGATTAGGTCTTAGACAAATTGTGAAAAATAAAGCTTTAAAATTCTGTTCTTTAACAAAAGCATGTGGTATCAAATACATAACGTGCAAATTAGATGAAGCTTAGTATTTCTCTGTCTAAAAGATGCTAAATTATCATTGCATAATGACAGCTCTATATTTGGGGAGGAATGTACATGGCATGGATCATTGACTAGGCTTGGATGCATTATGGAGATAAATAAGTCATGAAACTCATTATATTGAGCTAAGTAGGCTGATATCTCAAGGTGAATGAAAAAAAATTATAGACAGTCAGCATTGATTAACATTGATGATGCCAATAGATGACATGTGTCTCATTAACCCATTATATTCCATATGGACATCTCAGTGTGTGTGTGCTTCTTTAAACACATTTCTGGACTTGTAGATATGTGTATTTGTTATGTTATTTTTAGTTATAGTTTGGTTGTAGTACTTATTTTTCCATTAAATAGTCTGATAAACAAGAAATCATTCAAGTTGTTTGTATGCATTATCATGTCAGATGAAGAAGAGGTTTGTAGTGTTTATCATGCTAACATGCAATTGTTTAGGTATTGTTTTTTGGAAAATGTGTTTACAAGTCCTTTGAGATGTCGCAGGTGTTGAGGTTTTCAATGGTCCTGTTAAAGTGTCGGTATCTGTCTTCTCAGAAACCTGTCAGTGGGGACCTGTCACTTCTCTAGGATATGCATACTGGGATGAAATTCACCTATAACAGGTGTTAACATTCTTTTTTCCCCGAGTTGCTCCACTTTCTTTTCAGGTTTATATGAAAAATGTTATGTGAATTACAACATATTCCAGTTCAGAATAGGCAAAGTCAGGGCCAACATTGCAAATGAGGAAAAATAGAACATTCTTTAACTTCTAATGTTTTAAGTCCTCTAATCCTGGAACTATGACTGTTGCAACATTATTAATGGTTCATCAGCATCTATTAGGTCAATAAACATTGATATTGTAATTTCCCTAAATATTTGTAAACCACCTAAATATCACCATGAAAACTATTCTCTTGGCGTCGAATCTGTCCGATGACTACCCGTTCTCTCTTTATTGAGATGAAAAATACAAACTTGGCAGAAATTGAAAATATAGATGTTATTTTATTTTAACAAGTTAATTCCCTGCTTGGTGAGATCAAGTTTCCACAGATTTTAATTTATGTCTAACATTCAGTCTAGTAAAACCCAGCAACGGTAATTTCCAACTCAGCAATGGCACTATCTGCAGGGTTCAAGCTACCATTCTTGAGAGATATTCTAAAATTTTGTGTAGTGACTTCACTGTGAAAGCTACCATGAATGTGAATCTCTAGTTTACAATGAACAAGCATGGATAATCACTGCAGGAGGTAGATTATACCTAGAGTACTTTATACGAATAAGAGGAAGCAATTAGTTTATATGAACAAACAGTAGTGGGTTCAGCACTCAGTGGCCAGTGGGAAGCTAAAATTAGTAAAAAAAGGTAGGCCGCAACCTAATAATATGACGTTCCCTCACAAATTGTCAAAAGTTAAAATCTAGGAAATAAAAATGATAGGTCGCGCCACAATAGAGACAAATGTGATGATATAATAAAACCAATAGTGTACTAAATACTAAGAAGGAACAGTCCTGGTGATAAAATACAATAAGAATAATAAAAATTAAATAATAAAAAATAAAAGTAAAATCAGTAATGCCACAGTAGACAATAAAATAATATGATTGCAGTAGTGTACTTACATAAATAAGACAAAATTAAATTAAATATATAATAGTCCTGATTTTAGGGGACCAACTTGACTTGCGGAGCTTGAGTGTGACCTAGGTCTGCTAGTAGTGCAGGTCTTGACGTCTCCCGATCCTCTTAGTTCAGTTCAGAATATGCAAATGAGAAGAAGAGCTCCAAATAGTGTACACTGTATCCAACATAGAGCAAAGAAGAAACTTCACAGCAATAGTATTCCTACTCACCTATTAAAGAGCTAGTCAAAGCTCAGGTATAGATAGCATTCAGTGGCATTGATCCCCCACTGGTAGGATGTAGGTGGTAGTTTATGATGTGTAGCTAGAAGGGAAGGTCGTCTCGATGTGAGGGGAAAGAATATAACAAAACATAGTGCTCTCTGTATCTAGCAAATATACAAATAATAATAAGATGATATATACTCACATTTTAGTGAGCAGAGTATACTGCTCACTATAATAGCGTGGGTGGTATAATCTCCACCTGTGGATTCTTGAATGAGTATGTACAGCGATGTTCTTAGTGTCCAGGTTAAAAATAAAATAAAAAAGTAAATAAAATGATATGCACAAAAAAGGGGCTATGGCACACACAGAGAATTAGGGCCAATATTCCTTTAATAGTACAACTTTAAAAAGCAATAAAAACAGCCATAACGCGTTTCACCAACACAGGGCTTCATCAACTGGCAATAAAAGCAAAAACCTGGTACATAGTAGTATATATAGGCAGTAAATCAATTAATTATTCAAATTATGGTGCCAAAATTGTGTCATCTTTTTGGGACACATAAACACAAAATAAGGTACAAAATAGAATAATAATATAAAAGATTGGTAAAATATAAATACATTATTGGTTTATTAAAATGAGGGTTGTGTTACATATATGAAAGTAAGAAATTTAACGAGATTATGTGAAAGGGAGGTCACATGGGGCGCGGGAGCTGATGACATGCTTTGTCACGTGACTCGCTGCAATGGATTGTGGGGGATGTAGGCTGCATCAGAGCTGGAGACCGGGGCACGTCCTCCAGCCGTACACATAGCAGGATCCCAGCCCAAACTGGGTGGAGCATCCTCTCTAGGGTATGCCCTGAGATAAAATAGGGCGGTGAGGGAAAGTAAGAACAAAAAAATGATTGTTGGATGGGCGCAAAGCGCGTGTGCATCCCACAATAGTATAATATAAGAACAAAAAAAATTGATCTGAAAAAAACACTAATACCCAATAACCCTAAGGCTAGTAAGGGCATATAAAAATACAATAATAACTGAGTCGTATGGATTAAACTATGGAGGGCTGTAGTGGGAAGGATGTAACCCAAATATAGGGAAGGGGGGGGAAAGGGTATGAACCGATGTAATAAAGTCATAGCATACCTTTTCCAGCCAGAATAGATATTTGTATCTTCTGTAATTGAGTCTGAAGGACTATAAATGGGGAGGATTATCTTGATAAAAAAAGGAGATATGTGAAAATGATATATTAGGAAAAGACAAATAAAATATTGCAAATGTGGGACCAAAGTGGGAAAAATAAAATAAAAAACAAAAATTGGAAAATAAAATGAAAAAATAATAAAATAAGATGAAAAATAATATGAAAAAATAAATAAATAAAATAAAAATAAAAAATAAGTATAAAAATATGAAAAATAAAATTAAAAATAAATATATAAAGGAAGATTTGTAGAAATTATATGTAAGAAAAAAAAATGAAATTTAATATAATAAAACCATATGAGAAGAAAAATATTAAATAAATATATATATAGGATAGGAACATACATAATGAAAAATATACTTAATAAAAAATGTTTACATATTAGAAACTGATATCAAATATATACATTGCTAATAAGTCATGTAAAGTTAATTTCATCTTCAAAAGTTCACTTGTCTCTGTCAGGTAAAGGAAATTGCCAATCCTTATCTCCAAGTAGACTTATATCATAAACCAATTTTCTCTGTAAAAATAATTACTTTATTGTTAAAGAATTACTTATAATTACTTACAAGCGTCCAGAGTTGATGTTTACTGTGAAATGTTTCATTAGTTTATTAAAGAAGTCTTTCTTAATATAAATAATTTGATTATTAGCCCACACAGACTTAACAGGATCTGTGCATGCAAAACTAATTTTAATAATATGAACTATACTTATCTCCATTTATATTATAGGGCTGGTCATCAAAAACAAACATTTCTCAGACAGATATAAAATCCACCACTCCTTCTCCCACGCATGACAGGAGCCTTCATGGTTTACAAAGTACAAGGCTGCAGATAGCAGATGCAGGTTGCAATTACCTGTATAGTATAGATGCCTGATTTTAACCAGGCAACTGTACATACTGTATATGGATATGCTACTTCCTCATGCAGAGTCTTGCACCCATTCTTACCTCATGCAGATCCTTGTCCTGATTCCTGTCCAATACAGTGTCATATGATTATTTCTGTTCTGCGTAAAAACCTGTATTTATTTATTTTTTCTTACAAATATCATTGGGTTTTTCCTGCTATTTCATACCCCATGCACAGCAGTGTGCCCGTTGATGTCCCATATAGAGCATTAGTCCAGACCAATGTCTGTTGGTTACAATGAACCTTTCTTCTTCTTTTAATTTGTTACATTCTGTTACCATTGAAGGTTTTACCAAAACATTACAATTTCAGCTCATACCAAGGGAAATTAATGATGCTTTTTAATTTAACATTTTTACATTATTTGGTTCTCTACTGTATCACAATAATTATTTCTATTGTGATACAGTAGAGACAATGGGTTAAGCTGTATGTGCATGCAAGTAACATTGGAATGAATCAATTAAACTGATTAAGAATAAATTATCATTCTGTATCTCTCCTAAATCACTCTATGTATTGCACTGAGAAAGGCTGTCTCACTGTATGCCATTCATTATCAACATCTGTACTGGGAAACATGTAAAACAGCCAAATGGCAGACACGTGTTACAAGATGGCACTTTAATTATTATAATAATAATAATAATAATAATAATAATAATAATCATAGTTACTAAAATAATTATCAAAACCGTATAATTATTACATATATTATCCTGTCATGATAAATGATATGATCTTTTATTTATATTTTCATTCCATCTCTGAGTATTGCAGCATTGATATATAAACATCCTCCTCTAAGGGTTGGGAACCGCTGTATTAGAGCATAATAATTGTCATCATCAGCAGGGCCAGCTCTCCATTTATTGAGCATACAGTACCGTGTCGATTTTACATTCCTTCGATTAAAGGACCACTCTAGGCACCCAGACCACTTCAGCTTAATGAAGTGGTCAGGGTGCCAGGTCCTTCTAGGGTTAACCCATTTTTTTATAAACATAGCAGTTTCAGAGAAACTGCTATGTTTATTAATGGGTTAAGCCTTCCCCCAAATCCTCTAGTGGCTGTCTCATTGACAGCCACTAGAGGCGCTTGCGTGCTTCTCACTGTGATTTTCACAGTGAGAGCACGCAAGCGTCCATAGGAAAGCATTGTAAATGCTTTCCTATGCGACGGGCTGAATGCGCGCGCAGCTCTTGCCGCGCGTGCGCATTCAGCCCGGCGAGGCGGAGAGGAGGAGGAGAGCTCTCCGCCCAGCGCTGGAAAAAGGTAAGTTTTTACCCCTTTCCCCCTTCCAGAGCCGGGCGGGAGGGGGTCCCTGAGGGTGGGGGCACCCTCAGGGCACTATAGTGCCAGGAAAACGAGTATGTTTTCCTGGCACTATAGTGGTCCTTTAATGTGAGCATGAAATATCATCCTATAGAAAAATCACACTAACATGAAATGGGACAAAGCTGGAAAAAATTCACCCATAGTGAAAGATATTCTAGAGAATCTTAAGTATTTTGAAAGTATGACTTTACTGTTTCACAACAGTAAAACTCTAGATAATTTTCTAATAAATATTTAATTTCCCATTTAGTTACATTACACTTTTATGGTTTAGCATAACCATTTTCTAATACCACAGCATACCAGAAGAGAATGGAGCATCATGCAAGGGTTATGCTTACTGAGAACATGGCCAATTAGGCTACAAAGGATAATAAACCCGCATAATTTCCACCCATAAATCATACATTTTAAACCAAAGAAATACTATACTTTGCAGCAAATTGGCTTGTTTTTTTTTTTGGCTTTCTATGGCGTTTATGTCTGGGGTTTATTTTATTGAGACCAGTAAGTTTAAAACTGGAAATTTTCTAAAAATAAACAAACAAATAAACAAAAAAAACAAAAAACAATCAGAATTTATATAAATAATTTTGCTGTGCTAAAATTAACATGTCAGATTGGCGTAAAAATACAATATAAATATGGCTGTTTTCAATAAAATTCATAAAAACAAAAACAAAAATACACGACTGAATATTTCAGCTTTTATTTTTCCTGGAACATTGTTACAATGTCAGTAAATTCGGTTTAGATGTTGTGTGACCAGTTTAGCAAAGATACATTTTATCAGCTCGAGAAACCAGCCGTATGAGATCTAACAAGGAGAAAATACAATATTAATCAGACTTGGATTTTCACCGTAAACCACCAAAAAGATGAAAAAGTGTCCGCAATTCTATTATAAATCAGCAAAATCCAATAAAATAACATCTCTGCACAATGCTCATGCTGCCATTTATTTTAATGCAATTTACCAAAAGCCATTGCAGAGTTCAAAATTCTTGGTCGATGTAGCAAAGTAACGACAGGGTGAAAGGTCATGTTCTGAAACATTTTGGACATTAGCATGATGTCCGCTGTAATTTGTGTCACAGACCCACCGAGGATATGCTATTATGACATTTTGAAATTGTTTAGAGAAGGGGAATTTCCAAAGTGTTTGTTACAGCTGGAAAGAAAAAACAATTTCTGCAGATTTATTAGATAAGTCCGAGGACAAAACCAGCCAAATTAACCCTCAGCAAAACAATGACAATAGCATGCAGCAAGTTATTTCCTGCTTTTTATCACAATTCAGAGTTTGTCTTCAAAGTTGTCATTATATTTTGCTGACAAGCCACTAAATCTTAAAATAGCTGTTGTTAAGGGCCCTGGGGAGATAGCACAGCTAAGCAGATAAGGGCACATGTATGAGTGTGTGTATGGATGATTGTTTTTGGTTGTAAGTGTGTATGGGACTGGTTATGTGTCTGGGAGTGGTGTATGGATCATCCTACCTCATTCCCTTTTGGGAGTCGGGCCAGCAAAAAACTTACCCTTACTGTGCTGCTCCTGTTTGTCCTGGGCCTATTTGATTTTACATGCTTGAGGATGGATGTGGAATCAACCCTCTCTGCCCTCAGAGCTGCAGCTGCCCTGGATGGTGGCAAGCACCTTTGTGAGCAGTTTGGGTCCCCCACCCCGCGGCCAGGCCTCTGCTGGGGCCTTCCATGCGGCCGCAGCCCAAGAAGGCCGCACGAGCAGGGGCAGGCGCTCTCATCTGCCTGCTCACCTGAAGGGTTCCTTTCGGGTCTTAGGGGTTTTCTGGATCAGTAGGAACAGGGGGCACAAGGGTGCAGAGATTTCCCCTTAGATAATCAGCTTCGGTCAGTTTGGCTGCCGTGCAGCAGCCTTAAGGGGAACGGGCTGCGCAAAGGGTCACCCCGGTCTAGTGTCACTAGTGTTCCTTATGCGGTGTTGGGTAGCCCCGCACCTGCAGCTGTCTGTGCAGGAGTTAGCCCCGCTGAGGTTCAATTGGCGATGGGTGACTCTCTGAGCATTTCTGACATTGGGTTGTGTTTTTGATGACATGTACTACATGGATATGTGCCTCCCGATGGGCTGTTACATATCCTGTTTCTATTTCGAGTGCTTCAGCACTTTCTTGGAGTGGGTGGTCAGGAGGGAGACTGGGGTTGAATCTCTGCTGCATTACCTAGATGACTTCCTGTTCGTGGGTCCTGATGGTTTGCCATTTGTTCGCTGTTGCTGCGGGTCATGGGGGAAGTTTTTACGCTTTTTGGTGTCCCATTAGCCCATGACAAAACAGTGGGTCTGTGTGAGGTGGACAGTGTGTGAGCAGTGTGTGTGTGTGTGAAGGTTGCAGTGTGTGAGTGAGGGTGGCAGTGTATGTCAGGGGTGCAGTGTGTGTTAGGGGGCAGTGTATGTGTGAGTCAGTATGTGTGTGACAGTTGCAGTGTATGTGTGTATGGGGGGGACAGTGTATGTGTAGGGCAATGTGTGTGTGGGGGGGCAGTGTATGTGTAGGGCAATGTGTGTATGAGGGCAGTGTGTGTATGGGGGGCTGTGTATGGGGGCAGTGTGTGTGTATGTATGGGGGGCTGTGTGTGTATGGGGGGCAGTGTGTGCGTATGGGGGGCATTTCTCATTTCCAATTTTTCTTGGGGCCCGTGGATAACGGGGGTAGTTCACAGTATTCTCACTTGGGCTAAAGTTCCTGGGGATTGACAGCAAGGAATATTGTAGGCATTCCTTTTGGATTGGCACTGCAACGGAGGCTTCTAGGCTGGTATGCCTGCGCAAATGGTTTAGAGCATAGGAAGGTGGGAATCTGGACGTTTTGTCTCATATGTTTGCCCTGCTGGTCTCCCAAAATTGATGTTTCTCTCTGCAGGTTCAACACCCTTCCCCCCAGTGTTTGGAGAGGTGAGCTATTGGGTTTTACTCCTTCTGAAGCGAAGGTTCATCGGTTTGGCACTAGAGGTGTGAAATGTGTTCGGCTCCTCCCAGAGCTGGTTCAGCTGTCCAGCCTTCTGTGTATTCCCAGCATTTTGATTATCCTCCTGGGGGGCAATGACCTTGGAACAGTGCCATGGGGGTTGGCGTCTGCCATTAAGAGGGACTTGGAACGCGTTTTAGTTTTGTTTCCTGACGTGCAATTCATTTGGTCGGAGGTAATTTCCTGCAACTTCTGGCAGCAGGCCCATAATCAGAGTGCCATGGAAAGTTGATGTATAAAGCTAAATAGAAGGGTCTCTACGTTTATTATGGGTGTTAAAGGGATTCTGGTTCACATATAGTGTTCGAACGTAATGCAGCGAATTTGTTTCGTGGTGATGGAGTTCACTTTATGGAGGTTGGGCTCGACCTTTTTAATCTTGCCATACAGGAAGCAGTGGAACAGGCCTTTGGTGGTTTTAGGTGGGGCCCCTCGCTGATTTTAGGCTTAAAACAGTGGGGTTTGTGACGGGGGTGTATCCTTGCCAAAAGGTTTTGGGGCTGTTACATTGAGTGTCAGGATATGGGCAAGGTAGGGTCTCAACCTCCCCTGCTCTGTAGGGTAAAATTTTAAGCTACCGACTTGGACGTGCCCACCAAGCTAGAAGCCAGCTCGTGGTAAGCATTGAAAGGAAAAGGGAAGTTGGTTTGGACTAGGGAGGAGGCAAGAACCCTGTGGACAAGTTGGTGCATAGGCACGTGGTCTCTTTCATTGGCAAGGATGTATAATTAAATAATAGAGTTTAATAAACATTGGATGAGTCCTACAGTCATATGTTTTAATAAATGCTGTGGCCTGTTTCATCCAAATTCGGTGTCTGTCATTATTGGGGGTATTTGGGGTAGGCTCTGTTATTATTATTCGCATCACATTCCCATTCCCCACCATGTCCATACATGTTATAGGGTAATGGCTGTTACATACTACAAAATCTCACTACTTGCAACTGCTAATTCAATTCCCAGTTTTAATGTCTCCCTTAATAAGGAACAGAAGACATTAAATTACCATTTTGGGCACCATAGCAACTTCATCTTAATGATGTTTTTTTTTTTTTTAATCTTTTTATTGTTTTGTACGTTTTACATAGGTAAACATAAGCTTTGGTACAGCGAGATTACATTGAGATTACAGTTTCGGTATTTCACAGTTTCGGTATTTAAACAGTACTAAAATATCACAGAATGTCAGGTACAGTTTGTATTAGAGTCATCTCAAATATTGTGGTAGATGAGACATCTGGGAAAGGATAACATAACAAGTAAAAATACTATAGCAATAGATAATTGAAAGGAAACACTACATTAGTTCAATACCCTGAGTCTTGGTATACACTGGTGCGCTTCATTTGTAGATAAAGGGGATAACTCCCCTTGGTGGGTTGGAAAACCAAGGCTCAGCGGGGAACTATTGAATAGTCGGAAAAAGCCGGGTGTATAAAGGTAGGGGTGGTGCATTGCTGTCCCCTCAGGGAAGCAAGTTTGAGTGATGGTTGAATGTGTCTTGTCAATCGGTTACTTTCAACTCCCACCCACCTCAACAGGGGAGGAGGGAGCGGAGGAGAAAGCAGCAATGGTTGGGTGGTGTAAGAGGCAGAGGTATATGAATAGAGCTTGTATTTTCGATGAGGATAAAGGTATGTGTTAGATTAGTCTACTGTGATAGGGGAGGTTTGCAGTGCATGTGTTTAATCCATAGGTCCCATATGGACAAGAATTTAACATGTCTTCCTACTTTAGCTAAGGTGATTTCTTCCATCAATTTAATATCGTCAACTCTCAGTATCCATTCTCGAATCGAAGGTGGTTTGGGTTGTTTCCAATATTTAGGGATTAGTTGGGAAGCCGCCATGACTAAGTGGCGAAACAGGTCCGTCTCTAGTGTCGTGAGCTTGTGGGGTGGTAGGAAAAAGATATAATATTCCGGGATACAAGAGAAAGTCTTATGAAATATTAGTTGTACGATAGTGTGGATCCTCCTCCAAAATTTATGAATTATTGGGCATTGCCACCAAATGTGGGTGTGGTGAGCATTTGAAGTATTACATCTCCAGCAGAGATCTGGAGATGAGTGAAAGAATTTGTGAAGTTTAGCAGGCGTGTTGTGCCAGCGGGTTACTTTTTTGTAATTACATTCTTGTGCGTACGTTGAGATAGAGGATTTATGGATGGAAATAAAGGCGTTCTTCCATTGTTGGATAGTGATGTTAGTTTGTAGTTCATCTGTCAACCTTAGAGTGAAGTTAGGGAGATTTTGTGGGTATGCCTCTCTAATTACTGAGTTTAGGGTGGAAAGCAATTTTACCTTTGGTGGGTGGGTGGTGCATAAAAGCTTGAATCTAGTGAGAGGTCTATTGCCTTCTGGTAGAAGTGACTGGGTTTTGATGAAGTGGTTCAGTTGGTCATGGAAAAAGATTTGGACCCCCGTGTGAGTGTTAGACAAGGTAAGTTCATGTAAGGGTTTTAGTTTATTTCCTTTTGTTGCATCACTCAAATTCAGGAAGGGGCCATCGTATATAAGTCCAAGTTGTTTCCCTGTGGTTCCTTTATGGAAGTGGGGATTTAGAGTTAAGGGATATATAGGAGAGGGGAAGGGCGAAATATTTGTTTGCGTCCTTAACCTGAACCATATGTGTAATGTAGGAGAAATCGTTGGGTGTTTGTTTAGTTTTTCCATGAGTCTGGGGTCCTTATGAAGCCAGGGATATGCATAGAGCGGGGTGTCTACATAGCTGTTTTCTAGTGCAACCCATTGGAGTGTATTGGGTGTTTTTGTCCTGTAGCGGAACGCCAATATTAACTCCACAAATTCCGCTGGTCCAGAAACGAATCCACAGTCAAGCGCTGAAAACAACAAGGCAATATCCCCAACCTCCCAATAACCGGACGAGACACAGTTTTGGGAGTCAACTGAAATCCTTTTAATCGGCAAGACAATTTATACAAGTCCCCATGCAAGGGGTTTCCTGAGTCCTTCCCCAGGGGCACTCCCAGAGGGGACTACATGGGGGACTTACATGACAACATATTTCTCCCATCAGGCACTGCTGCACGAGAGGGATCATCCTCCCAGAATGCACCGTTAAGGGGATTATCCCCTCGTGCAGCAGAACCGGCAATTCATACAAAAATACATAACTTTTAAAATACACGGTAGATTTACACGAATGGGCGTTCGGTAGATAGCTGGGGTCTGGGCGCATCATTCGTGATATTGCCGCTCAGATCCCAGCTAAAATAACCGAACGCCGCACAGAAAACACATTTCTTTCAAAACATACGAAAAGAACCGATTACTTTTAGTGAACATGGTCCTGAAACTCCCGAACGTCCTGGAGGCTCAGCGGTGTTCGTGCCGTCGAATAGCTATTGGTAGCACTATGCGTTCGCCAACACGGACCCGCTGAGGAACAAAGGATCCAAGATGGCCGACCGCCGCATGGTCGGTAGTCGAACGACGGCCACCCAGGAGAGCCTTTAATAACCGATTGCAACAATGTTGCAATCGGTTTAACTAGCGCCACACGCCTCTAAGTGTGTGGGCTATCAGGGGATATTACGTTCGGTTCACGAACGGCTTTCTAAAGTGCCGTTCGTGAAACGAAAGAAAATCTCCATACAAAACCGCCATTTGCATTCGACTGAAACAGCAGTACAGGCAATACAGAAAACACAGGGACATTTACATAAGTGTGAAGCGCGTATCTCGCCCGACCTATTGGCAACCCTTAAAGGCACAGTCTCTAGTTATTGCCCAAGTGGCTAGGTTTGCCACATGTCCATTCATAGATTCTTTGTAAATGGGTCGCTTTATAATAAGCTTCTATGTCTGGAAGGTTTAGTCCCCCTTGGTCTTGTTTTTTAATTAGCGTATGGTATGCTAGGTGTGGGGGTTTGTGGGCCCATATAAATTTCAAAAATAGTGACTTAAGAGAGTGGAAGAATTTAGTTGGGATTTTGAGTGGAATCGTTTGAAGGAGGTAGAGGATACGGGGGAGGATGTTCATTTTGAGTATGTTAACCCGGCACATTAACCCAAAGCATGGTTTATGCCATCTATTTAGGTCTTTTGTGATGGAGTCAACTAGAGGAGGGAAGTTGATCGAGTAGGTGGATGTTAAGTGAGCGGGAAGATGTATTCCTAGGTACTTAATTGATTTGGATGTCCAGTTAAAGGAGAATTTGGATTTGATCTGATTGTTCAACGAGTCTGTCGAGAAAATTGGCATCAGCTCAATGATGTTTTTATATTCTCTGAAGATCCTGATGCATTATATATGCATAATTTAAAAATAATATCAGGAAGTATTACTTTACTGAGAGGGTAGTGGATACATGGAATAGCCTTCCAGCTGAAGTCGTAGAGGTTAACACAGTAAAGGAGTTTAAGCATGCGTGGGATAAGCATAAAGCTATCCTAACTATAAGATAAGGCCAGGGACTAATGAAAGTAGTTAGGAAATTGGGCAGACTAGATGGGCCGAATGGTTCTTATCTGCCATCACATTCTATGTTTCTATGTTTCTAACCATAAGGGTTTTTGCTGATTTGTCTGTGACTAGTAATGCAATTATCTTAATTCTGAACTAAAAACTCCCTTTGATATGTGGGATGATTTCTACATGCACAGAATCTGTATTCTCTGCACTTGGGTACATAAATTCCCAGGTAGTAGAGAAATAGCATGGTTAGGATTCATAGGTGAGACTCAACGTCATCATTGATGACGCCGTGGCCCGGGAAGGCTGGACTGGTAGCAGGGGGACTGCCTGGCTTGTCATGCAGTCCCCCCCATCATCATGGATCACAGCCAAAGGTAGGTGTATGGTGACTGGCAGACTGCAAACTGTTAGGGCATACCTTTCCGCCCTAATGGCGTTAAGGGGTTAAATTGAATTTGTTTGGGTAACTTTAGTGTACCTTTAATAAGAAAACATCATATGTATGGTGACTAAAAACATCTGGTGGCACTATCATATAAGATCTGTATTACATTCAGAACTACAGTAAACAATCATCCTTCATATTCTAACCTATCACACTGAACTAAATAAGCCATGTATCTTTTTCAGGAATGGTTTACATTTTTTTTTTTTTTTAAAGTACTACCTCGAGCCAAAGCTGAATGTAACAAATTAAATGTGTATTAACAGTAAAGCATGTCATAAAATATTTATTTCTAATTGATCAAGTACATATAAACATTGCCATTTCCCTAAGAACATTTTTTTTCTTTCTCAAAAGTTCTTTGGTTTACACAAATATTTAACAAAATAATAATTTAGCCATGAGACTTTTAGTACAGATTAATGTAACAGGAAGACTTCTCTGGCTTGGTCATTCAAGGAAGTAGGAATAATTTAATGGGCAATTTAATGGAACAGGACTATTTGTAATAATATAGAAAGATATGAATAAAGTATAAAAATAATGTATTACTTACACAAAGGCAAGAATCAATCAGCATAAAAACAAGTCAATTCTGTCCACAATCTGTCCAATGCAAGGGACTTTATAGCAGTGAGACAGGGACACAAATAAATAAAACTTTTTTTTATTTCCCTAGAGTTGGATTGACCATATTGTTTATGTCTATTTGTAATAATATAAGGACATACATTCCTCAGGATGCAAAAATGACTCCATTCTATGGTATTCAATGACAAATATATACTAATACAAAAAATACTTTAAAAGAACACTCCACACACCATTAGCACTACAGCGTGCTGTTGTGGTTATGGTGCCAAATGTGCCATGGTTCCTCCACTGAATGTAAGAAGTCAAACTGTTTGTTAAAGCATTGACAGCATTCGTTCACTACACAAAAAAAAATTAGACTTGTGCATTCGGTTACAAATGACATGCAATTTGTCTAGTGTTTGGACGATTGGCTATTAATTTGAAATTGTCAGAATCAGGAAACAAATTAAATGGGCAATGGACAAATCTTTTAGTTTGTTTCGTGATTCGGAGTTCTGTCTGTGGTGCCAAAAAAAAAGAGGATTTATGGGAAAAAAAGATTATTGATGGTTAAGAGTCAGCCGCTAAATGTTGAATTTATTCTCAGATTATGTGATGTTACCAATAGACGAGGATCAGTAAAAAAAATATATTATATTTTTCCTTTTATTGGTAACATGTTTTTGCTTGATCTGTGAATCAAATGATGCAAACATGGGCCAATCAGTGTACTGCTAAATATCTACTTAACTTTATTGTAAGTTAATTACCTTGTTCTTATTTACTTATCTCACTTTTCCAATGCAGATGACGTTGATAATGTGTTTCAAATTCCAAAGGCAGAGGCACTCAAATGGATAACTCCATACCTTTTTGAAGGACACCCACTCCTGTTTTTTTGTTTCTTTGGATTTGTGTCAGAATATTATTGCTTTGAGATGATCCACGTGTCCTGTGATCTAAATTCTTCTGTCACAGAATATTCTTTATAAATGTTAACTGCTTGTGCAGCATAATAGTGTCTAAGCTCATTTGCAAGGTGTGTTGAGGGCTGTAGATTTTTTTTTCAACCAATTGGAAGTCTTCTAAGATTTAATGACCGTTCCTGCAACACATGTTATAGAAAACAAACTATGTAACAATGTGCAATATCAATCAGCAGTAGCTAAGGCCAGAAAGGTATTGTCATGCATAAAAAAGGGCATTATTCTCGGGATGAGAATATCATTTTGCCTCTTTATAAATCACTGGTAAGACCACATCTTGACTATGCTGTGCAATTTTGGGCACCTGTTCTAAAAAAGGATATTATGGCACTAGAAATATTGCAGAGGCAGGCTACAAAAGTATTAAAAGGAATGGAACATTTTAGCTACGAAGAAAGGTTAACAAATTTAAACCTCTTTAGTTTAGAAAAACATCGCCTCAGAGGGGATATGATAACATTATACAAATATATATGGGGCCAATACAAACCATTGTGTGGAAGTCTATTCACAAACATGACTTTACATAGGGCATGAGGTTATGCATTTAGACTGGAAG
Source organism: Pelobates cultripes (assembly GCA_933207985.1). Classification (NCBI taxonomy): domain Eukaryota; kingdom Metazoa; phylum Chordata; class Amphibia; order Anura; family Pelobatidae; genus Pelobates; species Pelobates cultripes. Next base: position 96,887,613 of record OW240922.1, on the reverse strand, counting down.
AAAGAAGATTTAGTCTAAGGCAAAGGAAAAGTTATTTTACTGTAAGAACAATAAGGATATGTAATTCTCTGCCTGAAGAAGTGGTTTTATCAGAATCTGTACAGCTATTTAAACAGCAACTAGATGCATACTTGCAATCAAAGAATATTCAATGGTATAACTTTTTAATGTAGGGTAATAGCTTCTTGATCCAAGGATAAATCTGACTGCCAATAGGGATTTTTTTTTCCTAGTTTGTTGCAAAATTTAAAGTGCTTCATACTGTTTTTTTTTGCCTTCTTTTGGATCAACAGTAAAAAAACAAATGTGAGGAAGTCTGTTATTGTCATGTTTGATACCTTAGAGAGGGTTCAGAGAAGGGCTACTAAACTGGTTCATGGATTGCGGGATAAAACTTACCAGGAAAGGTTAAAGGATCTTAACATGTATAGCTTGGAGGAAAGGCAAGACAGGGGGGATATGATAGAAACATTTAAATATATAAAGGGAATCAACACAGTAAAGGAGGAGACTATATTTAAAAGAAGAAAAACTACCACAACAAGAGGACATAGTCTTAAATTAGAGGGACAAAGGTTTAAAAATAATATCAGGAAGTATTACTTTACTGAGAGGGTAGTGGATGCATGGAATAGCCTTCCAGCTGAAGTGGTAGAGGTTAACACAGTAAAGGAGTTTAAGCATGCATGGGATAGGCATAAGGCTATCCTAACTATAAGATAAGGCTAGGGACTAATGAAAGTTTTTAGAAAATTGGGCAGACTAGATGGGCCGAATGGTTCTTATCTGCCGTCACATTCTATGTTTCTATGTTTCTATGTTTCTGAACTTGATGGACACATGTCTCTTTTTAGCTATGTAACTATATATGTAACATGCCAGCTAGGGAGGATAATTGGTACTTTTGGTTCAACTAATAGTGCTACAGGAGCACCTGCCATGCTAAATAACTGACTCTGGGACTTAGTCCTCTCACTGCCTTGTATACCATTTGCCCATGAACTTATTGCTTTGTTATTCATACCTAAATGTTTTAATTCTGTCTATTCGACACCATATTGGTTTTCGAGATTCCCCTCCCTCAACCCACCTCAAAGAGGTTTGCTAATTTGCAATACAATTATAAGAGATTTTAGGAGATGGCTCTTAGTCTCGAGTTATCTATTACTTAAACATTTTGTTGTTCCCCTTCTAAGTCTGTTATTATGATTTACTATTTTTCTAAATGCTAGGTATTGTATTACTATTTTTATTGTTATAATTTTTTTTTAGTCAGCAGCAATGGATGCCTTATTATAACAATGAGTTATTTTGACTAGGCTGACTTGCATGTGATTATCTATGATATATGTCAATTTAATTATGTCATGTGTTTTCTGTTATAGTTATTGTGTGGCTTTCCTGCTCTAATATAATTTATGTGCAATGTGCACTTAACAATAATATAAAAATATATGAAAATTACTATGAAACTTCACACTTTAGTGAATGAATGGACATTTCTGCTAACTTTACTTTTTTATTTATTCTCTGTATTAGCTGGAAACTTATGAAACAGGCAAAATCACTAAGCTTACCTTGCATTTCTAAGTTAAAAAATTACATTTGTTTTTAGTTTTGCTAAGATGTGTTTTTTTTATCATCAATAACTGAAGAGTAAGACATTAAATTGAATTTTCAGAAACTATATTCCTATGTTGTTTTATTAAACATATTAAAAAATAACAGAGAAATTCAATAAACCCTGCTGAGGTGTCACTTCTAAAGCTTTCGGCAAAGATTGTGTTACCTGCAAATTCTAATTTATGCTTTAAAACATTTTAAAGGACGATGAAAAGTGTTTCAGCAAGTCAACACATTTTTAAACTAAAAAATACTTAATGTGCTAGTAAAATAAAATAAAAAATAAAAACATTATGGAAGCAGACAAGTTATGCCTCTTGCTGTAATTCTCATCCTACTGCACACAGGTTGAGTAATAATGAAGGAATGTTTTCCTTGCTGTCCACCTATGTGAGTGATATGTGAAAAATGTTTTGTTTGGCAATTGTTTTTCATAGAGATAACATTTACATGACTTTTTTTTGCTAGTGCATTCATTTTAGAACATTATCTTTGCACTGAATAAATTCATAATTGGTGGAGGACAAAAACACTTCCATACCAACAAACAAACAAAAACAAACAACAACAAAGAAATTATTCCTACGCAAAAATTCCCAATACCATGGAATGACAACAATGGCTGCAGAATTAATTCTCAATTTAAAAAAAAACAAGTCCAAAAGTTGCCTGGACATTTTCCCAAATCTCAATATACAGTTCAATAACAGAGGCTTTTAGAGCCATTGCATTGGCTACTAAATGGTCATCTTGCTTGGCTTGTGAAGGCAAATCTCTATCGTATAAGGCAAACAAATTGTCCTTGCATCAAACAGTCTTGTTACAGTCCTCATTTAGAGTAAATTAGACTGTAGGGATGCATATGAAATTTTGATATTTTACTAAGCTGGTTGCTTTTAATTACATTGAATTTAGGGTCTGAATTTTTGATTTATGTTGATTGTTTTCTTTTTGCTGCCATTATTATACTTTTATTTTTAGTAGCCATGTTGGTAATTAATTACTTATTTATAATAAATTAGAACTTAAAGGTTGTATTTTATATCTAGAGGTTGATTTTAGGTGATGCTGGGATTATTTTATAATAAGGTTTCCGATACCCAGGAGAAGGCATTTAATACCAAGGAGTTATGTTGAGAGAAGAAGTTTAACAAAGCGCTAGGTCTAGGAAGCTTGATATCCTAAAGAATGCAAGTTTATTTTAAACTTTACATTTTCACTATTTGTATATTACATCAATGCTTTTTAGTGAAATGTGTATTCCTTTCTCCAGCAATGTTTTATGTGCCAGCACTGCAACAGTTAACTAATTGGCATACTTGGGATGGCTTTGCCAGTTAGAATAAATTAAACGATAACGATTTAAAAAAAAAAAAATTGGCACAACCGGTAATTCATTTTTAGTTAGCTATTATGTTCTGTTAAAAGTTTAGAGGTGACATTTCATCTTGAATTATGAAGTCAAAATGTTTTTTTAGTTTGTAATCAGCTTTACCCCACCAGCACCTAAATGGTTAAACCATGAAAGTGTTTATGGTACAAATTATTGCAATTTGTGCTACAACACTGTGTCTGCCATTGCATGGCTTATTACTCTGTTAAAGTACATCTCAGAGGAAACAGTTGCCAGAAGCTCAAAATATTTCCAGACTATTAGTTATGCACAGTATCTGTTAAAGCCATTTTTACAGCACCCATTAATTACTGTCAACATGATATTCACTGGAATAAAGCCGAGAATTCGGGTCCTGCGGAGAAAACAGGAAACAAAGTTTCAAGGCTTTGCAGTAAACATATTTTTGATTAGTAAGATCCAGCATCGTGCAACAATAAACACTACAATCACTCCTCACAAGGTTCCAAAAAACTTTTAAGGAGGTTAGTGCCTTTGTAATAAATCACAATGACAAGCCTCTTCGCATATTCTGTGTGAGTCTAACCTCACCAGGGCTGGATTGGATTTGCTATGTATTAAGGAGATACATTTCTTCTTAAAACAGGCTCATGCAGTGCACTTCTGTGCAAAGATATTTATCAACCAAAATGGGTTATTTTAACCAATCACTGCTGAGTACTTTTCAAAAAAAAAAGAAAGAAAAAGAAGAGACGGTTATTTAAAATATAAATATATAACGCAGAGCTAACACATAAAATAGAGACAAAATAGATTGCTAATCACAGACAAATAAAAAATTAAATTTTCACAGATTTTTTTTAGAATTAATTTTAGAAATGCCAGGCCTTTTCAGAGGTTATTTGACCTAGAGTCTGTTGTTCAGCAAACTATGTTGTGATGGTTGACCAAAATTGTTAAGGTGATTGCTGTAAAATGCTAATCTCTTCAAAGAATTTCACCTCAGATATACCGTAAATTATCTTATCTACAGATTTTAGCCAGAAAGGTGGGGGAGCTCACTCGAGTTCCCGGGAAGTTCAATGGTGGTGGTAATAAGGGAAGAAGAAATTCCCACCTTTTAATATCCTAGAGTTACAAGCTGTCTATCTGATGGTTCATCATTCCCAGCTACTTTTGAGCAATTAGTGGGTGGAAATTCAGGTAGACATTCAAACCGCTAAACTTCTGATGTTGTTTTGCAAAGAACCCTTTGTTCATTTTTACATCAATAAGCAAGTTTTATGTTAATTTAGACCAAAAATGGCCTCAGTGTTCAATATAAATAAAGAAGACATTCTTCCTTCTCTCCAAAAAGGAGAAACATAATTGAAAAAAAGTTAGATTTGGGATTTAGTGAATGCTCTCTCCATCTATTTTGAGCTAACGACTTCATGGAGAAAACCTACATTCCTGTTTGTGTTGCATACAGTAGATAATGAAGGAGACTCTACATGAACCTTAGGCCATTGGATTGCTGTGGCTGTCTCCAAATCCTATCAGTCTAGAATTTTCTAGCATTATCGGGAATCTGGGAATATTTTACAAGGGCTCTTAAACATCAGCATTTGGGTTCTCTCCAGGAAATTTGTAGGGCAGCTACATGAGCCTCGAGACTATTCATATCATGACATTATATGTTGTGATTTGCTGCCTATTCATGTGATTATTTTGGGCAAGAGGTCCTCTCCTTTAATTTTCATTACATATTTCTGCAGTTCTTCTGTTTGGTTATTACAAATTAATACTGGCATAGATATAGCCTGGAGAAAGAAAATGTATTCATACATACCATAACTTTCTTTTACTAATCATAGACCATTGTATCACCAGATACCACCATTTTTTCTCTTTCCCTTTTGACTTGGTACCAGACTGTAGAGGTCAAGGTTACACTTATGTAATAAGCCTTCAGGTTGCCACCCCTGTGAATAGGGGGGTATATCCTACTGGTTGTAGTAACGCCAATCTGGAGACCAAGAAGTTCACACTTTCCCAGTGGTTGGATGTAGAAAGCAGTTAATTTATTGGCATATAATAAAATAAATAAATAAAATGGTCCTACAACTGTGAGTGTAACCTTGAATTATTGGGCAATTAATAAGGCTGCAACAATATTACGCTATGTTGTATTTTTTTATTTGTATTTTAGTGATACAAGCTGGATCCCTATTCTATATGTATCATACAATATTCTATATATAGTTACCAATTTGGGAGGTAACTGGAGGGAAGCAAGTATCCAAAGTTAAGTTTATTTTTTATTCCACGGGTGATTTGGTGGAAGCTATCTTGTACTGTAGAGGTCAAGGTAGGATAGTGTTTTTTTAAATTTAGCTTAATTACCTATCTAGTGAAAATAGTGAGATGAATATACTTACTGGCCTATGACCAGTAAATGAATCAATCAGTACAATTTGATGAAGTAGATATTTGTTGACAGGATTTGTGCAGCTATATAGTAGTTTAACACCTTTTCTGGTAAATATACTTCTGGTAGTCTGTATATTCAGTGAAGAAGGTAAAAATAAGACTTAAATGAAAAAAATTAGGTTCTGCTGGACAGTTTTTCCCTAAAAAAGAATTTTTTGGGGGGGAGACACCAAAATGTTGGCCGATTCTCAAAACCAAGATACTGATTAGGAATCCAAATCAGAAGAACAAAAAGGGCATACAATTGGGCCTATCAGTGTGCTGCAAATTATATTCAAATTATAATATTATATATATTTTTTTACAGCATTTAGTTCACCAATCATTTGAAAAAATACAACCAGAGATAGAAAACAGAAAGGCAGAAAAGAAATCTATATTGATATATTATATAGTTATTAAATATATGCTATATAAGTATAGATTTGTTATAGCTCCTCCGTTCTTTCTTCTATTTCTCACTTCTCATTTGATCTGTGAATAAAATCAAAATTTACTAATTGTCAGTATCCATCAATAATCTTTTTTTTCCCTACATTCCTTCTTTTCTTGGGCCCAAATTCAGAGGAATTGCAGTTCATACAGTATCGAATATTCAAGTCTAGTAAAAATGACTTTTACATAGAATGGGATGAAATACCAACCTCCATATATGTCTGCTCTATATATCTACCATCCTTTTGTCTATTGATACTTTCCTTACCTCGGTGGGCTAGTGTTCTAAAGCCACGATCTGCAGAGACTCCACGGTCGTCAGAATGTATAAGGTGACGTGGTGACAAATCTGTAATTATAACTGTCATTGATTCATGTTACAGATGAATTCACGGCAAGATGTAACAGAATGCTCAGCTTTTGTCACCTGCCATATCCTAACACTATTTAGACACTCTGCGTGTGTGACTTGGTAGGCGGTTTTGAACTGGAGCTTGACAGTTTGTCCCAAACATCAGAGAGTTCTTGCGCACAGTGCTGTCAGTATTATGGATGTGATATGATGCTACTCTAAACCTGTTTAAGGAGATCACAGTGTTCTGCCTATGTGATCATAGAATAATGATTTTCTAGATGCAGAGAGTGCGAGGTCTTGAGTAACATATCAAAAATAAATCACTTTCTTCCTCTGTCTGGATTAAGTTAAAATTCTAATAAACACGGGCTTAATGTTTAGCAAAGCATGGCATGCTGTTAAACCCCTGCAAGATTATATTCATGTCCAGACTGTCATGATAATATAAACTTACTACTGAAGGGGTTAAACAGCAGAACTGTAAATCTTGTTTATTAAAGCAGCAATGTCATGGTAGCATCACTGTTTTTTTTCAACCCTCCTCCCGACAGCTATACATTTTATTGTCCTCTTAGTCACCCCAAATGTCCCTAGCCCCCCCATTTTACCTTTTTTTATTAACTTTACTTTTTGCCTGGACCTAGGTCCTGGGTGGGCAGATAAAGACCCTGTGAGATACGTCATCTGCCCACACTAGATAGCGCTATGAAATTCCTGCGCCTGCCTAGTTGAACACTTGGGCATTTGGAGAGGAATTTCGTCCGTTCATTTGTCAGAAAGAAGGAATGAATAGAAATTTCAAACAAATGAACGAAGACCTGTTTGTTTGTTCGTTTAGTTTATTGCAAGGATGGAGCTAGAGGCTCGCAGCTCGCAGCTCCCTCCTTATAATATGTGAAAATAGAAGCGGCCACTTCCTAACTCCCCCATGCCCTCCCTCATTCTATGGGGGTCAATAGTGTCCTCCCCCTTGCCCCATGAGTGAGGGCTAATTAACTGAAAGGGGGACCTAGGGTCCCCCCCGGCCCCACCCATGAGCGATAGGTGGGGGCCAAAACGAACAAAAGGGCAGGACCTATTTTCTCCCCTCCTGACCCCCACCCATGAGCGTCGGGTTGGGGCCAAAAGTAACAAAAGGGGGACACCTATTGTCTACCCACCAGCCCTCCCCATGAGCAGTGGGTGGGGGCCCTAAGTAAAAAAAGAAGGGACATATTGTTCCCCCCCTCAACCCCCACAAATGAGGGTAGTATGGGGGCCAAAAGTAACAAAATACCCCCCACAGGTGACTTAGGGTCCCCAAGCCCCTAGTCAAACCCCCCCAATAAAACAAACCCTACCTACTACTATTTTTAGGTTGAGGGGGGGACAAAAATCTAAATACCTGCAAATAAAAAAAATCATACTTACCATTAAAGAACCACTATAGTGCCAGGAAAACATACTTGTTTTCCTGGCACTATAGTGCCCTGAGGGTGCCCCCACCCTCAGGGACCCCCTCCCGCCCGGCTCTGGAAGGGGAAAAGGGGTTAAAACTTACCTTTCTCCAGCGCTGGGCGGGGAGCTCTCCTCCTCCGATCCTCCTCTCCTCTCATGCGGCTGAATGCGCACGCGCGGCAAGAGCTGCGTGCGCATTCAGCCGGTCACATAGGAAAGCATTATCAATGCTTTCCTATGGACGCTTGCGTGCTCTCACTGTGATTTTCACAGTGATAATCACGCAAGCGCCTCTAGCGGCTGTCAATGAGACAGCCGCTAGAGGAATTGGAGGAAGGCTTAACCCATTCATAAACATAGCAGTTTCTGTGAAACTGCTATGTTTATAAAAGAATGGGTTAACCCTAGCTGGACCTGGCACCCAGACCACTTCATTAAGCTGAAGTGGTCTGGGTGCCTAGAGTGGTCCTTTAAATCATACTTATCATTAGATGTCTTCTTTTTTCTAAAATATTCTTTTTCCAGCCCCAAAAAAGGCGAAATAAAAAGCCATAATTCCTGTCGAATTTAGAAAAAAACTAAACAAACAAGAGCGCAAAAAATCAAACAGCCGAAAAAAGAAAATAATTAATTCATCTTCACCCAGTGAGTGCACCGCGCAGACTGAGCTTGTTTAAAACAACCAATAAGAGTGCTCTGACAGGTAAATTTGAGCCTTGCAAGTTACCAGTCAGTATCTGCAGGTCAATATAGCTTACATTTGTATTTGCTGTAAATATATACTCCCCATCGCTTTTCCCCCTCTTTAGTTCAGTGAGTGCTTAGGTGTGTAAACCAATTTGGGCTTTAGTTTTGTTATCTAATATTTCAGGTTCTAAGACTTCTGCTACAAGGTTTTGCCTCATTTAGCCGATGGCCACCTCCATTTACCACTCACATTTGTCAGTCAACACTTTTTACCCTTTCTTGTATATATGCAGATAATCCTTTGAACCTGTGTAAGCTTGCACTTTAATGGTAATTGGAGTGGTACTAAAAAGCTCCTGTTATTTAAAGGGACACTATAGTCATCCCCTCCTCCCCCCCACCGCGGCCTTGGCTTTCGGAAAAGCATTGTGATGGGCTGAGATAATCAATTCTGATGATGTCACCCAAGAAGGCAGATCAAGGGCAGAGCCAGGACCAGCAGACTGGAATTATTATTATTATTATTATTATTAGGATATTTATAGAGCGCCGTCAAATTCAGCAGCGCTTTACAATGGGTGGACGAACAGACATGTAGTTGTAACCAGACAAGTTGGACACACAGGAACAGAGGGTTAAGGGCCCTGCTCAATGAGCTTACATGCTAGAGGGAGTGGGGTAAAATGACACAAAAAGGTAAGGATAGTATTAGATAAGTGACAGTTGCAGAAGAGGAATCAGTCAGGAGCTATTAACAGTTTAATTGATACGCTTTTATGAAGAAGTGGGTTTTTAACGATTTTTTGAAAGAGTGGAGACTGGGTGAGCATCTTACAGAGGAGGGAAGCAAGTTCCACAGGAATAAATGTATGAGTTTACTATATTTAGGAGGGAAGATCACTAGATAGGAATTTTAACACTAGAGGGCCAGGAATAATCTTTGTGTTCCTGACCTTATAGTACTCCTTTAAATATGTATAGAAATTTGAGATAGTGCCCAGTTAACCTTTTTAGATTTTTTTTTAATGTATTTGGGCTGATGTATACTGCAGACATTGTAGCCACCCAGGAATAGTGGGAGTTGGAGTACAAAGCTTAACCTTGTGTATTTGTTACAGTGCTCCATCCCACCCCATGTGTACCCTATTAAAGGGACACTACAGTCACCAGAACAGCTTATTGAATTTGTTCTGGTGAGTAGAATCATTCCCTTCAGGCTTTTTGCTGTGAAAACACTGTCTTTTCAGAGAAAATGCAGTGTTTACATTACAGCCTAGTGATTACTTCACTGGCCACTCCTCAGATGGCTGCTAGAGCTGCTTCCTTAAGCTGTCACAACATATCAGTGTCTCCACCCTCTGCATGCAGACACTGAACTTTCCTCATAGAGATTCATTGATTCAATTCATCTCTATTAGGAAATGCTGATTGGCCAGGGCTGTGTTTGCCTTGTGTTGGCTCTGCCCCTGATCTGCCTCCTTCACAATCTCAGCTAATACTATGGGGAAGCATTGTGATTGGCTCAGAATAACACTTCTGATGATGTCAGCAGACATCTTGCAGGTCTGAGGCAGACAGGGGCAGAGCCAGCAGCTTCAGGCTTGAATACAAGTAGGATTTTACTATATTTAGAGAGGCAAGAGGCAAGAGGCAAGAGAGGGCCAGGAGGGCTAGATGGTGGTTCTAACACTATAGGGCCAGAAATATATGTTTGTGTTCCTGACCCTATAGTGCTCATTTAAGGGTTAATAAGTGGGAAGAGGTTCGTAAAAAATACCTTTTTTTTTGTCTAATTGTACATTTAACTTTTAGCAGAAAGCAGTAAAGTGAATTGCTAGTGTAGGACTCACATAAGAGATTTGATGGAGCAGGTGAGCTTACACTTTAATGACCGATGGAGTGATACTAATACTAAACATGTCCTGTTATTTATATGTACATAGGGATTTGGGATAGTGTGCAGGTAACTGTTTTTACATCAGTATTTCAATCACGTGAGTGTCTGTTGTTCTTAATGGATAAGACAATAAGCTGGGTAAATATGTAGCTCTCCTGGCCACTGTCCTTATGCTTGATTTAGTTACATAGCACAATTGAGTACTGTTAAATGATAGGTATATGTTTTTTACCTATATGGCAAATCTCATGGATCTGTAAACTGATTTCTAGTGATCAAAAAAAATCTGGAATCTTCCCATGAACACGTGTTTTAAAAAAAAGTATCACAAGATTTAAATAACACCTGCAGATATCAGAAAAAAAAATCTGAAAATGGATAAACAAAATCTATAAAACATTTTTATATTTTAATCTGTATCTCATTTGTAATATAATGTTTATGGGGTACAGAAATTACAATAAAACAGCACAACATAGACTGGGAGTTGATCCAGATTGAGAGAAGAATGCAGAAGAAGTATTATTACTATTACTATTACTATTACTATTATTATTATTTTTAAAACATCTCTTTGCATGACACAGACAGATCTTCAGAAAAATCTATGTTCTACTAATGAAATGGTACGTGGAGGTTATAATAATGTATTCTCTCTCTTCCTGTGGGTTGTGTGTTATGACTCAGACAAGTTAACCATCATACTCCTCATGAAACCCATGCTTTCCTTTGATTGTGCAATATGTGGAATTTGACCAAGGTCATGTACAAGACAACAACATGCTCACACAGTTGTAATGAATGCAGTGTGCATGACGTTTATCTACTTAAAAGCCCAGAACATTATACCTTTTTCATCCTAACATGGAGAACGAGGTCTTTATTATATCTTAATGACCACTGATCATAATGTCATCATTTTAGGTTTGGTTGTTATGAATCGTTATGGAAATGGTACATCACCCAATTCATATGTCCTCATGCGCTATTTATTTGTGAGTGCATCCTTCAAGTTGGGTATGTCCTGTTTCTTTTGATTAAACTCCTACTTCCTGATGACTGTCTACATATTCTGTGGTTGAACTCTTCCTGACATTGACCTTTCTGATCTTGCTTTTGTATAATTCTGATGTTGCCTGGACGGACTCTGTGCTGCTGTCCACAACCCAAGTGGTCTGTTGACACTGATTTTCCTTCAGGAACTGTGTCTTAATTATACAAAATTTTGTGTTTTCATTCTCCGGGGCTTCACCAGCTAACTAGACCTCAAATTACAACTAATGAAATTCTAAAAAATGTTCAATAATGTAGAATGAACATGTTTATTATACATTGTGTTGTTTTTCCCTATTAATGAGCTCTTTAGTAAACATATTGTGAGTTCATGGTTCCCTTAACAAGCCTCAGACAAATTTATCATGATAAGAGCTTTGTGACTATTTACTCTTTGGAGTGTTCTGCTAGTGTTTTCAAAGGAACTCATTCCAAGTCATTGAGATAAGTATCCATTATAGCAGATGGTAGTGTCAGTGTCTCCACTGGATTTGCAGTGACTTGCATTATCCCAAGTTTGCTATGATTGCTACATGTGGCTTATGACAAGTGATGAATAATTTTGCTTTTCTACAGATTTGGACAAACAAGAGAAAAACACCACCTGCCAAGCCAACAGCTTTGTTTCTTTTTTGTGCCAGATCAATGTACTGAAAATGATATGTAGAAAACAGAAAACATTTACTGATTGTGTCTATCTTCGGGTGATTTTTTTTTTTCTACGGCAATTAAAGAATAGACTTGTGCATTTGTTTTTTTTGAGGATTCACAATTCAGCAAAAAATTGTCTTATGCGGCCATTCGTCTAAGTAACAAATCACTGAGCTTCACAATGAAAGGATGAACTAATAAACTAATTGTTAAGTAATAAAAATTTTCCATGCGCAATTCGTTCATTATTTCCTTCAGATAACTTCATAAAATCAGTACCCATTTTTTAAGGGTACTAAATTAGGTTGTTGTGTTTAGTATATAGTTCCCTCATTTGGGATCCTTAAATATGGCACATAAGGGTGCGAAATTGGAGAGCTATCTGTTAAACAGCTCACTAGTTTGGTATTCTTAAATATGGCAATCCCAAGGCAGGGTAACAAATTAAGGATAATTTGTATAAAATAATTTGTATTTGTATAAAATAAATAATCAAAGATTATTTACTAAACAGCTGAAAGACCAAAATTAACATTTTAGATGTTTAGTAGATAGCTCCCTAATTTGGCATCTTTGTGACTGATTACAATATTTAAGGATAACCAAAAAGCAGCTATCTAAACACAGCTCCCTACTTTGGCACCTTTAAATAAGGCAATCCCACATAAGGGTACCAAATTAGGGACTTATCTACTTATCTAAACCACTAAAAGATTTGTTTGCGAGCGTTGGATTTCATTCATTCTGAGTGAAATTTTTAACACATCGAAAACGAATAGACAAATGTACAAAATTTGGTTTGGATGAAACAAAACATATTTTTGATAAACTGAGAAGTTCATCTTCTGTCCTATTTATTCTGTCCTATTTATTCTGTTTAGATTCCTGTTTATAATCCAGTGGATTTGTGGCATCCTTAAACCATGAGATACCCTTTTCTTTTGTACAACCCTGGCCGTAAACAAATTGCTGCCCCCTTGTCATGACTGGACACTTCTGGTATCAACTCATTGTTATCTGAAACCAAGTATAACCTATGAAGCTAAAAATCATGTCTCAGCAAACAACCACACACATAAACAGACAGATAATGGCACACATAAACAGACAGATAATGGCACACATAGACACATACTAACACAAATGTGTGAACAAATTTAGTTTGTGCCTACACATGTGTGCTAGTGTGTCTGTGTAAGTATTTAGTAAAACCTATGTAAACCCACTAGCACACATACGTAGACAGACATTTACAGACATATTGTGCATACACTGAGACACACTGACAAACCCACTAGCACACATACATAGACAGACAATTTACAGATATACCGTGCACACACTAACAAACATTAGCATATATACTGTACATAGGCTCATGCTTACACCCATACATAAACACACACTCTTACATATGTAAAAACACCTGCATTTCTATAATTCCATCCGCTACTCACTTTATTCATTAAGTGACAATGTGAGAGTGGAAACTCTGTGTATGAGTAAAATGGTGATATTTGCACTGGGAAACATAGCCTTACTGCCTAATCTCCCACTGTGCACTGCTCATCAGACACACAGAGGATGAGGGGATATGATTTAATTGATTTGTAATTCTGCCCACTGTAAAGCCTGCAATGAAAGTCCAGTATATAACAAAGTATACAAAAAACTAAAAATGAATAGAGTAATGAATTAATTTTATAATCAAACTGAATAAAGGTTCAGCATGTTACTTCACGAGGTAAAGCAGCATAAGTCCACCAGGTTTCACAATCCAAATTGTGTATTTTTAAGCATTTTGGGCTGAAAAAAACTGAAATCAAAATGTGGCAGACCATTTATTTTTTCCACATCCCTTTGGTGAGACTTTGTCATACCGGATTCCCAAATATCACCCGAATGAATATAATAGCAATTGCAATGGCAAGCAAACAAAAGGTTTTGTACAATGAGAGCCTATTACATATTGTTACATTGTAACATGGTCTGACCACAGAAAGAGGGGGGAACTGATGAGATTGTCTATTGATTGTCAACCAGTGGCTGAAGATATCTCAATTTTTCTTCTCTTTTTATTGCGAGGAGGTATACAAGGAGCCAATTCATGAAGAACCAGACGTCAACAGATCTACCCTTCCAATTCTCCTACTGGCAATCAACATCAAGTGGTCACCTGTGGATACCTTTGCAAGCAATGTGATTATCCAAAGTGATATCACCACTCTGTCTCTTATGAATCTGCAAAATGCATATGCAAAAACATCACTACAGGGTTGTACAAACACTTTACAGCCCTACTGGGGCCAGCACTGATAACGGTGTGTGATAAGATTGTAAAGCCTAAGAATGCCCTATCATAGACCATTCTGAAGCACAATTCAGACAATATTTGTACTGAAACATTTTGAACTGCCACATGTGCCAACAATTATATTTGCTCAAACTAAATCTTTTAAAAATAAACATATTAAAATAATTCTGTGAGTTGGGAAAAACGAAATCCCAGAGCACTCCACTCGCGGGGAGTGCAATGGGGTAAGCACAGTGGAAGAGAAAGCTGCTAAAACAGAACCCTGTTTGTTTAGCTACTTTAGGTAATATTTCTATATTATATGTAAGAAAGTAAGAGTTCTTTTTTAGCAGATTTCTCTTCCACTGTGCTCCCCCCCGTTGCACTCCCCGTGAGTGGAGTGCACTGGGATTTTGTTTTTCCCATTGTGCTATTTGAGTTTTACCCCCTCCCATGGAGCATAGTTTAGGTAACCTTCCTCCTTTTCTTAGGAGTGATTCTGTAACACGCTCCCCTCCTCTTTCGTAGGTGTGACTGGGGGGAATCGCAGCTCTTTATAAATGTTCTTAATTCTATGAGTTATTTGCCAGTTTCTCATGCCTTGGTCCACTGTGCCCAGTCAATGATAAATGATAACCAGTTCTACAACCCATTTATGGTAATACAGTTAAAACTTTGTTGTCTCAAAACTGATTAAGGATAGACCATGAGTGACAGGCTGAAGTGTATTTTAAAGCCTTGATCCCGTTGGTCACAGTGTGGGAAACTGCAAATGATATCCCTGTTCATCATTGCCAAGCCAATAAAATGCATAATCTTATCAGAAGATTACAGAAGGGAGAAACTAGGTGCATCATCCCTTACGATGGGGAATAACATGACCATATAAACTCTTACGTGTCTGCTATATAAAATTTAAAACAAGTTTACGTAACTTTATATTTTGTCTTCAAAATGAACAATCCAGGTAGACGTAGAGAAATTACTCAATCTATGCACACAAACTATTTTTGTGTTCTAATTTCCCAAACAGTACAGTAGATCAGAGTGTTCTTAATATATTTTAAAATAACCTGTCTTGGAAATCATACTATGGGAGTGTTTGACACTAGTGATGTCCTGAACTGTTCACCGAACAGTTCGCGAACGGATCGCCACGAACGGTTCGCCGCAGACTCATCATTGAGTAAACTTTGACCCTGTACCTCACAGTCAGCAGACACATTCCAGCCAATCAGCAGCAGACCCTCCCTCCCAGACCCTCCCACCTCCTGGACAGCATCCATATTGAAGCTGCATTCTTAGTGAGCCGTCCAGGAGGTGGGAGGGTCTGGGAGGGAGGGTCTGCTGCTGATTGGCTAGAATGTGTCTGCTGACTGTGAGGTACAGGGTCAAAGTTTACTCAATGATGAGTCCGTGGCGAACCGTTCGTGGCGAACCGTTCGCGAACCTTTCGGCGAACAGTTCGGGAAATCACTATTTGACACCAAACACCTACCTCACATTAATTCCTGCACTTTATAAACTCCTGCATTGTTTTAAAGCCAGACTCCTGCTCAGTAAGCCAGCTAAGCACAATGGAATTGTGAAGCCTAAATGTGCCATATACTGGTAACTATTTGACCCATCATTAAATTCCTTTATATATTTTTTCTTTTTTTTACATGAATCTCTATTAAAAGAAATCAGTGAACATTACTATTACATAGAAAGGCAATTTGATTTCTACATTTAATGGTATATAAGAAGGTATATCAGGGCAAGTATACTCCTAACAGACAATTGAGGTCTGAAAATGTACTCCAAAGATGCTTTGTAAGGTTGGTAACAACTTGATATGAATACAGGTCTGCGCAGTGTTGGAGCTTTGGACCCCGGGGATGGTGGCCTCTGCAGTGTTGGAAAACAAATTACATGGAAATCATATCTGGTGTAATTTGTAATGGCATAATTCTTTAACAGACGTTACATGTATCTCTGTATAAATAAAAACTTTCCTTTATTTCCTGCATCTATACTTTACTGATAATACATTATATGTGTGCCATGGAGTGATGTACAAAGCTGGGTTACCAGAGAGAACCTTCAAAAAAGTAGTCTGCTATAGTGGTTATGATGCCAATGTTTGATGTCATGTTGTCAGCTGTCATGCTATTGTGTTTATTTGCTTTTTGGACACATTTTGGTTCAGCATTTGACAATTCGGAAGCACACCAAATCAGCCAAAATTTGGTCTAATTTCAATTCAGAACAAACGGAAGTTCCAAGTCTAGTATTGATTGACCGAGTGTGTTAACATATTTTTTACACAGAACCAGGGGATACCAGGGGCATGCTGTCACCATAACCCATAAAGCAGGCTGTAAAAGTAATGGTTTTAGTGTTCTGACTATGCTCTTTCTAGTAAATACAGTGGAATCTGGGTATGCTCTGCATCATATCTTAAATATACATCCATGGAATACACAGGAATTGTAGCGGTACTTACCTTACCCGGGGGCCGGCCGAGGTCCTCACTTCCCGCCGCACGCAGCTCCCAAATGAAGGCGGGCACGGACCGTCTCGGGCACGCTCTTAAAGGGGCAGTGGGAGCCAAAAAATTAAATGTGCTCCAATTGGCCCCTGTCATCCCACATTCCCCAGACACTCACATTTTGGGGGCGTGGATATGACAGGGGCCAATCAAAGTAAAGTTTAGGGTATTTATACTTACCTCTCCCTTAACTCCCTGCCCTATCGTGGTTTCTGTTTCAGTTACCTTTAGCGCTTGTTGTGTTCAGTTGTGATTTTTGTGCTTGACCTTGGCTTTGTATCTGACTCCGTTTATCTCTCTATCCCTGTTTTGTCTTGTTTGCCGGCTTACTGACTACTGTGTACCAGACCTTGGCTAGTTTTTGTTCTCGCTGTCTCTTTGTTCCCTTGACCTCTGCTTGTTCTTGACTCTGTCTATTCTCTGCTATACGGCGAGTCCGGCCATTCTAAGGTCCGGTAAGTCGTATCTGCTCTATCTGTCGATTGTTGAACTAAATCCTGCGTGTAGGGGTAAACTACCGTGACATTACGATAGGGCCATGGACCCCGCAGATTTAAGTCAGCAATTGGCTTCTCATGAGGCTAGATTTACAGAGCAGGATCACCGTATGGATCAGATAGCTCAGGCCCTCCAGACACTCTTATCTAGAACTACTCCGGTAACAGTACCAACTCCTCCTGCACCCCTTGTCCCAGATGTATCCACCATGCCTAATGCTTGGGTACATTTAACCCCTCCACCCAGGTATGGAGGGGATGCTAAGTCTTGCAGGGGATTCATTAATCAAGTGGAATTCCACTTTGAGATGTATCCACGTTCCTTTCCCACTGACAGGTCTAAAGTGGGATTCTTTATGCACCAACTTACTGATAAAGCACTTGAGTGGGCAAATCCTATATGGGAGGCTAATGGACCTATGGTGCATAATTTTGATAGCTTCCTTACGACTTTTCGTAGAACCTTTGACACAACTAAAAGGTCAAAGAATGCCGCCAGGGCATTAATGAGAATTAAAGCGGCACTGTCATGCCGAAGCCCGTTTTTTTTTTAACCCCCCTCCCGCCTCCACTACATCCAATTGACCCACTAGTCACCCCCAAATACCCCTAAGCCCCCCACATTACCTATTTTCTAAAACAATAAGGGGGGGGACCTACTGTCCTCCCCCCCTGGCCCTAAATGAAACACCCGCTCAGGGGTGGGGGCCAGTGGGGGGAGGACAGTAGGTCCCCCCCCCTTATTGTTTTATTAGGGCCCCCACCCACCGCTCAGGGGTGGGGGCCGGGGGGGAGGACAGTAGGTCCCCCCCCTTATTGTTTTACTGGGGCCCCCACCCACCGCTCAGGGGTGGGGGCCAGGGGGGGAGGACAGTAGGTCCCCCCCTTATTGTTTTACTGTGGTCCCCACCCACCGCTCAGGGGTTGGGGCCAGGGGGGGAGGACAGTAGGTCCCCCCCCTTATTGTTTTACTAGGGCCCCCACCCACCGCGCAGGGATGGGGGCCAGGGGGGGGGGACAGAAGTTCCCCCCCATATCTTTATTTAGGGCCCCCACCCACCGCTCAGGGGTGGGGGCCAGAGAGAGAGGGACAGAGTTCCCCATATCTTTAGGGCCCCCCACCCACGCTCAGGGGGTGGGGGCCGAGACCAGTAGGTCCCCATCTTGTTAGGGCCCCACGGGCAGGGGGTTTATTAGCTGCTCACTGTAGCACTTACATGCCTACTGCGGTATAGCGAAGGGGGCATTTAATACTAAGTAATCTTTACTTAGTATTAGTAAATAATAACTGAAAAGACCAATTTAGGTCTTTCAGCCTTTTAGTAGATAACTCACTGATACCGTGGGAATTAGGGAGTTATCTACTAGCGGCTTTAAAAGATACAGCAGCGGCAATGAATAGGATCGGAGTTTCATTCATTAGAATGAAATTCCGATCCGAATAAAGTGCCGAATTGCGTTCTAAAAGAAACGAACATACTGTTGTCATTCAGTTAGAACGCAATTCGGCAGTTTTGTGTAAAGTGACAGGAAACATCGTGGGAACACAGAGGGAAGGTAAGGATCATGGGAAAATTGCTCTGACCAGCGGAAATGAAGCACACTTTGCTCCTCCGCTGGTCAGAGCTGGTCAAGCGGAGGAATCCTCCATAAGGCAAAGAGTCCCTTCTTTGTCTTATGATTTTAAAGAAAACTAAAGAAGACCTGAAGAAAAGAAGAACAGATCCTGAGAGAGGGGGAGAAGAGGAAGAGATTGAGGAAAGGTAAGTTCGGCATGACAGTGCTGCTTTAAACAGGGTTCTAGGTCTGTTGCTGATTATGCTATTCAGTTTCGTACCCTTGCTTCGCAGGTAGATTGGACCAACAATGGGCTAACTACAGCATTCATGGAAGGACTATCTGATACTATATTGGATGAGGTAGCAGCTAGGGAACTTCCTATCCCATTATAGGAACGTATCGACTATCTCATTGATATAGACAATAGGATTCGTGACAGACTATACTAAGAATAGGAATAGACGTTTTGTTACATTAAATACTCCTAGAGTTGCTAATCCTGAGAGTTTCAAGGTATCAGAGGAGGAACCCATGCAAATAGGGGTTGCCAAACTCTCTGATGCTATAAAATTGTACAGGAGAAAGGAGGGACTTTGCCTATACTGTAGTAAGAAGGGTCATATGCTAAAAGAATGTCCCATGCTTCCGGAAAACTATCGCACCTATGGCCATGTAGGGGACTGGCCTTGGGTGTGATATCTAAGTCCCCAAAATTGCCTCTTAATCGACTACTTCTCCCTGTTTCTCTGCATCTGGAGAATAATTGCATAGCAAGCAACATACTGGTTGATTCCGGGGCAGCTGAGAATTTCATAGACTCTAGATTTGTTAGGAAAAACAAAATACCCATTAGAGAGAAGAAGACACTCATGGCCATTGAGGCCATAGATGGTAGACCATTATGCTCCCCAGTTTTTACACATGAAACTGAACCGTTTCATATGTATACAGGGATGTTACACTCAGAAACCATTCGGTTTCAGGTCATCACCTCTCCTTCCTCCCACATTGTGTTAGGGTACCCATGGTTACGTTCTCACAATCCCATTTTTGACTGGGAATCAGGACAAATAGTATCTTGGATAGTGATGTCCCGAATGGTTCACTGGCGAATAGTTCCCGGCGAACATAGCGTGTTCGTGATCACCACGGATGGCGAACATATGCGATGTTCGGTCCGCCCCCTATTAATTTACTAATACTAAGTAAAAATTACTTAGTATTAGTAAATTGTGCCCCTACTCGCAATACCGCGAGTAAGGGCATGTCTATTAAACAGTGAGCAGCCTGTGGCCCCCGGTGGGGGCCCTAAATACTAATAGGGGGGGACCTATTGTCCTCCCCCTGGCCCCCACCCCTGAGCAGTGGGTGGGGGCCCTAAAAATACCAATAAGGAGGGGACCTATTGTCCCCCCCGGCCCCCACCCCTGAGCGGTGGGTGGGGGCCCTAAAATGAACAATAAGGGGGGGACCTATTGTCCCCCACCAGCCCCCACCCCTAAGCGGTGGGTGGGGGCCCTAAAATGAACAATAAGGGGGGGACCTATTGTCTCCCCCCGCCCCCACCCCTGCGCGGCGGGTGGGGGCCATATTGATAATGAGGGGGGGACCTACTGCCCCCCCCGGCCCCCACCCCTGCGCGGCGGGTGGGGGCCATATTGATAATGAGGGGGGGACCTAATGCCCCCCCCGGCCCCCTACCCCTGCGCGGCGGGTGGGGGCCAAATTGATAATGAACACTCTGATTGGTGGGTTTAAGTTCTTTGGAATTTTCCCACGCTGTGTAAAATGACACAGAGCACTGTGATTGGATGGATTTCAAGCCATCCAATCACAGTGCTCTGTGTCATTTTACACAGCGTGGGAAAGTTCTTTGTAATTTTCCCACGCTGTGTAAAATGACACAGAGCACTGTGATTGGATGGATTTCAAGCCATCCAATCACAGTGCTCTGTGTCATTTTACACAGCGTGGGAAAGTTTAATTTTCCCACGCTGTGTAAAATGACACAGAGCACTGTGATTGGATAGATTCAAGCCATCCAATCACAGTGCTCTGTGTCATTTTACACAGTGTGGGAAAGTTCTTTTGAATTTTCCCACGCTGTGTAAAATGACAAAGAGCACTCTGATTGGATTAAACCCACCAATCAGAGTGTTCTTAGCCTAATTGCAGGGCGTGGCAAGGCTTTATAAGCCTTCCCCTGCCCTGCAGAGCTCAGTCTGCGCGGAGCCCTCCATGGGTGAAGAAGGATTATTTTTTTTCGCTCGGGGTTTTTCTTTTTCGTCAGGTTTTTTTTTTTGCGCTCGGGATTTTTTTTTTTGTTCGACGGTTATGTTGGTTTTTTATTTGGCAGGGGTGGGGGCGGGAGGGACAATAGGTCCCCCCCTTATTTTTCATTTTAGGGCCCACACCCACCGCTCAGGGGAGGGGGGGGACAATAGGTACCCCCCTTATTGTTCATTTTAGGGCCCCCACCCACCGTTCAGGGGTGGGGGCCGGGGGGGAGACAATAGGTCCCCCCCTTATTGTTATTAGGGCCGCGGGGGGGGGGAAATAGGTCCCCCCTTATTGTTATTAGGGTCCCCACCCACCGCTCAGGGGTGGGGGCCGGGGGGACAGTAGGTCCCCCCTCATTATCTTTATGGCCCCCACCCACCACCCAGGGGTGGGGGCCGGGGGGGAGGAGAGTAGGTCTCCTCCCCCCCTCCTTCAACCAGTAAGAGTCCCTGTGGGTTTTAAAATTCGCCTGCCCATTGAAGTCTATGGCGGTTCGCCGGGTTCGCCGGGTTCGCGAACATTTGCGGAAGTTCGCGTTCGCCGTTCGCGAACCGAAAATTTCATGTTCGCGACATCACTAATCTTGGAGTGAAACCTGCCAAGAGTCTTGTATGATTAAAATCACCCCTTTGAATTCTATTAATGTTCCTACTACTCCTCCTTTGTCTACTATTATACCTCCTCAGTACATGAGTCTTAAGTCTGTCTTCGATAAGAGGGAGGCTGAAAAATTACCGCCTCATAGACCCTACGATTGTGCTATTGATTTATTGCCTGGCACTATACCTCCCAAAGGCAGGGTGTATCCTCTGTCTCCGCAAGAAAATCTTGTCATGGAGGAATATATTAAAGAATCTCTACAAAAAGGGATTTATAAGGAGATCCTCTTCTCCGGCAGGGGCAGGGTTCTTCTTTGTATCGAAGAAGGAGGGCGATTTGAGACCTAAATAAAATCACTATAAAAAATGCTTACCCTATACCATTAATCACGGAATTATTCGACAGGCTTAAACAAGCTACTGTGTTTACTAAATTGGACCTTAGAAGTGCATACAATCTCATACGTATAAAAAAGGGTCATTCACTCATTTGTGATAGTGTACTTGGACGACATATTAATATATTCAACAGATTTACATACCCATCGCATGCATGTTAAAACAGTCTTGAAAACCCTTCTTGTTAATGGTCTTTATTGTAAACTAGAAAAATGTTTATTTGACCAATCCGAAGTACAGTTTTTAGGTTATGTAATTTCTGCTAAAGGGTTTCGTATGGATCCCCAGAAGCTTTCTGCTGTCATGGAATGGCCTTTACCTCAGGGACTGAAAGCCATTCAGCGTTTTCCTGGGTTTTCTAATTATTATAGACGCTTCATTAAAGGATTTTCTTCTATTGTAGTGCCTATAACACGCATGACTAAAAAGGATGGCAATACTCGTGTCTGGTCCCCAGAGGCGCTTGAGGCCTTTGAATTTCTTAAAACCACGTTTGCCTCTGCTCCTATTTTACAGCATCCTGTCCCTTCTTTGCCTTATATTTTTGAAGTTGATGCTTCGGACATTGGGGTAGGTGCTGTCTTATCTCAAAGAGAATCACCTGATAAGCCATTACATCCTTGTGGCTTCTTTTCCAAACAGATGTCCAAAGCCGAAAAGAACTATGACATAGGTAATTGAGAACTCCTTGCTATTGTTTTAGCACTCAAGGAGTGGAGACATCTTTTAGAAGGTACTAAGGACCCCATCCTCATTTTTACGGATCACAAAAACCTTTCCTACCTTAGTGAAGCCAAAAGATTGTCTTCTAGGCAGGCAAGGTGGTCACTGTTCTTATCTCATTTCAATTATATCACTATCTCATTTCATTATATCACTAAAGCTGACGCTCTGTCTAGACAATTTGAAACTACCGACAAACAAGAGTTTGATAATACCCCTGTCATTCCCCCGGACAGAATAATAGCTACTACGGTTCTATCTATTTCTTCTTCACTTTTACAAGTTATACAGGCTAAACAAAACATGGCACCAAGTGAGAAACCTACTGATAAACTGTTTGTTGATGTTCCCGAAAGACAGGACATTATGTCGTTATATCATGACGCCAAAACTGCTGGACATCCTGGTGTTTCTAAAACCTTAACAGCAGTTTCTAGATATTTTTGGTGGGCTTACTTACGCAAGGATATCACCGATTACGTTCGGGCATGTACTACATGTACCAGTATGAAGTCTTCTCATAGAGTTCCTTGTGGGTTGTTGCACCCATTGCCATACATGAGAGGCCTTGGTCCAATCTATCCATGGATTTCATTGTTGAATTGCCTCCTTCGAATGGCAAAACAATCATCCTGATGATAGTGGATCAATTTTCTAAGATTTTGTGTCTCTTGTCAAATTGCCCTCATCCAGGGAACTTGCTTCTATCTTCGCCAGGGAGGTGTTTCGGTTGCATGGCATTCCTGTATCAATTGTATCCGATAGGGGTAGCCAATTCATTTCCAGATTCTGGAGAGCTTTTTGTTCAGAGATGGTTATTTCTCTCTCGTTTTCCTCCGCTTACCACCCCCAGTCTAATGGAGCTGCTGAACGTGCCAACCAGTCCCTAGAGCAGTATCTTCGTTGTTTCGTATCCCACCATCAGAACAATTGGGCTGACCTGCTTCCTTGGGCTGAGTTTGCTCGTAATAACGCTGCTCATGAATCTTCCAGTAAGAGCCCTTTCTATGTTGTTTATGGCCGGCATCCTGTTGTTCTTCCAGCTGCATTCTCCTTACAGGGCATGCCAGCTCTGGATGAACATTTGGCTGGTTTTGCAAACTACTTGGGAGCAGGTTCAGTGTTCTTTGGTGGACTCCGCTGCTCGCCAAAAGGTTAAAGCTGACAAACATCGCAGGGCGGCTCCGTCCTATGTCGTGGGGGACAGGGTATGGCTTTCCACTCGCAATATCTGCCTTCGTGTGCCGTCTATGAAGTTGGCCCCCCATTTTATAGGTCCTTTCCGTATTTTGCATAAAGTTAATCCTGTTTCGTATGCCTTGGATCTTCCTAAGAACCTGCGTATTCCTAACGTCTTTCACACCTCCTTGTTGAAGCCCCTCCTGTGTAACCGCTATACCCAGCATGTTCCTCCTCCCCCTCCTGTTTCTGTGGAGGGTCATGAGGAGTTTGAAGTGGCTGCTGTACTTGACTCTCATTTTCTCAGGGTCGACTCCAGTACCTGGTGCATTGGAAGGGTTATGGGCCTGAGGAACGCAGTTGGCTTTCCGCTGATGCTGTTCATGCTCCTCGCCTTGTGCATTCCTTCCATTCTTGTTTTCCTGCCAGGCCTGGTCCTCCCCGCCCGGTGGGCGTGTCTTCGGGGGGGTACTGTAGCGGTACTTACCTTACCCGGGGGCCGGCTGAGGTCCTCACTTCCCGCCGCACGCAGCTCCCAAATTAATACGGGCATGCTCTTAAACGGGCAGTGGGAGCCAAAAAATGAGATGTGTTCTGCCATTGGCCC
>OW240922.1:96853610-96854802 GCA_933207985.1 Pelobates cultripes | reverse complement strand
CAGTCAGATTTATCCTTGGATCAAGCAGTTATTATCCTACATTGAAAGATTATATCCTTGAATATTCTGTTTTTGCAAGTATGCATCTAGTAGATGTTTGAACATCTGTATGGACTCTGATAAAACCACTTCTTCAGGCAGAGAATTCCACATCCTGATTATTCTTACAGTAAAAAAACCTTTCCTTTGCTTTAGATGAAATCTTCTTTCTTCCAGTCTAGGAGTTTGAACAAATGGTGCCAATGCAATAATTTAAAACGTAAATATAAAAACTTAACTGTTCAGGAAAATAATTCATGTTCTTTGTCCGGTGACAGGAAACGGACTGAGGAGTTGTCCGATACAGAGGCTTCTATGTAACCCAGTGCTGTCCAACCTGCGCCCCCCCAGATATTGCTGAACTCCAACTCCCATGATTCCCTGACTATCTGTTTCATTGAAAGAATCAGGGGAGTTCAGCAACATCTGGGGGGCCGCAGGTTGGACAGGCCTGATGTAACCAGTGGAGCACTCTTGTACAATGCAATCAGTTGCCTCTAGTCCCAGCCAATCACAGTGCAGTAAGTGCATAATACAGACTGCAAAGTAAAATAAAATGTAGCAAAATCTATAGTATTAGTGATATCAACCAAATAAAGGCTGTTGAGATCTGCACTGTGATTGGCTGGAACTACATATAGCAAATCACACCGTGGTGTGGAGGTGGGGGGCAGCATGTAATGAAGAGACCTGTGCAATCTACAATTTCAGTAGTACCACATTTTGTATCTAGTCACTAGACTGGGTGCCAGATTTTTGTATTTATTTCAGAGAAAGATTACTTCATCAAAATCTTACAGTTACTAAGGATTCTGGGAATAAAACACAGTTTTATTGCCCTGCCTCCCTCCTGCTGATTACTGGCTTAAACTCAAGCTTAAATTTGTATTTACTTCTCTTATAATTAAATGGACACTAAATGCACCCAGACTATTTCATCTTAACAAAGTACTCTGGGTGCAGTGACCCATCTGTTTTTTTGAATAACAATGTTTACATTGCAGGTTTAACACACCTCCAGTAGCTGTCTTTTATTTATAACCAAATTAAACTCAGTTATAGGTTAAAAACTGTTCATAGACAACCATGTAATTGACACTGCGTGAGACTGATGTACATATACACTAGCTTAACCGCCAGAGTGTCAGTGAAG
>OW240922.1:96773610-96848610 GCA_933207985.1 Pelobates cultripes | reverse complement strand
TAAACTGAATAGTGACCTAATGCATTCAGCAGGATGCACATTCGCAAATTATCATTCAAATTATCATTCACTTGCTTTTCATTTTAAGTACTATTTTTCCGTTGGCCGCACTAAGAGCCAGAAGGCAAACAGTTAAATAACCCTCGACAGTGCAAGAGTTAGTTATGTGACAGCTGGCCAGCGCTTGTTAGCCAGCTGTCACATGAAATAGTTAAAAATAAATAAATAGAAACCCTATGGGGGTCAATAAGACCCCCATAATACTATAAAGTAGGTTTTAAACCTTATGACCCAGCTGCCATGCAGTAGGTGTGGACATGCATGCTACATGTCTGAATGAGGGGGATTGAGTAGACAGCCACCTATTGGCCATTACCACCTCCCCATTTTGTAATTTATTAGAGGCCTCACCCACCACCCATGGGCAAAAGCCAAAGGGGGTTCTAGTTCTTCCGGTTTTACTATTATAAGTACCCACCCGCTGCCAATGGATAGGGCAGTGGAACATAAGGTAAAATATAATTAACCCCCACCTGCAGACCTTGGGGGGGCATAAGGATGTCTTACTTTACTAAATATCCCACCCACTGGCAACTTAATGTGTCCATCCTCCATTATATATTTTAAAGTCGCCAAGCCAATGCCCACAAGCGATACGTTTGATACGGGCCACTCAGACAACCCAATCTGTTTTGTATAGGTTGAGAATAAGGGGAAATGGAGCTTACAGATATTTGGAATGCCAAGTTTATTCCACCAATGTAATACATTACAAAATGTCTTAGTAACTGTACTTTACTTTTTTCCTCTCTGTGTTGTCTACCTGTGTGTATTAGATAAGTAGCCAGCACCCACGGGATAACATGCATTGTCTTCTTCTGTGAGAAATGACTTTATCTTAATCACATCACTGGGATATAGTTAAATCTCCCAGGCCCTTTGATCCGATAACACCTCCAGATCCATTTCTGCATTACTTGCATATAAAAGTCTGCTTACTGCCTAAATACAGAAACAAAAGAACAACACCCCAAGGTCCCTGAGCAGCAATTCGTGGAAATCAGAGAACTTCCTTCAATATTCCATGCAGAGCTCTTCTACAGCTACACAAGACTATCAAAGTGATCTGTTGTGTTCTCTATGTCCTACAGGCAATAAAAAATCTGTAAGTAAAATAGGATACTTTTTACACAAAATCTATGAACTTCAAATTTTCTAAAACACATCTTACCCTCAATGGATTTTGGCATTATTATAGTTTTTAGTGTTTTGTTTTTGGGAGGGTGTTTGATTTTGTTGGCTTTGTTTTGTTCTATTTCCATATTTAAGAATTTCTTCTTTGAAATTATCACACGGTCATCTTTTATGCAGGAATAGTCAGCCTCAATAAAAACTGAAGAATTATCGGTGGATTTGTGTCTCAGCTGCCGCTGCTTGTGGAATATGAATTCTTGTGAATGAGATACTCATTCAGACCTCAAGCTGAGGTGGGATCATAAGGATCATCCCCCTAGGGACATATAGCGAGGGTATCTAGTCATCCACCTATCTGCAGGTTGCCAAGTGGACTCAGACATGAATAGGAATTCTTGTAGAAGTTATCCTGGTCAGATCTAACAAGAATTCAGCCTCCAGGATCTGCAGTGAAATTTTTTTATCTACTTTAATCAAATGCTTGTGACTCAAATAAGTTGATATACAAGGAGCAAATATATAAGTTTAATCTTTTTTAAGGATATTTGTCATTGGTAACTGAATAACCCTGGGAAGACCAATTTATCTCCGTCACTGTAGTCAATAAAATGGACAAAAGCATTAATTTCAAATGCCATTTTACATGAAGTATGAAATATATTTTAAAGCAAGTCCTTGACATTTTTTTTGCTATTTGATTGCAAGAAGGCAAAGTCTTCACCATGTTAGCTCAGGGACCCGGGGCCATCACTGAATTAGCAGCCTTGAATAATTTCATTTGTATGTCAGAAGACACTAATTATAAGGGACAGGAGCAGTAGGTGATTTGCTGATAAATGTATTCGCATTGGATATCAATAAAAATTGTAAAGTACATGGCAGTAAAAGTCATGTAATGTGCAAGAATGAATCTGATTGATTTTTAAGTTGCCAGATGCATATTTTCTGAAATGCAAAACTTACTTACACCAATGCAGCCTGTCTTCTCAATTCGATGAAGAAGACAATTAACAAAAAAAACAGACAGGGGGCCTAATTAGTTACCCTACTATTCCCCAGTCAAGTAACAGCAATGGTGTAATCTAGGATGGAGGATGGAGGGTTAATTATTATAAAATCAGCTAAGGGGTTCTCTACATTCTTTTAGACGAAAACATTTATAAATATAAATATATTTTATTACAAAGGTTTAGGGGGTTTCCAAGGTACATGCCTCCCAATAAAGCTATACAGAGTCACTCGATGTGGGGAGTTAATATTTTCACTTTAGCCCTGTAAGAGTTTATTAAGTTGGTGTAGACAGGGATGAATTTACATAGCGAATGCCTGTAGGCACAAAATTCTCCAGCACCCCCAATCAACACCCCTCCCCCAAACTAATTTCTAAAACAACTTTCCGTTTAAATGTGATAAAAATTGTTGCATATACACACGCATTTAGAATGTGTGTGTAGTGTGTGTATATGTGTGGTAGTGTGTGTAGATGTCTGAGTGCATGTCTCTCTGTGTATTTATTTCTGTGTATATGTGTGTCAATGTATGTTTGTGTAGAGTGTGTGTGCAGGAGTGTGTGTGTGTATTAGTGTGGGCAGCAATGTGAGTTGCAGTGTCTGCATAACAGTGTGGGGAACAAAATGTGTGTGACGCAGTGTGTGTGAACAGTCGGGGTAGCAGTATGTGAAGATGTGTGTGTGTACCGGTCATTTCTGAGTTTGCTATTCTGGCCACATCTACCCAGTGGTGTATCCTGGTTTTGTGCTGCCCTAGGCAGGACAAAACTCAGGCACCCCCCGCGCTACCCCCACCCACGCAACCGCCACTCAACCCTTCCCCCCTGCTCCCCCTTCTAAATACACACACACACACATTCACTGACAGATACGCATTCACTAGCTAACTCACTCACTAACAGACACACA
Source organism: Pelobates cultripes (assembly GCA_933207985.1). Lineage (NCBI taxonomy): Eukaryota > Metazoa > Chordata > Amphibia > Anura > Pelobatidae > Pelobates > Pelobates cultripes. The sequence continues at coordinate 96,845,497 of OW240922.1, read as the reverse complement.
CACACCGGCAAACACACACTCACTAACAGGCAAACACACACTCACTAACAGGCAAACACACACACTAACAGGCAAACACACACACTAACTAACAGACACACACACACACACACACTCACTGGCAAACACACACACTCACTGGCAAACACACACACACTCACTGGCAAACACACACACACACTAACAGGCAAACACACACACACACTAACAGGCAAACACACACTAACAGGCAAACACACACACACTAACAGGCAAACACACACACACACTAACAGGCAAACACACACACTAACAGGCAAACACACACACACTAACAGGCAAACACACACACTCACTAACAGACACACACACACACTCACTAACAGACACACACACACACACACTCACTGGCAAACACACACACTAACAGGCAAACACACACACACTAACATCCACACACACACACACTAACATCCACACACACACACTAACATCCACACACACACATCCACACACACACATCCACACACACACACACTAACATCCACACACACACATCCACACACACACACTAACATCCACACACACTAACATTTGGTTTTTTTATGTTTTTATTTACCCCCCCCCCAGCCTCCTTACTTTTGCTGGGGGGGTTCTTCCTCTCCCTGGGATCCTGGGGTCCGCTACCCCCACCCACGCAACTGCCACCCAACCCTTTCCCCCCTGCTCCCCCTTCTAAATACACACACACACACATTCACTGACAGATACGCATTCACTAGCTAACTCACTCACTAACAGACACACACACACCGGCAAACACACACTCACTAACAGGCAAACACACACTCACTAACAGGCAAACACACACTCACTAACAGGCAAACACACACACTAACAGGCAAACACACACACTAACTAACAGACACACACACACACACACACTCACTGGCAAACACACACACTCACTGGCAAACACACACACTCACTGGCAAACACACACACACTCACTGGCAAACACACACACACACTAACAAGCAAGTACACACACACACACTAACAGGCAAACACACACTAATAACAGGCAAACACACACACACTAACAGGCAAACACACACACACACACTAACAGGCAAACACACACACACACTAACAGGCAAACACACACACACTAACAGGCAAACACACACACACTCACTAACAGACACACACACACACTCACCCCACAACAGACACACACACACACACTCGCAGCAAACACACACTAACATCCACACACACACACTAACATCCACACACACACACACTAACATCCACACACACTAACATCCACACACACACACACATCCACACACACACACACATCCACACACACACACTAACATCCACACACACACACACACACACATACACACACATCCACACACACACACTAACATCCACACACACTAACATGTGTTTTTTTATGTTTTTATTTAACCCCCCCAGCCTCCTTACTTTTGCTGGGGGGGTTCTTCCTCTCCCTGGGGTCCTGGGGTCCAGTGGCTGCAGGGCGGGCGGGCGGCCGGCCGGCGAGGGAGCTCTTCCCCTGAGCGCTCTGCTCAGCTCCCTCGCGCGCCGCCAGCAGAGTGAGGCCGGGAGCCGGAATATGACGTCATCAACCCGGCTCCCAGCCTCACTCTGCTGGCGGCGCGCGAGGGAGCTGAGCAGAGCGCTCAGGGGAAGAGCTCCCTCGCCGCCCGCCCAGCGCTGCCCGCTCAGCATGTCTGTTAGCCGCGAGGCTAACAAGGCATTTGCCCTGGGCATTTGGGGGCGGCTTTTTTGCCGCCCCCTGAAAAATGCCGCCCAAGGCAAATGCCTTGTTTGCCTCGCGGCTAATACGCCCCTGCATCTACCACATCCTGGCCTGTCTTCTCTCGTCTCCCTCCAAGAGACTGCTGTTCTGTCTGAGAGGGCAGAGCCATGCACAGAACGGGTTTCCTCAGACAGCTCTGCCCCAATCAGAAGGCCTCCTGAGAGTTTTACTCTGCTATTTTACAGAAGAACCTCTGGTGGTTCTCATATTAACAGCCGCTAGAGGCAGGTTAACCCTTGAACGTTAAAATTTTTATTCCTGTAGAATGTTTTAAAATGCTGGGTTAAAAGGGGAAGCACCCAGACATCTTTATTAAAATGGTGTGGTCTGGGTGCCTATAGTGTTCCTTTAATGGGGATCTGTCACCTTCAATGACGTATTTTGCAAAGACCCTTCCCTTAAAGCAGACAGCTCTGTTTTGTTTGCGGTGTCCAGGGATAAAGGGGGTGAAAGGGGTGAAGCTGAAGGTAACTTTATTAATCTGACGATCACCCTCACACGTCCTGCCATATTCCTTCTTCAACTTTATGTGCTTCATGCACCAGGAGCTGTATTATTGTTGTACTCCCTCGTATGCACAAGTGCACAGCACAAAGGATCCCACAAAAATGCTAGATATTCCAGCAACTGTGGAATTGACAACACGTGACGGCAGAAGATCCTCTATTTGACAATTTCATCACTGCCTGCCAGCAGCCTCCTGTGTGAGATAAGTTAATGATAAAGGTAATATTGATAAGTCTATAGTCTTAGAACCTTTTATAGATCAAAATTATTACATCTTTAATGTAATGGGTAATCTATTTGATTGGTAATTGCCCAGCACAAATCAGGAAGCTTGTACTGAACATAAATTAGTCATATCATCTTAACAGCAGAAACCCAGTTCTGCAGCTAAGAAAAGGTAGAATTGTAGACAATTAGGAATAGAATTTTGAAAACTATCAAATGAATATTTGTTTACTGCATTGTTCAAATTTATAAAAAAAAAAAATATGCATTTTGTATTCTAGATATTCCCATTAATACATACTTTTTTTTTTTTTTTTTTATCACATCGGATATTGTGTGATTTTTAAAAAAAGGTCATTTAATTCATGAATTATAATGAAGAATCACAATAATCATTTTATCATGGATTAAAATGAGAAGCATGAAAGCTGTCTTAAAAAAAGCAATCTTTCTTCATCTACTGATTGAGTAAATGTTTATCATAGGACATGTTAGGGTTAAAACATAATTGCTTGGATTGTTTTCTCTTACAATATTTTGCAGGAACGGACAACTCATCACCTGAATGTGGCTCATGCAGCAAAATTCTAAACAGGGAAAGATATCTAGGAACTAATTAAGAAATCTCTGCCTGAGCAGAAAATGTCTGAGGTCTGTTAGAAATGTGTTCTCGAAAGAACGTGCAACATTCTAACGAGGCCTAATTACACAGGCCAATGTCATTATCTCATTGACATATAACTGTTTTATATTAATATCTTATATTTATAATTAGTTTCTAATTAAGCATTGAACCCAGAGGAGTAGCAGAAATGCCTTCTGAGCAATTTAAATGGAAAACTATAGTCACCAAAACTACTACAGCTTAACATAGTGGTTGTGGTGTCTATTGCCTGTCCCTGCAGGTTCAGCTATATAAATGCTGCCTTTTCAGAGAAAATGCAGTGTTTGCATTGCTGCCTAGTCACTTTGACAGCCACTAGAGGGACCTCCTGGGTTAAATCCTACAAATTGATTCAATGCTTCTCCATGAGGAGATGCTAATTGGCGCAGTGCAGTGATTTGCGTGCATGTGCTATAGCCTCCGAAACTTTCCTATGGGAAAGCATTGGATTGCCTGAGATCACCAAGATTGATGATGCCGTGAAAGTGAGACTAGAGCAGTGAGAGAAAAGAAGTATGTATCCATTCAGGGGGGAAGTCCAAACACCTAAATAGGTAATCCAGCACTGTAGTGTTAGAGACGCATGTTTGCATTCCTAACACTATAGTGTTTCTTTAAATTTGCTGCTCCTCCCCAGGGCTTACACTGTTACCTTGCACTAGTCACTCTGTATCAAATATATCTTCTAGGATAGAATTCCACTGCTTAAAGCTTAACATCATAAAAGCTGTGTTATTAGTGATTCTTATTGTAAACATAAACCCACCACCCCTTATCTTTCTCATTGTCAATAACGATACAATCTGAATTTGGTGTTTAAACCATATTAATGTTTTTTCCTCCATCCCTCATATCTATATACCTATATAGAAATTCCAAATCAAAAATCAACTAATGGACTCAATTCATTTCCAACAAAAAATATAATTTTGGTCCAAATTCATTGGTATGAACAAAAAACGTCTGCTCACTAATAGGCTCTCTACTGATTACACCATCCCCCACTGATAAGCATTCACTTCAATTGCTTATCACATCTCCGATCCATGATTATCATCTATTGTAGACTTTTTGAACTCACTCAAACCTGCCTTACATTAGTACACATCGCACTCCCCTATATCTCCACTGAAGTAATAAAAACAAATTTCACTCCTCCTTTTTTCCTGCTATTGGTTGCATCTTCTCACTTGATGTGGGAGCCAAGTGGTGAGAAATCATAATGTATAGATTTATATTATGTATTTATTTTGCAGTACACCGATTGGCCTATTTTTGGACCGATTTGATTTGTCCAAATCATTTTTCTGAAACGATTGCATGAATGAACTTCCTAGAGCCAAAACGCCACATGAACAAAGCCCAGATTGCCTGAAACTAAAGGACTAAATCCATTTGTGCGAACCAAGTGTTTTTGCCTTGCACAACTCTATTGGGCTCATAATGCTCTTTGTGCTTGCAAAGTAAATAAGATAGCTAATATCTTGCATATTAGGCCTTTTATACTGTACATATCGCATGTATTAGAATGACAGTACATGTTCTATTTCCTGAAATGTGCTGTGAAGAAATTGCAGCCATGCGTTGGGATAATCAAAGTCTTTATTTTAAGCCCAACCTGCCTTCTCCTCACGATGTACAAAACAATACGTGTCGCTTGCTAAATTGTAAGCACAAAGGACGGAGGCAAAAATTATCTATATGAAGCAGTTTGGTTAAAAGTTTCTAAAAGTGAAGCAACCATTGGACTTTAAAAACTTTGTCCCAGATTTACTCTTAATATATAAAGAGGACATTGAGGCCATGTTCATTATCTGGCATTTTCCCTTTATAAAAGATGCATCCCTAAGTAAGTGTAGCACATTGTACGTGTGTACGTGTACTTAGTGAAAAGTCTTATAACTGCAAAATGTGCTTTTGATAGAGCAGTGGATGGCCTTTAATCTGAATGTGATGCTTCATTTGGAGAGCACTTCATTATACAGATAGAGTGTGTTCTCGTTCAGTCCCTGATTTTTCACGTATTGTTTAACAAAGTCATTTTTCATCTTGTTACAAAATCCCTAAAAGAACAGGCAAAGCCTCCATCTTTTTAAGGAGTTATATTGCTGGATGGCATTAATTCTAATATACAGTAAATTAAAAATAACTCAGACACTCATAAAATAACATAGCATGTCCCGTATTACCCCAATAATTTCACCTGCACCTTGTATTGACTGAACAGCTAGGAAATGTATAGATTAGGAGTCGAGATGAGCGAACCTGAACTGTAAAGTTTGGGTTCGTACCAAACATTACGATTTTTGTACCCCGAACACGGACATTTAAGTAACAGTTCGGGTTCGAGTTCGGTGTTCGTCGAGTTAATGGCCCGTTTTGAAAAGCTGCAGGGCAGCCAATCAACAAGCGTTTGACTCGTGTGCCTTTAGAAGCCATCACAGCCATGCCTACTAATGGCATGGCTGTGATTGGCCAGTGTTGCATATGACCCAACCTCTATATAAGCTGGAGTCACATGAGCTCTTATTAGTGTAGGGAGAGGATGCTGCAGTTGTGAGGGACAGATTAGGAAAGAATTCTGGTGTTGAATCTGCAAACTACAGTGATTATTTTTGTGGGTGCTATATTACATTTTTGTACCCTGCCCCGAGCCCAGTGCCACAGAGAAATAAGCAATCAGTCTGTTTGTTAGGTGGGCACTTGCAACTGCATGTGTGCCGGGCACATTACTTTAATCCTGTTCTGGTAGCTCAGTGGGCAACATCTAGGCATTTTTAAATACTGCTGTGACATTGCAGTTTTACTAATTCACATTTTTTTGGTGCTAAAAAGTAAATTTGCGGTGTGCACTTCATATCTGAGAGTCAAATCGAACCGTCAAATACTGTGGTTACATCGCACTTTAAAAATTTAAATTTTTAAAGTGCCAAATAGTACATTTGCTGCCTGCGGTGAACTTCATATCTGAGAGTCAAATAGACCCGTCAAATACTGTGGTTACATCGCACTTTAAAAAAATCACATTTTTTTTGTGCTAAAAAGTAAATTTGGGGCGTGCACTTCATATCTGAGAGTCAAATAGAAACAGAACTGTCAAATACTGCTGTGACATAGCAGTTTGACTAATTCACATTTTTTGGTGCTAAAAAGTAAATTTGGGTCATGCACTTCATATCTGAGAGTCAAATAGACCTGTCAAATACTGCTGTGACATAGCAGTTTGACTAATTCACATTTTGTTGGTGCTAAAAAGTAAATTTGTGGCGTACACTTCATATCTGAGAGTCAAATAGACCTGTCAAATACTGCTGTGACATAGTAGTTTGACTAATTCACATTTTTTTGGTGCTAAAAAGTACATTTGGGGCGTGTACTTCATATCTGAGAGTCAAATAGAACCGTCAAATACTGTGGTTACATCGCACTTTTAAAAATTCACATTTTTGTTGGTGCTTAATAGTACATTTGCTGCCTGCGGTGCACTTCATATCTGAGAGTCAAATAGAACCGTCAAATACTGTGGTTACATCGAACTTTTAAAAATTCTAATTGTTTTGGTGCTAAAAAGTTAATTTGGGGCGTGCACTTCATATCTGAGAGTCAAACAGAACCGTCAAATACTGTGGTTACATCGCACTTTGAAAAATTCACATTTTTTGGGTGCTAAAAAGTACATTTGGGGCGTGCACTTCATATCTGAGAGTCAAACAGAACCATCAAATACTGTGGTTACATCGCATTTTGAAAAATTAAAAAAAATTTGGTGCTGAATAGTACATTTGCTTCCTGAGGTGCACTTCATATCTGAAAGTCAAATAGAACCGTCAAATACTGTGGTTACATCGCACTTTTAAAAATTCACTTTTTTGTGTGCTAAAAAGTAAATTTGAGGCATGCAATTCACATCTGAGAGTCAAATAGAACCGTCAAATTCTGCTGTGACATAGCAGTAGTGATGTCGCGAACCGTTCGCGAACTTGCCGCGAACGGTTCGCCGCGGTTCGCCACGAACCATTCGTGGCGAACTCCGGTCAGCTGACACATCCCTGCCAATCTCCGGCAGACCCTCCCTCCCAGACCCTCCTACTTCCTGGACAGCATCCATGTTGAAGGCAGCTTGTTGCAAAATAAAATTAAAAAATACAAAAATTAATGGAGTTCATGAGATTCCAGCATTACTTCCTAGCCATCCCTACTTGATGCTTGGTAGGTCGAGATTTAAGAAATATTATAGTCCTCTGCACCTTAAGATTAACCCGGAAGTCTCAGCAATTAACACCTCTCCAACAAACGCATGATCCAGGGAGGGCAGAGTGAATTCTGCAATGGGCATTCTGCAATGCATGACTACTCACCCCATGTGAGGTGGGGTAAAGGTAACCAATACCAAGATGTGGTCATTGTCTCTTCCTTTATATGTTGGCCTCTGCGGTGGATGGTACTAATGGTGGAAAGTGGTTACCTGAGCTTCCTAGCCCAATTTTTACGTACCAGAGAATGCTTTTGCCATGATATCAAAATAGCTAGTACAGGTTCAATCTTGTTGGTTCTAATTAAAACCATCCAATAAAAGTCCAATGGATACCTAACACAAGTGTTAAACTCCTCACATCTTGGATGGCTTCTGGTCTTTAACCCCTGGCTACCAAACATAGAAAATAAACCAACAGGCAAAGTCATCTAGCAAATGAACCCCATGTCTGTTAAATGTCTGGTAATCAGTATGTTTTCTAGACCAAATATATTATTAAAGATTTCAAATGGACTTGATCGAGTTACGCAAACCCGGTAATGCGTGACAGAATCCCTTTAAGATTCTTGCAAATGCAGCCTTCTGGAAGAATTGTTATTTTGCAAATATGTTACATTTTTTTCACGTACACACATCACACAGTTATTTTTATTCCCATTGCAGAGGGCCTTGCACATCATACCATCCCTTTTCAGCTTTAACTGTAGAATTTAGTTTATACGATGTTGTGGTTACTCACTGGAAAGCTATTGCGTGCTGTTATTGCAGCTCATAAATAAGTTTGTCATTGATAGAACGTCGTATATTTTCCATCATCCTCTCTTTTCCTAGCTACTCATACTGTGGGATCATTCAGCAGTTCTAGAGGTATTTATTATGTAACTATTGCAGTTATGTTTGTATTTATTAAAGCAAATAATTTAGCAAACTGTAGGCACTTCTTCGTGTTGTCGTCTATACAGTTTGGGGGCTTACAGGGTAGATATATGTCTTATTTTTCACACAAACTGTTCCTTCTTTGCATTAATAAAAGGGTCCTGTATCTTGTTACTGATTATCATAGCCATGCGCACGGGGTGTGCCGGGTTTGCCTGGGTACACCCTAATCCCCGCAGCCCGCACTGTGTGCCTCCATGGGCCGGTGAGACCTCCCTCACCGGCCCACAGGCAGAGGGGGAGGCAGGAGAGGACCCGGGGAACTCTAGCCAGCAACTCCCCAAGGTCGGAACGTTGCCACGGCAACGCTTACATCTCGCAGACTAGAGTTCACTCACCACTAAGACCACCAGGGATCAGGGATGGCAGCAAGCATCCCCCCTCTCGGGCAAAAGGTAAGAAGGGAGGGGGGCTATTTCCTAATCTATCCTCCTACCCCCACACACAATCCCTCCAAACAAATTCACACACAGCAAACACACAGCACCCTCACACACTAACAGTACCCTCACACACAGCACACTACCAGCACCCTCACACACAGCACCCTCATACACACACAGCACCCTCACGCAGCACACAGCACACTACCAGCACCCTTGCACACAGCACACTGCCAGCACCCTTACAAACACAGCACCCTCACACACACACAGCACCCTCACCCACACAGCACCCTCACACACACACAGCACCTTCACACACACATGCACAGCACCCTCACACACACACACGCACAGCACCCTCACACACACAGCACCCTCACACAGTACTGTATGTATGTATGTGTATGTATACATACATACATACATACATACATACATACATATACACGTGGCCTGTGTGTTTGTGCTTTAGGGTGCACACCCTAATGCAATAAGCTGCGCATGCCTATGCTGATTATGTATGGCAAAGAGGCAATAAGATTCTCTAGATTTTCAACAATGTTCTGCATTTGAATACATGCATTCATTAAAGAAACCCAAAGAAGGTTTTGAGGAAGAACGTTTCCTACAATTATTTGTCCTTGTTACTTTGGCCAGCCAAAATAAGTCTCCAGAACGCTATCTAATTATGGGCTCAGTTTAATATTGTTATATAAAATTTCCAAATGATTTAATATTTTTGGATACATTTTTTTAATATTTTTTCAACAATATGACATGTAAAAAAATATAAAAATATTACAAAATAAAAAATTATATATTTTTCATAAAATCATTTTAAAACTTTATCCAAAACTATTAAATAATTTGAAAAGCTTAGCCAACAATATTAAATCAAGGCATATGGCCTCAATTTAATATTTTTGGATAAGCTTTTCAAATTATTTTATATTTTTTGGAAACATTTTAAAAATTATGTTTTTCAAAGAACTAATATGTCTAAAATAAATATCATGTATGAAAAAACATTAATATTAAAATATCTTAAAAATAATTTCAAATCATTTTAAAAGTTTACCAACATATCTTAAATTGAGACTAATATTACAACTATATAAATACATAAACAAATACAAGTGTCTTTTTAGAATTTACAACAAAGAGCACCGCCAATATTTGGAGTCAGAAGATGACATAAGATTTACATTTTGTACACAAAATAATGTCTCACCTTTTAGCAACATTAAAACAAAGAATGACATCTGTCTAACCTGCAGGCATTGTTGTCACAAAACATAATGAAATGACTATCACCAAGAGCTAAAGTAAATTCACCTTTTTTAACCTTGGCTGCAGGGGGCCAGTCACCAAATAGGTGGCTAGGGCAACATAGTGTTAGAAATGCACGTTTGTATACCTAAAGCTATAGTGTTCCTTTAACTACACCAGTTCCGGTGGATGTCACAACCCACCTCGACATTACAGGAATGGCCCTGAGGATGGCCCTATATTAAAGGTCCCTCTGGACAACAACAGGTGAGGCCTAAGGTTTTATCTTTCCTAAAGGACATCAACCAGGACTGTAACAAGTACAACAAGGCGTCAAGGACAAATGCAGCTTCTGCCCTGAAGGACCTCAGAGGAAGTTGAGAAACGTCCTGTAAACAAAATGATTCCTACATGTACATGGTGCCTGTGCTGGATTTTTTCTAAAGATGACTGGACACAAAGTCAGGATTTCATTGGCTGGCACTATCTTCATTCTGTGGCAATCTCTCTCTCTCTTTCTCTCTCTCTCTATATATATATATGTACTGATTAGCCACAACAATAAAACCACTGACATGTGAATTGAGTAACATTGGTTATATCATTACATCGGCACCTGTCAAGTGGTAGGATATATTGGGCAACAAGTGAACAGTCAGTTCTTGAATTTCATGTATTGAAAGCAGGACAAAATGGGCAAGCAAGAAGATCTGAATAACTTTGACAAGGGCCAAATAGCGATGTCTAGCCAACTGGGTCAGAGTATCTCCAAAACAGCAAGTCTTTTCGAGTGTTCCTATTAGACAACATCAGTTGTGCCAGATTATGCTTTGTGTCCACATTGTTTCCAAAAACGGAAGCTAATTATGGCCCCTTGAATGTAGAAATAACAGGTAGGTTTTAATATTGTACTAATCTTCCTGTGGGAGGGTAATTCTGACCAATTACAATTTAAAATTGTCCACCTGCTATAACAAGTGTTGGTTGTGCTTATGAGATCTGGTCTCAGTATATAGAAATATAAACCTAAATTTACTCGTATGCCGTCTACATAATTTAAGCCATTCAATGTGTAACTTCTGTGACATGTGTGACATTTGTGGGTTTGTTTTCTGACATTTTTTATGTTTTTTATATACCAATTTTTATATAATGAGCGGTTCTGGGTCGAAGTTCTCAAATCAGCATGTTTTCTTACTATTATTACAAAAAGGCATTTTATTTATTTTATAGCATTTATTTCAATCTATTTTCTAATATGTAATATTCTCTATTTTGTCTTCTCTTTCAGATCAACAGACTGATACTATAGTAATGCTTTAGACTAAAAAAATTATCTAAATCAGTTTACACATGCACATCCTTGTGCCCTAGGCATTACTGCAAGCAACTCCTGAAAAAACGATTAATGTGACAGATCTGGTAGATTTGGCTTTTGGAAAAAATGGGCAGGTGCAAGTGATGAATTAATACACCACAATTTTAATTAAATCAACTGTGGTACTCAATCTAATTTTGCTGTTAAATTGGAAAATTACAGTTTCTACTAAAAAAAATATTGCAATCTCACATAAAAAAAAAAACTGCAAAATGAAAGTTCTTTATAGAGCACAGATTTTAAATCAGGGATCACAGAGAATGCCAACAAATTGGGTTATTAAAAGTCTGTATGCTTGTAGTTTATAACTGCGTTTTTTGCCATTCGGTATTGACACGCAGTTCAAGAGAACTCTGCTTAATTCCCTAATACCAAAATTATGAAAATCTGTTGAAAGGCACTAAAATCTGCAGCCATTTTACAGTTAATCTAAGGGAAGTTAAATAACTGCCAACTCAAAAATATAATAATTCTTTCCTCTAGTTTTGAAAGGAAATTGACTTTTTTTTTAAATTAAGTATATGTAAAGTAATGTGTTTGAAAACCGACAGTTAGTCTCTATGGTCTTCCCAGCTTCGCTCCCTGCACAGAAACAGGAAAAACCATAGAGAATAAATGTCAGTTTTCAAACAATGTCCAACCCAAGGTGAATGTATATGGCTGAAGGACCCTTTCATTTTTTTTTTTTTTTTTACATATGCTTCATTTAACAACAAATCTATTTCTTTTCAAACTTGATGAAATAATTATTTTATTAAAACAAATTGTTTTGAGGAGACAGTTGTCCATTAACTTTACAATTTTGCATAGTGGGAATTGTAGATTTTCCAAGTTTTATTGGAGAGATAATCTTAATTTTAATAATGACAGGAGGCAAGTATTTTGCTTATACTTTCTTTATGGCAACTAAATAGCAGCAATGATAATGTCAAAATAAACAACAACCAGAACAAAAAAAGCAATGCTATATAAATCCTCCTATAAGTACACCCTCTTTCTTTAAGAACATATAACAGTTAATAGAATTAAAAAAAAAGAAAGAACAATCAATTGGAACTAAAACAATGCTCAAAAGAACAGACAACATATTATTTCCATAAGAAATTCAGTCCAAGTATTCCGTTCATGAAAAGATGTCAGGGAAATCCAGGAAGCTGAAAAAGAAGAACAGTTGTGAAAGGACATGATGTATATAAAAACCAAATTAATTGGGAAGTGTAAACATATGTGTATATGGGTACAAGGAAATAGTGGCTAAAAATCGGTTGTGGAATGAGACTTAAAAGTAACCCCATTATAATTAAAGGAAAGAGCGTCCTCTTTGAATACACATGAAAATCAGAGGCATGACAATAGGATAATAGGCAGCAGAGTAGGATGGTAAGTTTAGCCCACAGTTGTCAAAGAGAGATGATTATTTTCTGGCCAGTCTTGCAAAAAAACAACAGAACCCGTGAAATGTCCCATAGAGTCGAAAATCTTTATCCGGAAGGTCGACCAAGATTAATGCCATTCATCAAGTTTGAAGTCCTCAACCAGGTAAGTCCTCAACCAGGACATGATCCACCAAAATGGCAGAGTGGACCACATAAATAGATCAATATGATCTGCCGTTGGAGAAAAGCCATGAATGGAAATTTATAATAATTGCTACAATGGCTGTAAAGGGGTCAAAACCTCTTTCCAAACAGCAACTACAGCAGGAGCCACACCAGAGGAGAGTCCGAGCCATGTGCGATAGTTCTCCAAAATTCCAGGAACCCCTGAAAGATTCCACGCCACCATGCACAAGCTCCCAGTGGGGACGATGTTGGGAGAAAAGCATCCACTGCTAAGCACTCCTGATCCGGTAGCCAGCTGTAGAAATTCAGAGTCTGGTGGTTGGATGCAAATAGAACCACATGAAAAGGACCCCGTTGATGGGAAATGTTACAGAAGATTGATCTGGCCAACATCCAGTCACTTGTGTCTCACCAGTGCCTGGAAAACCAGTCTGCAGTCAGGTTGAAGTACTTCAAAGCATTCCACTTGTAGAGAGATGTTCTGGCTGAGACATAAATATTAAATGCGCATCAGCCAATAGTATAGTTCTGCCCTCACGTCTTCCGTCACATGCACAATATGATCATAAGAAGCAGATTGTATGAAATAGCAAGCTTTTGAGTATTGCGTGGCTCTGTAGTGAAGGGGACCCAGGAATATTGCCTGTATGGGTGAGGAGAACAGTCCAATAAGCGCGACAGTAGGCATAGTGTGATCAAATTATCTCCACCTGACACTTATCATTGACAGAAAGTGAAGGATGAAGATAATCCTCTGCTTTGTCCGAAGTCAAAGGAGGGACAACTTTCACATCTTGCTGTATTTTTCTTGGCAGGAGCCTTGGCCTTGGACTTCACCTTTCCAATGATTGTGTTTGGAGGGGTGAGAGAGCACGTGTTTGGTTGGGTCTGAATCTTCTGGGATTTTCAAGTCAGACTCCACAGGTTTGTAGGCAGGTGAGGCTTGTGCCATGTCAGATGGTAAATGGTTGAACTCCTTAGCCAGGGACTGAATATCAGGAGTGTGCTTAGACTACTCTATATTAAACTGGTGCAAGATAAGAAAATACTGTCCCTTAAAACAAATCAAATAACCATTAGATTATTGTGAGTGTTACCCATACATGTGGTTTAGCACAGTATCAATAATGATACTATAAAAGACATTATAATATTATAATATAATATACACCCACACATTGAATAGGTGAGATGCATCAATAGAGGGTGCACCAACTAGTGGACAACAGTCACCAAGTGGGGTGCACAAGCTGGCACCAAATAGTAATAGCATTAGATATAGGCAATATGTGTATAGGCATGCAGAGGGTTCACCCAGCCTGATTAATACTGTTTATTATGAGTTCAAATGTATGAGTTCACGCTACAAGGTTTAGCAGGGGAAGGTGAGAGAAGGCTAAGGATAGTAATTCAGTTGAAAACAGAATTGGTGAGGGAAAAAATCACTGCTGTGTGTAGTAAAGGGAAACCAACTGAACCCCTGAGCGAGTGAACGTTCACCCTGTGGTAATAGGGAGAGGTGGGAGCAAGTAGCACAGTGCACAAGATAGTGAAGAAAAAAACAATAAAAGGCATAAAATTAATAATTAAGTAAAATCTAAAATCTTAAGTAATATATCGTATTTACTTGAATCTAATGCACCTTAAAATGTAATGCGCCTTCAAATCTAGTGCTCAATCAATTTTTGAAACCTGGAAGACGAGCAATGTTTTTGCTGGCGAATCTAATGCGCATTTGTAAAAGAAGATACTACTATACAACATCTAGGTTGATAAATGAGGACCACCCTCTGACCGGGGGAAATTCCCCGTGCGAAATCACCAGGGCGAAAATTTGCATTCACGACAAAGATGTGAGGTACAGCTTTACTGAACAAAAGCCAAGTCTCGCACCTCTGTCGCAGCGATGCGAATTTCCCCCCTATGAATTTGCATCATATCTTCGGTCGTATCCAATGCGACATTCATACTGTAATCTAATGTGTCATCAATTCTAATGTGCTTTTACATTTTGGAAACTTTGTTTTGTCAATAAAGGTGCACAATCAATTCGGGCAAATACAGTAAATGTTTTTGAAATTAAATGTCATTATTATGAAGAGCAAAGGGTACGGAAAAGGGGAGATCAGGGTATTGGCATCAAATACTCTGACCTGTTTACTGATATGAAGCAGCAAAGAAAGAGAAGATACTTCCTGTGAGAAGGTTCTAAATAGTATAGCTTCTTTGTTCTGATTGGTTGTTTTACTTATGTTATCATTGCTGCTATGGAGTTGCAGTAAAGAAAATATAAACAAAATAAGAAGCCTCCTCTCATGTAATACAATTAAGATCAAATTCAATATGTACATTTTTTTTTAATGCGAAAAGCAGATTATGCAAATATTGACTACAATATTTGAATGGATGATTCCCAGAGATTTGTTATGGAGGATAACGGCAGTGATTTTTTTTTACAATGAAATTATTTATTTTGTATTAATTTAGATGAATGAATGGATAGACATATGTTTTATTTTATTTAGTAATATCAAAATATTTAACCTTAAAAAAAATACGTTTAGTTTGTCATTAGTTTCCACGTACATTCTGGGATCTAGGTAATTTTACCAATTTAATGGAACTTGCGTTATCAGGCTCAGAAAGAATGAAAAGTTGGTTTGACCATGGCGGGTATTGAACCTGCATCTCTGAGATACAGTTCTTCCAGTTTATCTAATTACAAATAATAACGTGTATTTTTTCTTACTATTATTGGAAAAGGGCATTTTATTTATTTTATATCATTTATTGCAATCTATTTTCTAATACATAATATTTGTGGCATTTTATTTATTTTATATTATTTTATATCATTTATTGCAATCTATTTTCTAATACGTAATATTTGTGGACTGTGTGATTTTGCATAAATGGCTCTTAAACGTCGCGAGACATAGCACCCCTGTCCTCGCCCTGGGGTATCAGTAGGGAGACTTTAAAATAATCTATGTGTGTGCATATACAACCATTTTTATCATATTTAACAGTCAATTTTTACTTGGTTTGAAAGGGGAAGATTGGGGGTTGGAGAGTTCTGTGTCTGAAAGCACTTATGATGTCAATCTGGACCTGGGCTCTGAGGTATAAATTGGCCAGCTGGAATACTCTCTTTCTAAGTGGCAAATTCAGTTTTGTGCAAATTTTTCATCTGGTCAGGACACAGCCTGCTAACCCCAGACATCTTATGCCAGCCCACCATCCTGGTGGGCGAATCTGTCCCTGCATACATTAAGACTAATTACACGGTCCATTGCTGTCGTTCAAGACTAATGGTGGCTAGTTTGTTTTTAATATAACTTTTGATTCAGTTTTATAAGGGCTGTGGGATTTCAATTAATTTATTTATCACGTATCATTTATCTTTTAGTTATTGTTTTTGATATAAGCTAAGAAAACTTATTGTTTTTAAATAAGCTAAGGAAATCTGCTGTGGAAGAGAATGGTTTCATGTTTTAGAGTTGAATTTGAATTTAACATTAAAGTGTCGATGAGGGTTTACAAGGTATGCTTAAAACATACACAAGTTTGATCCCAAGAATCTATAGCTAAAGGACAACATTTTTTTTCCCCCAAAATGTGCTTTAAACTGTGTCATTCCTCATTTTGTCTGCAATTGGGGCTGTTTCTGAAACTGTCTTCTCACCACTTGTACATTCTTGGTAACTCCTGCTGAATCTCAAACAAAATGCATTGTTATTCAATAAATCAAAAATTGTCAGGAATTCAAAGTGAATTTAGAATTTAAAGGCACACTTTTTGCAATTAAGTTGTTGTGGTGCCAGGAGGTCCCTGGAAAATGTTTACAAACCGTTTTTACTTTTTTTTCTCCAGCGCTGTTTAGCTGTTCCCCGTCCTTCCATGGTTCTCAGATTCTTCAAACAGGAAGCCTTGGACTACCACGGACAGGGGCGTCATTGACTGGCTGAGATCATCATCTAACACTTTGAGCCAATCTGTAGCTCTCCATTAATAAAAATGACTTGAGAAAAATGTGCACATTTCTGATAAAATTTGTGAATGGGGAGCTACTACATTTGAAGAATCTGAAAACAGGACAGGGGGGCTAAATGGTGATGGAGAAAATACTTTGGGATCAAACTCTTTGTGAACAGTTTAACCCCTGAAGGTAAGCCAGTATTAGGGACCTACTGGCACCATAACAACTTCATTTCTATTAAGTTGTTATGGTGTGCAAATGTTTCCTTTAAAGCCGAAATGGCTGAATATGATATATTCACCAAGTCAGCTTTGCTTCAATTTTGGCTACTTTGGGCTACAATGTGCAATTCACATTCAAATTCACTTTGAATTCCTGACAATTATTTTCCCTTTAGTAAACCCGCTGGTGTTGGCTTGTATTGGCCCTCAGGACTGTCAAGAAGATACAATGTAGAGGTGAACAGTCCAGCTATAGACATCTGAAGAAATGAAGGAATCATGGCTGGGTGGATCGACAGACAGATAATGTACAGGGGGTGCAAGGAACAAATCCTGCAGATAATACAATCTCCAGTAGCTATAAATACATATAATTGCACAGGAAAATGGAGGAGCAATTCAAATGAAGTGGTAAAAGAGATATTAAGAATGTATATGCACGCCCAAATATGAATTTCTTTTGAGTGTTCCTGATTTCCTGGCAGGTTTTGCCTCAGATCTACTCCCGCTGGACAGGCAGATGATTTGCCCGAGGCTTCCATTATTGGTATTTCATTTAATTGCGAATTTAGAGCTTGCATCTGCTTTATTTCCCCTTCACAAGGTGCACTCGCCATTTTATGAAATCGCAATGAAAATTGCACGCAGAGGTCCCCTGTAAGCAGACTGTTTCCAGTCAAAGAGGAGAGATTCAGTGCAGCAATATGTGAGGCTGATTCCAGTCTTGAAACATGATGCTTCTTAGAAATGGACAGATTGAGGTAGTTTATTAAAAAAACACAAAGAACTATAAGAATAGATATGCAGTTAGTCTGACCATTCCTAATCTAATAGATAAGCCTTGTATTCTTGACTTGACATTGCTCTATTTATGCATACATTCTATCCTCTTTCGCCTCATCTGGATAGCTATTCCTTGCATCTACATCTCTTTCTGTAAACTGGTATGGCTTTATTGCATCCAAGTTCTCCTCTAAGCCTAAACATCATTGACTAACATCACTGGATCTTTGGCTAAAAACACTGTAGGGGGCAAGAGGTCAAGAAAGACAGACTGTACATGGGTGGTGGAGGGTTGTGGGGGGGGGGGGAGAATGTTGCCATTGGCTGTGATGCACCAGCACGCTGTGTGTTCTGACATCAGATCTCAATTTTCCACAGATTTGACATTAGCTACATACAGACTCCAGGCACCATGACCACTTTGAATCACTGAAATAGTTATGGCGTTTGGAGTAGCCCTTTAAATAGACATTTTGCTCTTGCAGAGTTCAAAGCTTGCCTCTTGTTTTTACAGTCATTTCAGTGTGGATTGATATCTGTTTAGTATCACATAGCCTGTGTCCACAGATATTAATATTTTCACGTTCCAAATGATATTATTGTACTGTGTTTATTAGATTTGAGTATTGATTATGGACAGCACGAAGCATTACAGAAAGCTGCTCTGTCCTCAATAACACTATCCCAAGACCTTGCCTTCTTTCCAACTCTCCAGCACCTTGACATCTGTTTTATTATCCTTCCATACTTTCCAAATCTCCCAATTTTCACGGGACTATCCTAGGTTTTGGCCTCGGGTTCCTCTATATAATTGTTCCAGGACTCTGTTCCACATTTTAAAAATGTCATTACATAATAAAAAGGGCCAGATTAAACAATACAATAATAAGGGCCAGATTAATGTAGGGGTTAGTGGGGGTGCAATTCCAGGTCTATGCCCATTGCATCGGCCAATTGATCTATAAAAAAAAAAAATGTTTTTTTTATATGTTTCACTACTACTCGCATGCTGTCTATCTAATATGTTGTACAGATGGAAATTTGAATGGGAACTTAAGAGAGCTGCTGTGGGATAAAGTTTTTGTGGATTTGCTGGCTATAAAATAACTCGGACTTTGTCAACTCTGTAAATGTTCTTGCTTTTATCTCTCTAACAGCACAATATCCTCCTGCCACCATGCAGCAGTGTGGCATGTCCCCTCTCAGCTACACTCGCCACATCTTCCTCCTTCTCTGTAACAGGCAGCAAACAAAGAGCCAGCATCTGCCAGCTATTGTGAAGGAGAGAGAATTCAAAGTGTGTGGTTAATGAGTGAGAGGAGATGCGAGTGGTGGGGTTTGTACGATAGACAGATAGACTGGGCTGAGAGATGGACGAGACCTACTGACATACGGTACCTGTAGGCCTAAAATGTATTCTGCAAGTGTTCCTTCAGCACTATCTCCACCAGATACAAGACACTCGGGAGGAATAACTGTTTTAGTGTTTTCTATGATTGCCTAATTAGGTCCATAATAGGCATATAATTATTGTTCCCCAGGATCTCAGATGTTCCTGGAGATAGATAATCAGTACAGGATAAATTAGTTGAAAAATAAGATGTAACCTCAAGTTCTGTGTGTCGCCTGGAAAATACATGGCTTATTCCACCTCTGTCATACAGAAAAGGGAGTGAAAATAATTTAAAGACGTATTCAGAGACTCACACCTTCTTATCAAAGGGTTAACGTTAGGTTTAAGATATCTGCCATATTAAGGAATGGCTCTGGTCTAAGAAAGTACCTTAATTTTTTGTGACCTTGGGGAGTCAAACTAACAATATTAAATTGGAATCTCTAGAGTACAGGAAAGCTTTTGTATTGCATGCTGTATCCTTATGATTATATCAACAGGTAATGAATGTATTCCGATAGCTCTTGATTTTGTAATGAAGCTTGGAAAATTCTTTCTTCAGAATAATACCCAAAGCTTAGCAGCGCAAACACAGGGCAACGTCACAGCAATATAGGCAATAAAAAAAGTCTCTAAAGGACATGTACCGATAGAACCGGCATGTGAATCTTTACTAGATACTGTAATGTCAAGCATGACCATGACACTTCTCACAAATACTACAAGAGATCCAGTCATCTCAACTATCCAATAGGCATATTCAACAATGAAGATGACGACAAAAGCTTGAAGTATACACACTGAACAATTATCAGTTGGACAAGGAAATATTCTAACTGGAAAGCAGTTGCTAAGGCCAGTAAGGCTTTGTCATGTATAAATAGGGGCATAAATTCTCGGGATGACAATATAATTTTGCCTATTTGTAAATTGCTGGTAAGACCACACCTTGAATATGCTGTGCAATTTTGGGCACCTGTTCTAAAGAAGAATATCATGGCATTAGAAAAAGTGCAGAGACGAGCTACAAAATTGAGAAAAAGGAATGGTGAATTTTAGTTAAGAAGAAAGGTTAAAAAATGTAAATCTCTTTAGTTTGGAAAAATGGCGCCTGAGAGGGGATATGATAACATTATACAAATATATTCGGGGCCAGTACAAACCATTATCTGGAAATCTATTCATAAACAGGTCATGAGGTCACACATTTAGGCTGGAAGAAAGGAGATTTCATCTAAGGCAAAGAAAAGGTTGTTGTTTTTTACAGTAAGAGCAATAAGGATATAGAATGAAGAGGTGGTGCCTGAAAAGGTGGTTTTATCAGAGTGAATACAGATGTTTAAACAGAAATTGGATAAATATTTGCAAAAACATAAAATACAGGGATATCATTTCTAATTAGTGTGGTAATAGCTGCTTGATCCAAGGAGATATCTGACTGCCATTTTGGGGTCAAGAAGGAATTTTTCCCTAGTTTGTTGCAAAATTGGAAGCGCTTCACACTAGGTGTTTTGCCTTCTTTTAATTCAACAGCAAAAACCAAATGTGAGGTAGGCTGAACTTGATGGACGCAAGTCTCTTTTCAGCTATGTAACTATGTAACTATGTAAAGTAGAGAGGTATTTTGAAACTGTCTTACCAAATGCATATTTCTTTTTACCTTGGGTATCAGAGAGGGTTGGGGATCAGCAAAACAGTCTAATTTTAATTTGTGGATAAC
Source organism: Pelobates cultripes (assembly GCA_933207985.1). Lineage (NCBI taxonomy): Eukaryota > Metazoa > Chordata > Amphibia > Anura > Pelobatidae > Pelobates > Pelobates cultripes. Next base: position 96,824,385 of record OW240922.1, on the reverse strand, counting down.
ATTCACAGGTTTATTCACTAAAGTGAGAATTCAAAGTGAAATTTAAATTAAAAGCGAAAAACAACCAAACTTTAAAAAATTCACCAAGTCAGCTATGCTATCAGTTTGGCTACAGGGAACTTACGTTAGAAATGCTCTTTGAATTTTCTTTAAATTATCATTTTAGTCAATAACCCTGGATGAATTTGATGGTGGCCCAAAGAGTAAAACGTAATGTTGAATATGGTTGGAGTTAATCCATAAATCCAACTTTGGAAAATTCCAAAGTAATATTTAGGCCATAGGCAGTCATTTGTTTTCCGGGCGGGCAGCAAGGGAGCACTTTCCTCTGAGCTCTTCCTGCTCAGCTCTCTCGCGCATCCCGCAGTGATGCCGGGAGCTGGAATATGATGTCACTCTGGCTCCCGGCATCACTCTGTGGCGCGCGAGGGAGCTGAACAGGGAGATCACAGCTCCTCGCTGTGACAGCTTAGCGTGGCTGCCCGCCTGCTGCCTGCACGTCCACCTTCCTGCCCAGTAGCCCAACTGGGTCTTAGTGAAAAAATCCACCAAGCTTTTCCAAAAATAGGGAGGCTGGGTGGATTTCAGTTTAAAAAAATAATAATAATTGTGAGTGTTGGGGGAAAATGTGTGTGTGCATGTTTGTCAGTGAATGTGAGTGAGTGAGTGAGTGTGTGTGTGTGTCATTGAGTGTGTGTGTGTGTGTGTGTCAGTGAATATGTGTGTGTGTCTGTTAGTGAATGTGTGTGTGTGTGTGTCTGTCAGTGAGTGAGTGTGTGTGTCTGTCAGTGAGTATGTGTGTATGTGTTATTATGTGAGTGTTTGTGTCTGTCAGTGAGTTTGTGTCTGTCTGCCAGTGAAAGTGTGTGTATATCTGTCAGTGTGTCTGTGAGTTAGTGTCTGTCAGTGAATATGTGTGTGTGTGTCTGTTAGTGAATGTGTGTGTGTGTGCATGTGTATGTCTGTCAGTGAGTGAGTGTGTGTGTGTCTGTCAGTGAATATGTGTGTATGTGTTATTATGTGAGTGTTTGTGTCTGTCAGTGAGTTTGTGTCTGTCAGTGAAAGTGTGTATATATCAGTCAGTGTGTCTGTGAGTGAGTGTCTGTCAGTGAATGTGTGTGTATGTCTGTCAGTGAGTATCTGTGAGTGTGTGTGTCCAGTAAATGTGTGTGTCTTGTGCATGTCTGTCAGTGAGTGTGTGCGTCTGTCAGTGCTTATGTTTGTCTGTCAGTGCATGTATACCTCTGTCAGTGTGTGTCTGAATGATTGAATGTGTCTGTCAGATTGTGTCAAATCAGTGGGTGTGAGTGCGTGTGTGTGTATGTCAGTGTATCTGAGAGTGTGTGCTGGTCAGTGAGTATGTGTCTGTCAGTCAAAATGTGTGTTAGTTAACAGGAAGAGGTGTTGCCTGGCTGGAATGGGTGGTTCAATTTAAATTAGGGGGTGCCCAAGATCTGTCATGCTTAGGGCCGCACCAATCCAAAATACACCACTGATCCCTAGCCTGTAATGTAAACACTGCCTTTTTCTGCAAAAAGCATGTGGGGACTGACTATACTCACCAAAACAACTATATTAAGCTGTAGTTGTTCAGGTGACTATAGTGTTCCTTTAATAATATATAAGTAATATATATAAATATTTTACCTGTTCACACACCCAGAAGAGCAGCAGCCGAATGGCACCTACAGAAATTTGGTCAGCAGTTAATTTGGTCATTCTGTAATTTATTGACTAATTTTCAGATTCAGCTGAACTTAATGAAAATCAGCATTTTTTTTTCCAGTTTGTTCAAAAAGAAGTGTGCATGTCTAATAGCCTCTATTGTAATGAATCCTGTAACATGCTAAATACACCTGTTCCATTCACTGTATAAACCATTGCACCCCCTATTGTAATGTGTCCTGTAAGTTCTACATAAAAATATATATATATATGCTCTCCATACTGCACCTTCTTCTAGTGTAATGTACCCTGTAAAGTATTAAGTACATATTTATGGGCTATATAATAAAATGTATATACATCCTATGCCTACAGCATTTACTCTACTGGGAGGCTTAATTTTAGAAAGCAAAAAATAGTACTATAAAGTATAATGACTCTTATAGAAACTGTTTTCGCAAACTCAGCAGAGATAACATGTCATCTACAAATGCCAAGAGAATGTCACAATCTATTGAAGAAAAAATAGGAGAAGGAAGGGGGAGGGAAGGAGAGAGACCGGCAAATGAAAGAAAAGATTAAAGAAGAAAAGAACATGTCAGCAATATATACACGCACATGTACATACTTATATAGCAAAGCAGTCATACGTAGGTGTTGGAGAACCTGTTATTTAAACCTAAGCTGAAATATAAAACCATAGATGCATAGTTCCATTGGATGTATGTAAATACAGTCAACAGATACTGTTAGCTAAATAAATTTATTTTTAAACAATTTTACCAGTGAGATAGCATTGCAGGCCAACAAAAAAAATGTCATATCTAATGCAAATCACGTCAAATTGAAAAATCTGTCCTTATATCATCTGGGGAACTGTGATAGACACATTATTACTGTGATTTAAAAGGGTGGCAGGGAACACAGAAAGCTGCAAGTACCGTGTGAGTTATGCGGTTAAACAAGTCTATAAATCCTAAGTATTGTGGATGGTTTATGAAGGGCAGAAAGTCTGAAAAGTGTAAAATGGATAAAACACACATAAAAACTTAAAATAAGAGAATAAGAAAAAAATGATGTAGAGCCCGATGGCGCAGAAATTGTTAGCAGGTGGCCAGTCACAACTACACCATGATGCCAGGGTAATATTAGGTAAGGCAAGTTTTAATTAAAATGTAAATATTAGTTAAATTATTTAAGGGACTTAAAGACTTACCCCACATAGTAATTTATCAAATGCACCTTCTGGCTATGACACCATTAAACTTATACAGCTCTCCTTGCATGAAAAGTTCAGCATGATGTGTACCCAGATCAAGAAAATAATAAATGAAAAGTATAAGAAAAGTGTGAGTACAGAGACTGGTGAGTTTGATATCACTGGACAGCATCCGAAAAGTGAGTAGTACAGGGAGCACGGATATAATGTGATTCATATCCATGCCCCCCTCCACACAACCTGCAGCATGTGTATTTGTAAGCAGTGTTGGAATGCAGGGCTGTATTTGTGTGTCATGTTGGCGTTGGAATGCAAAGGTTTATTTGTACATAGTATTGATGTTGGAATGCAGTGGTGTATTTGTATGCAGTGTTAGTGTTGAAATGCAAATATGTTTTTGTGTGTAGTGTTACAGTTGGAATTCAGGGCTGTATTTGTGCACAGTGTTAGCATTAGAATGCTGGGATGTATACATTGCCACACACAGATAGACGCAAGATACACACACAATCAGAATCACAGACACACAGGTACATACACATAGGTACACATACACAGACACACAGGTACACATACACACTGACACACAAGTACACTTACACACTGACACACAGGTACACTGACACACAGCCAGACACACATGTACATATACACACTGACACACAGGTACACTGACACACAGCCATACACACAGGTACATATACACACTGACACACAGGTACACTGACACACAGCCAGACACACAGGTACATATACATACTGACACACAGGTACACTGACACACAGCCAGACACACAGGTACACATGCATAGACACACAGGTACACACAATCAGACACACAGGTACACATACACACAAACACACAGGTACATATACACACTGACACACAGGTACACTGAGACACAGCCATACACACTCTTTTCTTGTGACAACACTGAAGAAATGACACTCTGCTACAATGTAAAGTAGTAAGTGTACAGCCTGTATAACAGTGTAAATTTGCTGTCCCCTCAAAATAACTCAACACACAGCCATTAATGTCTAAACCATTGGCATCAAGTGGAAATGGCCAAATTGGGCCCAAAGTGTCAATATTTTGTGTGGCTACCATTATTTTCCAGCACTGCCTTAACCCTCATGGGCATGGAGTTCACCAGAGCTTCAAAGGTTGCCACTGGAGTCCTCTTCCACTCCTTCATGATGACATCACAGAGCTGGTAGATGTTAGAGACCTTGCTCTCCCCCACCTTCCATTTGAGGATGCCCCACAGATGCAGGGTTTAGGTCTGGAGACATGCTTGGCCAGTCCATGTCAGTGGTCATCATGGAGGTGTTTGGGGTCGTTATCATGTTGGAATACTGCCCTGCAGCCCAGTATCCAAAGGGAGAAGATCATGCTCTGCTTCAGCATATCACAGTACATGTTGAAATTAATTTTTCCCTCAATGAACTGAAGCTCTCCAGTGCCGGCAGCACTCATGCAGGCCAAGATCATGACACTCCCACCACCATGCTTGACTGTAGGCAAGACACACTTGTCTTTGTACTCCTCACCTGGTTACTGCGACACATACTTGACACCATCTGAACCAAATAGGTTTATCTTGGTCTCATCGGACCACAGGACATGGTTCCAGTAATCCATGTCCTTTGTCTGCTTGTCTTCAGCAAACTGTTTGCAGGCTTTCTTGTGCATCATCTTTAAAAGAGGCTTCCTTCTGGGACGACAGCCTTGCAGACCAATTTGATGCAGTGTGTAGCATGTGGTCTGAGCACTGACAGGCTGAACCCCCACCCCCACCCCCTTCAACCTCTGCAGCAATGCAGGCAGCACTCATACATCTATTTTCCAAAGACAACCTCTGGATATGACTCTGAGCATGTGCACTCAACTTCTTCGGTCGACCATGGTGAGGCCTGTACTGAGTGGAGCCTGTCCTGTGAAACGGCTGTATGGTATTGCCCACCATGCTGCAGCTCAGTTTCAGGGTCTTGGCAATCTTCTTATAGCCTAGGCCATCTTTATGCAGAGCAACAATTCTTTTTTTCAGATCCTCAGAGAGTTCTTTGCCATGAGGTGCCATGTGACCACTATGAGACAGTGTGAGAGCGATAACACCAAATTTGGCACATCTGCTCCCCATTCACACCTGAGATCTTGTACCACTAATGAGTCACATGGCACCAGGGAGGGAAAATTGCTAATTGGGCCCAATTTGGACATTTCCACTTAGGGGTGTACTCACTTTTGTGAGATACTGTATATAAATTGCAATCTACATATTTTAGCAACCCTCCTGTTTCCTTACTTTTTGGATACAGAAGGGTGGCTTTCCTGGGGTCCAGTGGGAGCTGGCTGACCGAGATTGATGGGAATTTAAGATTTCAGGTTTCCTGAGTACCTCTCATCCTCCACCCTTTTTTGTTCCTCCTCCTCACGTGATGTTTACTGGGAGGAAATGACCTAAACTCACTTCTTCCCATCATGCTGTGTGGGCAAACACAGGGTGACAGGGGCCCGCCGCGGCCGCTGATTACCTCACGGCAATATCGGCATTCAGTGGCTGCAGGACCAGCCCACGGGGAAATATCACAGCTCCGGTGGCACTTTTGACTTGGGACGCTGGCCATGAATGTTCCAGATCCGCCCTCCCCCAGGTACGCCACTGTCCCCGGATATTGTAGAACTTCATCTGCCACGATTCTTTGATAGTCTAAATGCTGGCAGTTGTACAACATCTGGGTATCTATTATTTGCTAACCATGGTCTAACTGGAAGCTGATATATTAAAGTTAAAGTCCCCTGAGAATATATAGAATAAGGACAAGCTGTGCGAGCATACTAAGCAGGACTTATTGCAAGAAGATGGATAGCAGTGATAGATCATGTTGGAATTTATGAATGAGTCAATACATTTCGACAACCACTTTCCCTTGTGTAGGTGGAGAGTGTTTTATCATATATTGAACATGATTGTGGTATAAATCGTCTCTCATGAAGCACAGTGTATATAACAGGCTAAAATAGGATTGGGGTACTTTGCAGAGCTCTGTGCTCATCTGAGGGAAAATACCATAATTTGGTGACGACAATTAGGTTGATGTTAATGGTGGTGTTTATGGATAGTAAATACTGAAAACATTAGCAGGGTTTTTTACTAATCTGAGAATTCAATGTGAATTAAATGTAAATTTCAAATTTAAGGCCAGAGAGAGTTCCACTAGTTTGACCTTAAAATTTAAATGACTTTGAATTCTGACTTTCTGAATAACCCTGGAACAAGGTACACAATATAAGCATTTTTTATTTTTTTTTAGATCTATGCAATTCACAGAGCTAAACGTAATCTTTACAAGAATTGTGGGTTTGTCTTGGTGTGCTGAACATTGTGTGAAAATAGAAAGGTTAAAACACATCTGTTAATGTATTATCAGGGAAAGGGACAGCTGGACACATTTTTACATCTAAGGGTTAAAGTAGTGACTTGAAATTCTTGTAACACATCTGTCAAAATTGTGCAAAACAGCTATATTCCCAAATCGGCTTTTTGGAGTAAAATGTTACATATTCAAATTCACCATTTAGTGAATAAACACATGCGGTTGTCTTCTGTCTTTACTTAACGTACTTTAATATGGAATGAAACACATTCACTTTGATAACACTTCAGCTCAATCATCAGACTGTGTTTCTAAATATTATCAGCTCCTGTCCCCTAGCACGCCATAAATTAGCCGAATATCAACAGGCGTACAAAAAAGGAACATAAATATTAGCACAAAGAGAACATCACAGGGCATATCTCCATATTGATAATTAGGGCCTCCTAATGGAGTGTTTGTAATACAAACTAGGCAGCTGACATAAGCTGTTAATATGTGGGTGTCTATAGTAGCCTTGATGTTGAATGTCCTAAAAACTGTGTTTGCATGACATTCCCATCTATGGAGTTTAATTACAGAGCTGGGTGTCACCATCATCAATAGCTTTTTTAACTGTGAGTCTTGGACATCCTTATCAATATTCTTACACTAAGTGGGTTCCAAAGCTAAGCAGAAACCTCATGTAAAAATTGATACAATTGTATTTATTTAAAATATAAATGCAGAGGTTTATAGGGGTTCTTGTTCTTTTTTTAGTTGGATAACCAGTGTACCACAGTAGACCTCGATAGTGAGATCAATGTCCCTGCAGCATTGTGAACCCTGAACTTGGACAAGCGCTTAATTAGGAAATCATTTAGCTGCAAGGCACAGATAAACGAATGATCCACCCAGCCTTGGATGAAGAACGTTTGGAATCTCGCTTTCCAGGTATCTCGGAACACTGTAGCCGTTTAGACATTACGAGAATCTCAGGTTTACCATAACAGACACTTTACCGGCAAAGCTATGCTAACACGGAATAATTGAGTCTCACTTCGCTGCAGTTTGATGGATTGTTTTCAATATTCAAAGAAAATGCAATGGGAGGCCTGAGTAATTACCTTTCCACAGACCACCGATTGTAAACAAAGTCAATTAGTTCATAGAAATAGCTGAAATAGGATTACATTGTGCGGTGACACCAACTTTATTCTACATGGCTCCTTTTTTTCTAATAGATAGTAATATGTTTAAACATGTACTTAAATTATCAGTATCTATGTAAAAGGAAAGAGAGGAGCAGGTAATGTTATTAAACTTGCACTTAATACAGGTGATCGTAAATGAGAACAGTTATTACTGAGGCTGCACTGCCATCTTTATAAAACTCACATGCTCCTTAAACACTATATGTTATAATATGTATATATACTGCCTGGCCAAAAAAAAGGTCGCCACCTGGATTTAACTAAGCAAATAGGTAAGAGCCTCCTATTGGATAGTTACTGCATGGGTGATTATCTTACAGCTGGCAACAAGTTATTTAACCCCAACTGATGCAATGAGTAGCTTCTCATTTCTTAAACAACCATGTCAAAAGACACGTCCCGTGGTCGTGGAAAAGATGTTAGTCTGTTTGAGAAGGGTCAAATCATTGGCATGCATCAAGCAGAGAAATCATCTAAGGAGATTGCAGAAACTATTCTAATTGGGTTAAGAACTGTCCAACGCATTATTAAAAAGGAAGAAATGTGGTCACAAAAAAATCCTGATTGATTGTGATCAGTGATCACTTAAATGTTTGGTGAAATCAAATCGTAAAAAAAAACAGCAGAACTCAGGGCTACATTTAATAGTGAAAGTAAGAGCATTTCCACATGCACAATGCAAAGGGAACTCAAGGGATTGGAACTGAACAGCTGTGTAGCCTTAAGAAAACCACTAATCAGTGAGGCTAATCGGAAAATAAAGGTTTCAATTTGTTAGGGAGCATTAAGATTGGACTCTGGAGCAATGGAAGAAGGTCATGTGGTCTGTTGAGTCCAGATTTACACTGTTCCAGAGTGATAGGTGCACCAGTGTAAGAAGAGAGCCAGATGAAGTGATGCAACCATCATGCCTAGTGCCTACTGTACAAGCCTGTGGGGGCAGTGCTATGATCTTGGGTTGTTGCAGTTGGTCAGGTCTAGGTTTAGCAACATTATGTGCCCAAAGAATGAGGTAATCTGATTACCTGAATATATAGAATGACCAGGTTATTCCATCAATGGATTATTTCTTCCCTGATAGCAAGGGTATATTCCACGATTACAATGCCAGGATTCATTGGGCTCAAATTGTGAAAGAGTGGTTCAGGGAGCATAAGACATCATTTTCACACATGAATTAACCTCATTAAACATCTTTGGGATGTGCTGGAGAAGGCTTTGCACAGTGGTCCGACTCTCCCATCATCAATACAAGATACTGGTAAAAGATTAACGCAACACTGGGCGGAAATAAATCTTGTGACATTGCAGAAGATTATCAAAACAATGCCACAACGAATGCATGTCGTAATCAAAGATAAAAGCGACCTTTTTTTGACCAGGCAGTGTATTTTGCATGTTATGTATGTATTTTGGCGTATACCAGTTGGCCCTTCATTTTAGCTTCATTTTAGTTCTCCTGATCCGTTTCTGAATCTGATTTTCGGTAGTGAAATTCTTCTGAGCCGAACTAATATATGGCCAAAATGTTGGCATCCAGAAAAATGGCTTTGCCGATACAGATTTTCTCACTATGCACACGTCTGGTAATCACTGCTTCCTCTCGCATAAGAAATCTTCATATAAAACACTGGATACAGATGGCCCTCTTTATACCTCTCAGAAGAAAATATAGTAAAAATTCAAGCGTTATTCCAAAGTAACATAAAAATCCCACTACAAAACTGTCATGGCAAATAAAAGAGGGGGCAATTTCTACACAATTATTTTTCTACATTTTTATGGTAAACACTAGTTTTGGAAATACTTCCTGCTATGTAGCAATCATTTTCTTATCAGGAAATTTTCGTCTTTGTGAACCGTATATACATTAGTTCTTACTATTTTGAGTTTGCACTTTCCTTTTTTTTGTTTTGTTACATTACTGTATTCTTGGCCCACTGTTAGATAACAGAGGGACAACAGAAAAACAGAGGAGACAATGCTGTACAACGTGCACATGCTAGCTTAAATATTGTGAAATTACTAAACAGCAGAAGTAGAATAGAAATGGCAGCATGTATGAAAGGAAAAAAATAAAAAAAATGTGTAAGCAAGGTTCTAACAGTGTTTGTTATAACAACTAGGAAGAGTAATAACTAATGTTACACCCTCTAGTACACTATTAAATGTGAATGCGTAGAACAATGAGTACAATTTAAAAACAACACACTTGATTGCACAACAATATATAAATTATTACTATCTCCAATAAACCAAAACCAAAGTAACAAACTAATTCACACCTGGTATCTAACCCTACCATTTTTAAACTGTGACTTCATTTTTAAATAATTCAGGAGAAGTTCTATGATATTATGAAAGCAGTGGGGTTTATTCTGCTAATGGCTTTATTTTCCAGTTGTTTGATTGTAACCAGCTGTTTTTGATCTTTTTGGTTCATGAAATTACGGGCAATTATATTATGTCCATAGCTGGAATCCAAACTTTTTCTTAAATATGTTGACATTTAAATGCGAAATAAAGAAACATTTCAATGTAATTATAGCACATATTCTATGTGGACCTAATTATTAATAAATCTATATACCACATGTGCTACTGCAGGTATTCCTCACTTACCGACCGGGTTCCGCTCCTACGACCCGGTCACAAAACTAATTGGTCGATAAGTGAGGAGTTAAGGGATTCCCTGCTCTGGTGAGCATGTCTGTGTTCAGGGACATTTCCCCGAACATAGATTAGAGGGATTCCCTGCTCTGTTGCGTTCATATATGTTCAGGGAAATGTCCCCGATCATAGACAAACACAGCAGATTAAGAAATCTCTCTAATTCCCACGACGGCTTGCACTTACCACCCTGCGAGAGAGCTGGTTGTAAGTGCGAGCCGTTGTAAAACAGGTAGATCGCAAAACGAGGATCACCTGTACAGCAAAGGTCAGGGAGAACCTCTGAAGATGTGGTCATTATTAGTTACAGCACTATAATGCACTTAATGTCAATATCAATGAGAATACAAAAGCAAAAGAACAAACTGTCAAAATGTCCAATTTATCTATGACAGAGAGCACAGGGTTACCAAAATGTTTCTCTACTTAGGTATCCTAATGTTTGCATTTCCAGGTAGATCTGTTGCGATTCTTTTAAAATCCATATTTAAGTGTTTTCATTCCAAAAGCTGTACTTAGCCAATCAATGGTATTGATAAAGAGAAATTCAAGAAGCAACCCTTAATCCTATAACAGATTCACACGTACACACTCAGAATACTTCTTAGAATAATAATGTGTGTATTCTAGATAAGAGGTGGAATAAATCAATGAGGATGGGTCATCTCGTAACACAACTAATTTTTGTAGTATTCAGAGTTCGAAGAGGGACGGTCATGAAAAATTAACTTTCGATATGTTTTAGTATCAATTAATATAAGACACTTTGTAATAATATAATGGTTTTAGCCCTTTAGATTAAAATATATTAGAATATTCAGCCCTTACTGAAACACATCAATCTCTGGATTTAGTCCAGGGCTCTCTCTGCTCTAACCAAGTTACATTATCTTGCTATTCGAGACAACAGAATGATGTGCACCACTTGTTAGTCATTCCCATGAGATCTTTTCAGGACATAACTATAACATTTCTGTGATTTCTACCTCTTATACTATATTTCTGTGTTCCTTGCCTCTATGTGGGATATTTTCTCCTGACATGCTTTTGTCTTTGTTTGTGAATTCATCAAAAATATCTTAAATATGAATATTAATAAAAAAATAATATTCTGTCCTCCAGTCGATCTTTTCTTTTCTCATTGAGCACAATCCATGCCCCTTCCTCTCCGCAGTACATGTCCAGCTGCTTCCAATGTTCCATTCTGTTATACAGACTTACTGATGTCTGTAGAATACTCAGGGAACAAAGCATCTCACATTGTAGGGATGGCAAAAAATCTGTATTTGCACTACGGAACTCTCACTATTAGAATGTTGCAGAGCAACATATGATAATAATAATAAATATAATGTAATAATATTATTGTACCATTCACATTATTTTTTAATCAGGCAAATAAAAGTAGCCAATAAACATATTATTTATCATGTTGTATACATATATATATATATATATATATATATATAGATAGAGAATTCCACAGATCAGGCTGCACTCACGGACTTCATAAAATCCAAGAAGTGTATTGGGTATACATTAAAAATATAATCAATGTTTCAGTCCCCCATGGAACTTTCCTCAGGATCCAAAAATACATACCTATAAATACATGCCTTCTTGGATTTTATGAAATCTGTGAGTGCAGCCTGATCTGTGGAATTCTATTTACATCAGCCCCAAGGTTTTGGCACCCGGCATTACTATTTTCAGCGTGAGTGCAAGGAAGATTTTGTTTTATATATATATATATATATATATATATATATATATATATATACATCACTGGACTAAAATGACTACAATCTCTACTTGAACGTTCTCTCTCTCTCTCTCTCTCTCTCTCTCTCTAAATATATATATATATATATATATATATATATAAACAATCCAAACTTTTGCAATCCTACCTCCAGCCAAAATGATACCTGGTGCCAAGCCACACTTTTATGTAGGAAATAGAGAAATTCCGGGACTCCTGGATTTAAGAATAGTAGAGTTTATTGTCACGAATGTCAACGTTTCGGTTCCTAGTTTGGAATTTTTATAAGGACACAAAGAATAATCATACAAATCACTGGCTTTTATACAGAACAAACAAGTAAGTTAATTTACTCACCACACCCAGCTGCTCGTCAAGTAGGTTGGTCTTGCTGCTCCAGAGCTCGGGTGCATAGTAAAATCACCTGAGTGATTCTCCACATGTCGTAGGCATGGTCCACCACCACACGAAGTATATATGGCGTCACTGCATTTCCCAGGCAACTGCCGATAACATTTGGCAATTGGCTGCCCATAGGACCGTTGACAGCATGTGGAGAACTTCGAAGGTTCCACCCATCTAACACATGAGTAGGGATACATCTCCTTAGCAACTGGAGTATGCCGATCCCACTGTACGAAACAGCACTTCACATTTACTTATAATATATACTTGTAAATAACATGCTATCACCTTGAAGTGAGTCATATAGTAGTGGTGGTAAGAGAAAAATAAGGTCAGCAAGAGCAGATCTTGATATACCAAAAAAAGGCATACACCTAAAATACAAGTATCAATAAAAACAACTATCGTTATATATACATAATAATTTAGAAGTTCAAAAAATATAAATACCAACACATAGTCATATATTAAATGAATGGTATAAAGGAGTAGTTTCCATTTAGTCCCTTTGGAGTGAAAAGTGTATTAAGTTCAAGGATCCAAAAAGTTTTCCTGCTGCAAAATAATTTAGCCCTGTCACCCCCTGTTGTAGGTGCTGGAATGTGGTCAATCATCACACATCTGAGTATTGAGAGATGGTGCTGATTTTCCAGAAAGTGTCTGGTCACAGGTTTTTCTGACTTGCCATCTCTATAGGCAAGCTTGACTTGTGTCCCCTGATTATCTCACATAATGAGATTTCAGTTTTCCCAACATAATTGAGACCACACAGGTAGGTGAGTTTGTAAACCACAAAGTCTGTTCGACAATGTATCCTATATTTTGTTTTATAGGATTTACCCGTGTGTGGGTGACAGAAGGTTTTGAACGGGATAATGTGACTACATGTCACACACCCTAAACAACAAACACATCCCACCTTCCTCGTTTCCTGCTTCTTATGTAGCAGTGCTTTGGGAGGGCCAATAAGTCTCTGAGATTTTTATTCAGTTTGTAACAAACCATAGGTTTTTGTTGCACACCTTCAGGGAAAGTAACATCCCTTTTCAAAATGTTCCAATTCCGATCAATTGGTGTTTTAAAGGGTGAGCTGGCTGTGTGGAATTTCATGGGGAATCTTATTCTAGAGGAAACTGTATCTGTTTTCATTTTCTCCCTGGTTTCCTGATGCTTCTTTTTAGCCCCATCCCAAGCCCGATTGAGTACATTCCTTTTATACCCCCGTGCGACAAATCTATCATACATCATTCGTAGTTGTTCAGTCCGTTGGTCATCTGCTGAGTTGTTTCTGAGAACTCGAAGAAACTGAGATAACGGCAATGAATCTTTGAGTTGTTTAGGGTGAGCGCTCTCATAGTGCAGAATTGTATTTCTGTCCGTTGGTTTTGTATATAATTTGTGTTTCAGTCTTCTTTCTTTCAATGATGGTTGCCAAGGAATTGTTCACTCTTGGTGTCAATCTTAGACGGGACTTTGACTGGTGTGGGTAGATTAATAATGTAGTCCACAAATTTCTGAGCCTCACTTTCTGTGCCGTTCCATAAGATCAGTATGTCGTCAAAAAAGAAATACAGAAAAAAATACATCATATACTTATGTAACAATAAGTGTAAACGTATTACGAATTTCTCTCTAAGTCACATATTGTGCCTGTAAAGAGAAAAATAGGTAGTCACCACACTATAGCAACAATTACTTTAAGCATCTGAACTTCCTATGAACAATTGTTATTTAAAAAAAAAAGAAAAAAATTCAATTTTTCTTTTATTGAGGCATAAAATTTATGGGTACAGAATAAAGAAAGGGAGACAATAAAAAGTCATACAGGATGGGGTATCACAGTTCACTATACATCATCTCCGAAAATTGTCGGCCTCTTTTTTTTTTTTTTTTAATAAAGTGTATTAAAGGCGTTGTATAGCATTAAGTGCCTGCACGCTTAGTGTCGGCGTATGACTTGTAGTAGGAATTAAGGCACCTCTAAATGTGAGTGTGTTGAGCGTGGGACCTTAGTTAGGTGAGCTCGGGTAGGTATGTGTGTCTTAGCTGGGTGTGGTGGACTAAGTTGCAAGCTGAGAGTGCAGCAGGTAGTGAGCGGTATATTTTGAGCTGTGTTACGCACTCTGGGTGTAATGGGGGGGGGGTGAAAGTGGCTTAATGCGTAGTATTATTCAAAGGCTTATGGAGCCAGTATTGTGCGGGTTTGGGAAGAGCATAGTTTAAAAAAGCAGCATATGGTGGAGAGAAAAAAGAGAATAAAAACAGAAACCAACAGTATCAGCATTGGAAATAACAAACGTGGAATGGATCAGGTATGTCTCCTGTCAGGTGCAACAGGTAAAGGGCGTGTGGGCCCTGCTCTGCTGCTGCTTCAGGTTGGTAGGGCAGTGGTTTTCTGATCCTCTCTTCTAGGCATGAAGGGGGTAATCTCCGCTACAGTCCATGTTGGACGGGTCAGCTGCTGTGTTGCTAGCGCTGGAAGGCCGAGTGCCTGCAGGAAGGCTGGTATGTCAGATGCGTGGGATAACTTATGTGTTTCACCTGCCTTTTCTGCCTGTAGTCGGTGTGGGCCCCATTTGTAGGGGATGGCTTGTTACCGGAGTAGCTGGGTGACCGGGCGGAAGGACTTCCTCGCACGGAGCTGTCTGAAGATGCGGCCGGTTAGCTCGGGTGCTGGCTCCGCCTCAATTGTTATTTTTTATTGTTCATTAAGTCAGACAATTGATCAGAATCTTTCACCATCTTTCTACAAAGTTTTGATTCTTCCCGTGTTCCTACAAAGATTGGCACTCAGCCTAACGCTCAGTCCTCTTGTGATTCTCCTAAAGTGAGCTTTGAAGCATGAAGTTCCACACCTATTCTCCTTATAATATCTCTTCAGCCAAAAATGTGGATTCACCAACACTGCTATAAAGAAAATCCCCTTTAACCCTAGAAGAAGCAGTAATGCGAGTTGTTTCTGTTTCAGTATAGGCAAAAGTATCCATAAGAGAAACATTTATAAATGGATGTGCTGGGTTAGAGTAGCTTATACAAATGGGTGGGGAGGTCTGGTTTGTATATATATATATATAATGCCAAAATACCAGAGTATTGCAGTATGCTGATACTTTTTTTATTGGACTAAAATAATATTTCAAAGACAAGCTTTCAAGAGTTTTCCTCTCTTCTTCAGGTCTGAAGCTGATGGACTGTCTACGAGGGATAGCCCTGTCCTCCTGCAGCCTGTGGCCTGTGGCCTGGGCAGTAGGATCCCAGCCTGGCAACGGGACTTTCTTTGGTGGGAGGGGAGGGAGAAATGTGACAAAAAAAGACTTTAATGTGTTACATGGCACAAGATGGAGAACCTCCCCCCATGCTGGACGATCTAGGTATGCTTTTTTGGCAAGGTGGACTTGCAGATGCTGGAAGGGAAATGTAGTTTGTATATCCTGATGTGAAGTGAAAATAAAGGCGGTTTTTGTTTGTACCAAGAAAGAAGCTGTTTGTCTCTTTCCTTGCTGCAACTATCCAAGATTTGCTTTAATGTGAATGCTGGTGGAAAAGAGACTCCAAGCCCAGGTCATAGCACTTAGTTTAGTGATCAGCTGTGCAAGTTAATGGAATTAGCCACGGACGATATTAGGACTGTATCATCACAAACATGGCAGATACTATATATATATATATATGTATGTATATACACACATTATAAGAGACATTATAAAATACGAATCTAGAATTGTAAAATTATGAATATAATTTATAATTCTGTAAATGTAATTTATAATTCTAGTATTCTGTTTTTAAACAATGAACATACTAGCAAAATATATGTTTTACTCATATTCAGTACCAGAAAAACTAATATCTCACAAACATGCTTTATCTATCTATGTATCTAACTAAAGACCGATATCATAGCTCTCTGTATTGTCAAAAATCTTTGAAAAATGTGTTCACACGCAACTATGTAAGTATTATCAACAATCCAACTATCTGACCCCTGACCAATCAGGCTTTTGCCTAAATCACTCAACTGTGACTGCCCTCTTAAAAGATTGCAATGACATCCAAACTGCCAAGGAACAAGGAGACCTAACTGGAGCTATTTTCCTTGATTTTGTAAAAGCTTTTGACACAGTAGACCATGGCATTCTATTGCAAAAATGTAACAAATCAGGTATTGGTGACCGTACGCTAACCTGGTTTCACTTGTAATCGCCATATGTGTCCATTTCAGACTGCGCCTCCCTCCCTCTACCAGTCACGTGTGGTGTTCCCCAATTCCCCAATACTCGGCCCCCTACTATTCATATTATTCATAAGTGATCTGCCTAATGTCTGCAAAGCCTCAAATGTACACAGTCAACACTGTAATCTTTGCTAGCAAACCAAATTTCACAGCAGCCTGAGACTGTGCTCCAAGACCGGTTTGCAAAAGTAGAAAAGTGGATAGCAGATAACAAACTTTTCCTAAACACTGACAAAACTGTCACAATGATCTTTGGAACAGTACCTAAATTACATACATTTAAAAATTTAGAGCTATGCATCAAAACAAAATAAAAAATTACACTGACCGCAGTTCACTCTTTCAAATATCTTCATGTTGCTAGACCCCAATTTATCTTTTGGCCACAACATTGAAAAACTCTCATCAAAACTTTATCCAAAACTAGGTGCCCTGTACAGAAACAAAGCCTGCAAGGAAGCAGATTGTGCAACAAATGCTAATGCTGGTCATTGTATATGGGGATGAAGTCTATGCGCCTGTGCCACAAACCCACTTTCAAAAATTGTTGAGTTATTCGTTCTCCCGCTTTGGGCTACAATGTGATTACATGATCCACCATTGTGACATGTTAAAAGAGCTAAACTGGCTGTCGCTGGAATCCAGACGCATCCTTCATCTTTCCAGCCTTGTGTTTAACAGCCTTTCTGGGAAGCTACCACCATATCTGAGTAGAATGCTCACCCCAGCCGTTCCCACCTCCTATAACCTTCGATTCAGTACCAGTACTTTATTTAGTATACCGAAAGTAGCTCGACCCTTATTTTCCTACAGAGCACCGCAAGTATGGAACAACCTCCCGACACAAATCTTCTTCTGCACTAAAAGCCTTTAAAATCCTCAACATATTTCAGTACAGAATGCACATGTAATCATGGTTCTTTATATATTTTTTTTTTACCTGTTCTGTGTTAAATGTATATGTGTATTTAAATATTACTTTGTATTTTTAATACACTGTATATTTTAATGTTACTATACTTTGTATTTTTAATATTATACTGTACCCTATTGTTACAATGCGATGTTTGTGGACCCAGGACAAACTTGAAAATGAGAGAAATCTCAATGTATCCATCCTGGTAAATATTTTAGAACTAAATAAATAATATACATGACATGTCGAATGAAATTATGTAATTTATAACTTCTCCTGTCACAAACTGCAACCAGCCATTGCATTGCATCATGTACTTTTGCTGTTCAACATGTATAAATAAATAGTATGGCTTCTTCAAAGGCTGCTGTAATCACAACCACAACATGCCATTTTTTTTTAATTTAGACATATTTCATTGTCAGAGAGCATTAAGTAACACAATTGAAATTGAAGTGAAACTTCTGTATTAGTAATCCATGAACAGTTGCTGGGCTTTTAGTGCCTAAAGGACCCTCGGTTTGTGACACAGAACTAAAGAAATGCCCCCACAGGCTCCAAGCACCATAACCACTACAGTGGGCTGTAGTGGTTATGCTACTTAGCTAAGAAAATCAAGCAGGCCATGAGAAATTTGATTTTTTTTTCAAGTTCATCCATGACGTATATCAAAGCATTATACATGAGTACATTGTCAAAGATTTATAATGACCTGAAATATATTTTTCTTTGTCTGCTTTGTACATGAAATTCTAATAAATTATACTTTAAAAAATCATTATAATAAGGGAACAGTCTTATAAATATGTAAAATGTGCGGTTGTGATATATATTGATGAATATGATTATTTCTTTTCAGGATTGGGTTTATAGACAGGTTAGAAAAATACATTTTTAACAATCATTCACATATTCATTGGTCGTCGTGACAACCATATCCGTCTGTTACATTGAGGGTAGTTTGATGGTAATCAAAATGTCGTGAAGTGTAGCTCCCATAATTCTCAGCAAGCCAAGACTTTTTGCTTCCACATAAAATCCATAGAATGTAATTTTGCCTTTCTAAGCCACAAAAGTGGTACTTAAAAGGGAATGATTTTAACAAACTGAGTTGCTTTTGAAATGTTATATTATACATGTTAATCCTTAATCCTACTCATCCAAATAAGAGAAAAACAAGTAGCAGGATAGGTGAGAATGGACAACAGCTCAATTAGCCCTTGGGTGGGTCCCCGCTCAGATCTCAAGCTGATTTTAGCTCATCTTGTGCCATTACAGAGAAACATATCTGAAGCACATCAGACTGGTCCCACCCTTATGGGCAGTACAGATCCGAAATGCCAGCAAGTTTCCTCTGCATGAGAGATACAACAACCCCAGATGATGGGTTCAACCATGTAAGGTATCATCAGTGAGGTAAAGCCAATATACCTCTAGGCACCGTGAGCAAGGGGTCCACGTCTGGATTACCCTTTACACTAAAGGAGAGAAAAATAGGTAGCAAGAGAGGTGAGAACAGACAACAGCTCAATTAGCCTGCCCTACGGTGGGTCCCCGCTCAGATCTCAAGCTGGTTTTAGCTCAACTTGTGCCATTACAGAGAGAACATATCTGAAGCATATCAGACTATTTTTCTCTACTCATCCAAATAGCTCAGCTTTTTTCCAGGATATCAATATGCTCAAGGTAGTAAGGTAGTGTTAGTCATGTTTCTCTTTAGCTAATAGATGGATTTCAGTCTGTTATACATGCCCATCCAATCCAATTTACAAATTAATCTGGATGTAAAACAAGGGAGGTTAGTTGGACCTTTTGTTGTAGATGATTCCGGGATGGTGTTACGTTTTGTACTCGGTTGACTTTCACTTTGATTACATTTATCTAGTGCTTTGTCTTTTCAATAAATAGTTTTGCATATTTTTGGAGTGCAGTATCTGTCTGTTCTATCATGTTTTAACGCTCATTCCCTTCACATTAATTTAAGTTTAGTTAATAAATAGACACAACACTTTAATTTCTTAAAGGAACACTCTGGGGATCTTAACAACTTATTAGAATTAATTAGATCCAAAATGTTTCTGATGGCTTCCCTGTATGTTCCATGAACTTGGCTAACTAGGAAGAGAGATGCTCAGTATTGAGTCTATATACAATATATTAGTGGATATATTGACATGTAGGTTTAAGAATGAGATTGAGATAAAGTTTTCATTATATTGCTTGTCTATAGTCTTTTATTCCACGAAAATTAGTTAATGTATTATTAAATTGAGTCAATAGTCACATTTGTTGTTTTTTGTGTTGTTTGTGTTTGTTGTTGTTTTTTTTACCAGCATTGACTTGAAAATTTCCTGAAGACGGACTCATAAAGCTTTCATTAAAAAAAACAAATTAATGTTGAGATGTGAGAACTTCGCATTAAATTCCTTTATGTACCATTTTCAGAATTCAACTATGAGGTTATACTGTAATCTTACTAAACTAAAATATACACATAACTGGATACATATAGATTTAAAACAAATTATCTGAAAAAAAAAAAAAACTAGTTTTATGATCTGGTCTAAAAATTCTTGTTATGGTCTATTCAATAATTTAATGAAAATGTTCAACCCAAATGAAAAACAAACAAGAGAAATTATTCGAGGCTGTGTTTTATAAATACATTTGAATTTAATTATAGGTTGCATTTGAATGCATGTCAAGTTTTTTATTAAAATGTCAGTCATATTTCTTTCTTTAAGGAGCCGAATGTTTTGAATCCAGATTTTGTGTCTTGAATTTTTCGCATTACTAATTGTCGGGGTCAGGTCTGTGTTAGAATTGTTTGTTTTGTTCCGTTAAATTCTTGTTTTCTTTAAGAATAATATTCACAAGTATTTCTTATTTAAGCCAAACTCGGAATATGCCTGGTTTAAATTAAAGGTTAGTGACCACATAGGATAATGCCAAAAAAATTATGATGCTCAAAAGCCAGATGGAAATTCAACTCATGTGCTATGTGATATATGTTTCAGGAAGGGTTAAAAGCTGTTGAAACAGAAGAAAATGATTTAGTAAAAAGTCTATTAATATTTTTACATAAAACTGATTATTTTGAATTATGACTTTAAATATATTGCACAGCTTACACTGGTTAGACGCGTAAAGTAGAGCTGACATATTTGAGTCATTTGCACAGCCTGAGTCATTTTATTGTTTATTTAAGGTACATTGAATTTCTGGCTGTCCAGACATAGTGAGAGCATACCATGCGAATGGATTTATTATCCTCATTACCAGTCACCTGAGCACATGCACGCATAAAACACTATGGGAGGAATGCCCAAAAATCGTTTTGTTCGTATGACATTTCTCAGAAGTACCAGATTGCACATGATCACATCTTAAACACTATAGGTTTATGATAAGGCTCTGGATAGTGAAGTGTTTACTGGGGGCGTGAAAACCGTTCCTTAGAATAACACGTGGGATTGTATGTACTGTTTCTAAAACTGTGATGTATATCTCTATTACAGGGTCGGACAAAATTCAGATTAGGATTTGAGAAGTCAATACATTTTTATTAATGGAACAACTGCAATGATATTACATACAATGAATGCTTAACGTATGGAGATTTGTTTGACTGGTATGGAAGATGACATTTTCTAAATGAGCTCCACTTACCTCCTTGCAAAGTCGAGCTCTTTCGATTGCATTGTTCATAACATTAGTTAGAGTTTGAGACTCTAGCATTCTAATTTCTGCATGGAAATTCTCCTTGAACTGCTCAAGTGTGCACGGCTTGTTCACATACACCGCTCCTTCAGATATCCCCACAATAAGTAATCTGGAGCTGAAACGTCGGTTGAACAAGGCGGACAAATACTCTGGGAATTTATTTTAATTATCTGCTTGCCGAACAGTTGTCCCGGGAGGTCTATTGTCAGGAAATTACCCATGATGAATCTCCCAAGAAACAGAAATAACATGCACCCGCAACAAAATATTGTAACTACTAACAGATTTTAGTAACTGTTACTAACAGGCTGACAGTTATTTACATGTCAAATACTACTCTGAATTTTGGTCGACCATATATATATATATATAATCAGTCATATGCCCATACAATAGTAATCAGATTAAGGATTTTTCATTGCCAAAGCTAATTACTGCTACTTCTAATATGATTGCAATGAAACAATGCATAGAATGGCTTATGTCCACATCATTTGTTTTATCCTCATTATAAAATTATACATTGCTACAGAATATTCTCCCACTATTTAAATTATATAGTAGTAATGAGGTGCAAGTATAAAGTTAATTTGAGTATAATGTAATGGCATAAAACAAAAATGTGATCATACAATGTTAAAGCAATGGCTTACTGTATAATGCTGCTATGGTTTTAATAAGGTGGCAGAACAATAGTAATATGGTGGTAATCATAGTAATAGAATGGTAATATGATTGCAGGATGATGGTAAAGACATTGTAATGGCAATTTAATTGCAGAACAATATGAAAAATACAATGGTTACACAATTGTAGAATGAGAATATAATAGTATTACATCTACAATACATTGTATCTTCACACATATATATAAATGTGTCTCCTGCATGCACACCCACTTACTTCATACAAAACATGCTTACATTCAAATGCAAAAAACTCACAAATACAACTCTGCAAGGATAGGCATATGGTAGAACCTCAATTGGCATGGGAGTCGTACAAAAGATAAAGATCCACCTTTTAACCACTCTTGTTCTAGAGAAGCCCCCCCCCCCGCCCCCTCTATCTACATTAGTTCCACCACTATTATACTATTCTCACATGTTTTGTGTTTGTATGTATGACTGTGTCTTGCCTGTGTGTGTCTATGTCACTGTAAGTGTATTTGTGTGACTGTGTATCGGTGTGTACAGGTATATGACTTGGTGTGGGTCCATCTTGATGTGTTTATCTGTGGGTGTGTCTCTGAATGTGTCAATGTCTACATCAGTAAGTGTGTGTCTGTATGTGTCTATTTGTAAGTCTGTGTCTACATGCTGAGTGCTGGTGGAGAGTTAAAAAAAATAGCCCCCTTATGCCCACCTCATAAAATTTAAAGTATCCCATTCACTATATGGCCAAACAAAAATTATGTCTAAATTCTTATACCTTATGTTAATTGTCCTTGCAAATTATGTGGAGTCTAACCCTGGTCCCCCAGCTAATTCTAGTCCTAATCTCCCCACTAAAAAGGCCTCTCTTTTGTGCACTGCAACATCCGTAGCTTGCTCCCTAATCTGGATTCACTACAAGCCTGGTGTTCCCATTACAAACCAAAAATCATTGAGCTGCACCTAAATTACGTAAACTTCAAAATCAACAACTGTGTATCAGAACAAATTCGAATAGCACACTGACAGCAGTCTGTTCTTTTAAATAGCTAGGTATGTTACTAGACCCCAATCTATCCTTTGGCCTTCACATTGAAAAAAAATCTTCAAAACTTTACCCAAAACTAGGTGCCCTTACAAAAACAAATCCTGCCTAAGCCCTACAGTAAGGAAACAGATAGTGCAACAAATGCTAATGCCAGTCATTGATTATGGGGATGTCGTTTATGCACCTGCATCGGAAACCCACCTTCATAAACATAATACATTATATAACTCGTTCTGATGCTGTTTACTAGAATGTAATTACTTTACCCACCACTGTGACATGTTAAAAGAGCTAAACTGGCTGGCACTGGAATTCTGACACACTTCTCATCTTTCCAGCCTTGTGCATAAGAGCATTTCTGGGAAGCTCCCACCCAACCTGAGTAGATTGCTCTCCCCAGCTGTTCCCACCTTCTATAACCTCCGATCCAGTACTAGCAGGAAATTTAGCATACCGCAATACAAAAATAAAGTGGCTTGATCCTCACTTTCCTACAGAGCACCGCAATTATGGAATAACCCCAAGGACACAGTCAAATCTTCATTCAATCTAAAATCTTTTAAGAGATCTATGGCAATATATCTCAGCACATGATGCACCTGTCATGGTTGAACAGGTGCAACATTGTGACTACAGGACAATGTTGCCTATATAATGTGCTGTTCCAATTCTAACCACACATTATATATAAAAAAAATAATAATATTTATCCTGCAATTACATTATTGCACTATTTTGCTTTATTTGATTTTATACTTTCACTATCTGTAGTGAACAGGTTTGTACTGCTTGGGTGGTATAATCCCCACCTATGGATTCTTTATGCTTCTTCTAAAAATAGGCAATATAGGTAGTCAGGTTGAAAGAAAGAAAAATGGCAATAAAATATTTGCAGCTGTGCTGTATGTCAGGTGTGCCCCCCCTCTTTTTTATCATTATCTACTTGAAGAAGCCCTTGAGGCGAAACGCGTCTAGATATTATTTTATCACTTTATAATAAAGAAACTTATAGTGAGCAGTACAAACCTGTTCAAAAGAATGTGAGTAATATATATTTTACACTCTTTTAAACTTTTTACCATAATACAGAGAGCACTATATATTTTATTCTCTTCTTCTGGGTCTAATAATACCAACTTGAACGTCGAACGTGTGCCAGAGAATTGCCAACTGAAGTCTACTCCGCATATCCTTGAGTGGGAATTATTCCACTTCACGCGCGCAATATCAGAGCTGGATCTTCAGCTCTGAAAAGTGTGAGTAAGACCTATTTCATTATTTTATTTTCTACGCATTTACATACTGTACCATTGGAGTCCTGTCTTTTCTTTTCTTCACATATGCTTCACTGAATTCCAAGCAAACAACTATGAAGATCTGACCTCACTCCACATCTCAAGAATTCTCTTTTTTACATGTGGGACCTTCCATCACGAACTTTGATAAGTTTTGGACTATTGTTAATCATCTATTTTATACTATATTTTACACATATAAAAAAATTGTTTTACTATGTATTATTTTATTATATTTTACATATTTCAGTATATATTTTAGGCGCACCCTTATTGTACTGTTTGTTTTGTGTTCCTTCCTATTATTAAGGGATTAGTGGGGATTCCCCTTTGAGGAGTGCAGCCTTTTCTCATTGTGGCCATTTAGCGCTGATTTTTTCCTGTTTTTTCCAATACGATACAATCAATGATCCCAGATCTTGAAACTCAAATTCCCATTCTTAATAGCATATTGAGCAGAGTTTATCTATTATTATAACAAAGGTGTGGTTGAAATTTCATTTTATCTCAACAGGACAAATTGTGAATTAGGTTTACATCCAAAAAAAACTGGGCTATATTTGGATTAAAAAATAAGCGAGGCTCTATAAAAAAAAAAATTATTAGGCTGGATTCAAATATTAGCGTTAAACTAGAAATACATTGTTTATGCCTATGCTAATATTTCAGGATTGATCTAAAATTTTGAAAGACGAAAGTTACCATCTAAGGTCAAATTGTTGTGCCATAACATAAAAACATAAAATTGTGCTTACAATTTTATTCTGAACTGTAACATATATACAATATTGTTGTTTTTACCTTGGATTGCTCTGTTTTAAACAAATGTTGTGCTTATTTATTTTGTGACAAAAGATGAAGAGTTAGACCTAACACATAGTATATTTAAACATGTAACTGTCAGGAATGGAGAGATACAAGAATGCCGTACACAATCAATGTGTGAGATCTCGGCAATGAGTAGTGGATCCAGCCCAGAGACCTTTGTGATGGACATATCTTAAATGAACATTATAGTGTCAGGAATACAAACAGATATTCCTAACAGTATAGTGCTGGAGTAGCAGTTTAGGTCATCGGCCCCCATCAGAATGGAGGTAAAAGGTGTTTATATTTACCTTTTCTCCATCACTGCACTAGTATATCTGCGGCTGGCCCTGCCTGCATGGCTGAGATCATCAGTCTTGATTATTTCAGCCAGCCCAATGCTTTCCTATAACAAATCATTGGTAGGCTTTTGCATATGCATGGCTAAACACCGCATTACGCCAACAATCATCTCCTCAGAGATACATTGAATCAATGCATCTCTATAGGGAGCATTCAGCTGGAGACAATGAACATAGGTGCTGCACACAGTGTAACACTGAAATAGGATGCACCTCTAGTGGCCGTCTGAGTGACTGCCCCTAGAGGTGTTACTAGGCAACAATGTAAACAATGCCTTTTCTCTGAAACAGCAACGTTTACATTGAAAAGCCTGCCAGTACATGCTATAGACACCAGAACCGCTACATTAAGGTGGAATGGCTCTGATGACTATAGTTTCCCTTTAAAGGTGACGTCAATTTGGCAAGAAATTGCTGTGGGCGGGGGGTTATCTCTATAGGCATTCACCTTCTGTTTGGAGTGATGTCATTCTGCATTGTGGTATATATCTCTTTTCTCCAACAAATATATTTTTTCTTATTTTTGCCAACAGCAGTTCTCTCACATTGGGTTTATTGATCAGTGCTGTGGAAAAAGCAGTCAGATAGGTCTTTCTGCATCCTAGTTCCTCTGGGTTATTTTAGCCATGTAGTTGATGGCATCATTCATTTATGATGTGTCCTTATTTAACCTTATTTTTTTTTCTATAAACTTTTATTGCATTTACAATTTGGTATCTGCTCTCTGTTTGGTATACCAGCCCAGAGAGTCTTATCAAGGAGATTTCCTTTGACTGTAATCCCTGTAGTCATCAAAATATTGTTTTTCTTATATACTGGAATTAGTCAACTTAAGTGCTGCAGTGGAGAGATACAGAAGTAAGTTACAGATAGGCCATTTTTAATATTCAATCCTTAAAGGGACACTACAGGCAACTAGACCACTTCATCTCATTGAAGTGGCCTGGGTGCAGTGTTCCTTTCCCATTAAGCCTTGCAATGTAGACCATTTCAGTTTTTGAGAAACTGTAATGTCTACATTGCAGGGTTAAGACTGCCTCTGGTAGCTTTCTACCAGACAGCTTCCTGATTTTTCACAGAGTTTAACTTTGTTAAACTACGATGGACATACTCACACTTTGAATTAGGACATCCAACGTCTTGAAAAATCTGATAGGATAGCATTGATTCAATACTTTTCTATGGTGAAGGCCTAATGCGTATGTCGCACGCACACATGCGTATTAGGTTTTCAAATCTCTGTGATGTAAGCGGAGGAGAAGTTCGATCCAGCACAGAGGGATCTCTGCACTGTAGACAGGTAAGTGAAAGATAGGGTTTTTAGCCTTTTCTTGACCAGGGAGGGTTGGACCAGGGGGAGGGAGGGCAGAGGAAGCCCTGGAGACAGTTTTGTTTTCCTTACACTATAGTGTTCCTTTATTGATTGCAGCAGAATAATTTTTATGGTGATATACAGATTGAAAGTAAGAACTATAATAAACCTTTTTTCCAGGCATGCCTCTCACATTGCACTCCCAACGACATTGATCACTTGGCTGATCAAATATCATAAGATCGTCTTATTAACCACTAGAAAACTGTTGTGATGGCCCACCAGGATCTTCTATCTGGAGCTGGAACTCAAGTGTAGTGAAAAAGTCATTTAAAAGCACAACCCACAGGATACCCTGGAGGTGGAGGCAGAGTATTGGTGGGTCTGTGATGGCATGGGTGCTTTATTAACAGAGGGTTAGCTAGGCATCAAATGTGAGGGGACAAGGCATAGAAGCAGGGACAAAGACAGTCCATGGGTCTGGACAGGTGCAGGCAGCCAAGTCATGGAGAAAGCCAAATATTGGTAACCAAGAAGGCACACTAATATATACTATTAGACACAAGAATAGCACTGGGGGACTAAGTCTAGGCTACAGAATAATTAACCAATTACTGGTCGGAGAGAGCAGAATTTAAAGGACTGGAATATCACATGACCAGCCTATCCCCACTGCAGGTAGAATCACACCTGCAGTGGGGAGTTACAGGTTCCTATAAACTTGCCCATGGGACTCAGCACTATTTTAAGACGTATCATCGTCCTAACTCCGGCCTATGCTCTGCGTACCATGCACTCGGACATGTCAACATTGTTTCATGCATGGTGACCACCATCATGAGTAGATGGAGCAGCACCCATGTGGGTCCCCTGTTGGCAGATGGAACAACGGAGGCTGCAGCATGCTGGGCTGAAGTCATGGCGCTGAGGATCAGTGCCAGCCGACTTGGTGGACACGGTGGCCCAGGCAGGTTAGAGAGCGCACTGGCATCCATGACAATTGTTCATAATCCCTCCCACTGTAAGTCCACAGATAATTATTAACTTTCTACTGTATTCATATCTGTTTGTAAACACAATAAGGTGAGTGGGAATGTATTTCTTCGCACCTGACAAGCCAAATCAGGAACCAAGAAAGAATGTATGATTAATTTGAAGCAACATCATTATCGAACAAGTAATCAATGTTTGTAAGAAATTATCAAGTGCTGTCCTTGTGATCGATGGAATATGTGTTCAATACCATCGAATCATTAAATGACTGTTAAATTAAGCTTGCTTAAAATTAGGCTTATAAGTGTATTTCTAAATATAACATCAGTGAATAGTCACCGTAAAGAGAGTGAACAGATTGATTGGAAGTAAATGGCAGCAACTATTTGATGGATTTCTGAACTGCAAAGGATTGGTATTATAAGTATGGAGTGAATGTAGCGTCCTGTAATTGCTTGCGCTGTAGATGAATAGCATAGAGTACTAGAGATTGGCAGCTTAATCAGTAACTATGAGAACAGCCAGGAATTGGGTACTTTCATGATGGAGAAAACAGAAGATGTTTTCTAGGGAAAAAAAGCATATAAAAAAAAAATTACCAGCGAAAAAGTAATATTTTCTGGGAATGCTCACTTTGTTATGTTATTCTGCTGAAATACACATTTTATTAAGTACACAACTTATGATTTACTTAACTCGCACAGTGATAGATAAATTTCTTTTTTATTTTAAACAGTTTTTTTTAGTTCATGAGTGAACTTAAAGGGACACTGCAGGCATTATAACCATTTCAGCTTGTTGAATTGGTTGTAGTGTCTAAAGTCCTCTAGCACTAATTTGCCATTCAGTGTTAAACCGTTTTCAAGCAGTTTAATTCTGAATGACACTAGAGTTATGGTTAAGATAGAGATAGCACATTTCTTTCTAACAATAACAATTCATACTAGCAATGGGCGCTGTGATAGGCTGACACTTTCCGTTAATCACAGCCACCCAATGCTGCTCAGGCTAATACTTCCTCATTCGTTCAAGAAGCACAGAGTGGATTGGCAGCTTGGACTCTTGTTTAGCATCAAAATATTAAAACCAATTTAATACTGAATGGAAGGCTGATACCAGGGGTACTCCAGGCACTATAATCACTTCAATGAGATTTAGCAGGTTTAGTGCCTGCAGTGTCCCTTTAAGTAAATGTACGCCATTGTGTTTTATAATCCCAGGTGATTCGTGTGAAACCTGTCTTCGTTATTTATCTTGCTTGCCTGGGAAATAAGTCCTGATTAACTTCACAAGACATCCGTCTCTGAAATGGACTTCCAGTGGCAGACTTAAGAAGAGGATGTATGAATAAAACATGAATGCAATAATGCAAGCTTTCAATCAGATTGTAATTGGGTGTCATCTGATAGACAATAAAGACAGACTTGCAACGGTTTTCAAAACTGTATTACATTAAGGGGTTATATTCAGGAGCAAAAGGCAATGTAGATCTAGTTAATTAAAAAAATAGTTATGCCAACACACAAACACTTCAATCCATTTTCTAAACAAGTACTTTTATACATTAATATATAACTTTTTATTTTTAAGCAGAAGATGTATATTTTCTACCTGTCCAACTTGGAGACCTATCTTAAATTCTAAAATTGCAAGTGATACAGTATGATCAATTTGTAGCATTATTCAGTTTAAAGTCAACTGTGTCTGTCAATAATAGTTTTATCATTATTATTATAGCAACAGCTCTTTGTCTGAGATTCTATGCAATGTAGGGGGATATACTACTGAAATACCACATGGCTGGCAAAGTATTTTAGGAAATGTGGTTCACAGCATCTGTAATGAAAAGTTCTTCTGACTCGCAAACTTTTTTTTTCTACTTTTTATTTTAGAAAAATTCTATGAGGTAGATCGTGAAAATCCCATCATTTTATCAAGTGATAGACACAAACAGCAGCAACATGTTATATAGAGTGTCAGACTTTGATTTTATTTTAATTATTTGATTCTTTCTTTGGTGTTTTACATGGAGTGAGTAATGGCCAGGTCCCTGTAGAGTTTGACTGTCCTTGTCTTCAGTATAATCTCTGACTCCTTCTGTGATACTATCTGATGGGCACTATATATTAGCACCTCAGCAATGTGTGCAGGAGGCATTGCCTGCTGAGCTTTGTCTATGCTTGACCACACTACGTGAAGTGATACAATGCTAAAAACAAGTCATGAGCTGAGAAATTAACTCTGGCCACAAGCTCAGGAAATTGAAAAGCAGGAAGAATTTTAGATAACAGCTGAATGTGAGAGATGAACCAATGAACAAACCTCTCACTTAGTTACTATGTACACAGATCAGGTACCATTTTTTGCCTTAGAATCTGTTCTCATAAAAATATCTCAAGGCTTTTTTTTCGATCTGTCAAATACAAAAATAAAAAAAAACCATGTGAAGCACAAAAAAAAAAGATAAATATGTGGAAGGCAGTCAATCCCACCATACTATAAATTGTAATAAATAAACACAATATTACCAAAAACTGAAAATAAGTGTATGTGTCACATTTGCTCTCTCTCAATCATGTATCAAGCTCCTCTAAGACAGGAAAACCTGATGGTGAGTAATATGATAGTAATCCCTATTTATTGATATTATTCATCAATAAGGAGGCAATTTTGCTAGAACACAGATACAATTGTAAGAAAACGAGAGATATCTCTGTACTAAAGATACAGTTGTGCTAAAGTAATAACTGCATGCAAAAGGCAGGGCAAGACTCAGCATTTGGGTTGGGGGAAGCCTTTTATTTTTAATTACAAATCATGGTTTAGTGAATACACCTCCACATTTGCTTTCCACATTAAGCTCAGCCAGTTTTAAGGATTTAAAAAAAAAAAATCCCATAAAGGAGAAACCCTGTAGCTGTGGTATTAAAGGGGCACTACAGTGTCAGGAACACAAACATGCATTCCTGACACTATAGTTCTAAACCCCCTTACCTCGGCTGTACCTTGGTGATTTACTCACCTTTTTCCAGCGTCTCATGGTGCTCCTTATACCTGGTCCCGCTCCAGATCCGACTCCTTGGCTGACATCATCAGGATTGATTATCTCAGCCAATCATAATGCTTTCCCATAGGAAAGGCAAGAACTCTGATTTGTGATTTCAACTCCTCCCCTGTCTGCAATAGGTATACATGGCTAGTTTTTGCTTTACATTACAAAGTTACGCAAAATTAAAAATAGTTCATAGCGACCCACTTACTTTCTCCAGGGCTAGTTTGAATCTTTTAGTAAAACACATTTCTCCTTCAGAGCTCCATGTTTACATTTTATTGGAAATATTGAGACATTTTGAGACAAGTATTCTCATTATTATTACTTTAGTGTGTTGAGTATTTGCATTATTATTGTGTAGAGAAATCACAATGTTGAGGGATTTTTGCTGCTTTTTTATTGTATATATATTTTTTTTCTGTGGATGTACTAACTATTGATATTGTTTTTTTTTGTATTATTAGAGCCTGATGTAAGGCATGCTAGTTGATAAGAACTTTCACTTTCTGTGTAACATATGTTGCACTGTGTGATTTTTAGGCAATTGGTCCCATTCTGGTTTTCTACTTAATATCCTGATGTTTTTGAGATTCTGCTTGTTAACACTTTGCTATGCGTTCCCTCTGTCTGTTTTAAGCCACTATAAAATGTGTAAGCGCATACAACATGCGTCCTTCAGAATAATTTTTTTCAGTAGTTTTGATTAGTTTTAAAATTGTTTCTAAAAATGGTTTCTTTCATTTTAAGTTTGTCTTGCTACAAAACAAATTGTGACTATATCTCTGTGAAATCTTCCTTTTTTTTTTTCCTCTGAATTAAGAGCTTCTCTCTGGGCTCAGAATGCACTTTGCTCCGTTGAACTATAATATTTTTATGCATCAGCCTAACACAATAGTGATTCTCTTCCTCTATAGCAGCACGCAATGTTCTCTTATCTCCAAAGCATCATGCTACCAGTGTAGTGAAATGAGAACGCACATTGTCACGTTAATGAGCTACTGCTCTGCTCCAAGAAATCAGCTGTTTCTGAATCACTTAATGTAAGTTATTAACTGTACTCAAAGGTATAGTAAAATGGAGGTATGTACCATATTTATATTTTATTGCACCCCATACGTATTTTTCTCTCCTTTAGTCATGTGTCAGCAATATTAAAGTATCACTGGATACGTGCAAGATATTCTGAAATTAATTCATAAAAATATATTTTTTTAAACTGCTGAATCACTTCTATTATGAGATTTGTATTCATACTTGATTGTTAACATTCTAGGGTGATGAAGAATTCCATGATTATCAAGCATTCTAGTGAATCCTGGGACCAATTTGCATTAAGTGGGATAGACAAACATCAGTGTGATGCACATGACTTGCAACAGGACCATCCATAGGACTTCCAGGGCCCTGTGCAAAAAAAAAATAAAAAAAATATATATATATTTGTGTTAGGTGCTTATGATAGTACAGTGTGAAATACCATAAATAAAAGTAGGATAGTAAAAAGAGCAAGTCGGTTGTGGTGTGCCAGAACCGACGATGAGGTAGGCCTGAGAAAGAAGAGGGCCTACCCAGGGAAAGAAGGTGACTTTGGAGGTCCAGTGCAGCCACCTCTCTGCTGCAATGTATCATGTACTATGTACTATGAAACAGAAATGTAAAAATGATGTAATGGTATAGCCTCTATGCATGTTACGATACAGCATTTAACTAAAATATATGGACAGTATTTGACCATCATACATCTTATGCTCAAATCATTGGCGTTATTATGGAGTTGGTCTCCCTCTGGTCTACTTGTAAGGATTTCTATTAAATGTTGGATCTTTTCTGTGGTGATTTGCTTCCATTCAGAGGCAAGTCCATTGTTGAGGTCAGAAACTGATGTTGGGTGAAAAGGTCTGTCTTCAAGTTGTAATTCCACCTACTTCAAGTAATCAAAGGCTGAGGGTTGAGGTTTGGACTTAGTCCCGGCCAGCCCATGAGTTCATCAAAAAATTTCTGTATTGACATTACTTTACAAGGGTGCCTTTTATAACTGAAATTAAAATGGGTCTTCTGTAAACATAATTTTCTAGAATATTATTACATGCTTTGCTTTTTTGTGATCGTTAAAATACAGCTTAAAATAATATTCTTCATTCACCAAACTTTACAGTTGACACAATACAGTCAGACACAAACATGTATTTACTGATCAGTTACAACCACCTGCCTAATATCATATAAGTCCTCCTTGTCAGGGGCTTACCTAGAGCATGTGGCACCTGGGGCGGGTCTTGGGTTTGGCAGCACCCTCCAAAAAATAAAAATTTTAAACACCTACTACATTTTTTAAAGTGTTCTTTTCTTTTTTTTACATTTTTTAAATGTATTGCACAAATTTGTAAACTTTTTAAAACCCCTGCCCCTTTTACAAAATCCCCGCACCTCCTCACACACAGTCCCATGCAGACAGTCACACATATAGTCACAGTCAGTCATACACACAGGTAGAGAGTTACACACACACACACACAGTCAGTTACAAGCAGTAACACACAGTCACACACACTTTCACAGGCAGACAGTCATACACATAGTTACAGTCACACACACACACAATTACAGGCAGCATCACACAGTCAAAGGCAGACAGTTGCACACACATACACACAGTTACAGGCAGACAGTTACATACAAACACACATTTACAGGCAGACAGTTACACACACACGCAGTTACAGGCAGACAGTTGCACACACATACACACAGTTACAGGCAAACAGTTACACACACACACAGTTACAGGCAGACAGTTACACACACACACACACACACATACACTATTACTTACAGACAGTGTGGGCTGGAGGAGAGGATTCCCTGAAGTCCTTCCCTGGAGCCTGTTAGGTGGAGGGATTTCTTCTTGCTGCACCTCCATGTGCAGCAGTAACAGCAGCGGGTAAGGGCCCTGTTAAGCCCCCTCCACCTCCAAATGTTCGTAGCTCTGCCCCTCCTTCGTTCTGTGCGGCCATGGTAATTGCTGGTCTCTGTGTGTGAGCTGTGCGGCACCCCAGCTGCCATGGGGCGCAGCTCACACATTCCCCTTTAGCCCTTAGACCAGGGTCATGGCACCTCCCCACCCTGGTGGCACCCGGGGCGGACCGCACCCTCCACCCCCCCTTAGTGCTCCTTGTGCTGCCACAACAGCCTTAATGCATTGAGGCATGGACTCCACAAGAGGCCACTGCCATCAGGGAACACTATTGCTATATAGGGGTGTACGTGGGCTGCAGCAATCTCTAGGTTGGTGGTATATGTCAAAGTAACATCCACATGAATGCCAGAACCTAGGGCTTCCCAGTAAAACATTGCACAGAGCATAACTCTATCCCCGTCGGCCTGACTTCCTCCCATAGTGCATCCTGCTGCCATCTCTTCCCCTCACACACACCCGACCATCTACCTGATCTAAAAGAAAACATGGTTCATCAGACCAGGATACCTTCTCCTTCTGCTCCATGGTCCAGTTCTGATGCTCACGTTTGCACTGAAGGTACTTTTGGTGATGGACAGGGGTCACCATGGGCACTCTGACCGGTCTGCAGCTAAACAACCCCATACACAACAAACTGTGATGCACTGTGTGTTCTGACATCTTTCTGCCAGGCCCAAAGAGAGGGGAGATAACACAATTCTTTCAACCACGGGCTCAACTGCCCACTCTAAGAAACAGGTTTTCCCCATTAGAAAGCCCCAATACTCCAGGAAAGAGGAGGAGAATAAGCGGGACGATGGAGTCAGGAATTCTGAGTCCCTAGGCATTTTTAATATATCTAATTGTACTCTCACTAAACAAGAAACTCTATTGCTACAGAAGGGTTTGAAATTCGCCCCTACTGAACCCCCGAACTCTTTTCAACTTTATATAGATACACAAAAATATATAAGGAAATTATGCCTTAAGAGATTTTTCATAAAAAAGGATTTGGAAGGACCTTTAGTTGTCCCATTACAAGCAAACAGAGACCCTATGTCAAAATTTAAACCTAAGTCAACTTTTCTTCCGTATGACAAAGGTTCTCAGATTGAAGCTTTTCAAAAAATGCTTAACAAAGATTTTGAAACTTTGTGTAAGAAATGTAATAAAAAATGGGATAACCTTACAAGACTTGAAACTTCAACCTTAAAAAATCTAAAGGAGCGGAAAGACATAATTATCAAAAATGCTGATAAGGGGGGAGAGGTGGTGGTGATGTCTACGGAATACTATTTGAATGAATCTTATAGGCTGTTGGATGATTCACTAACGTATCAAAAATTGTCGACTAATCCGAATGCCACGTATAATAGATATTTGAGACAATTTTTGGAACAAGCTAGAGAGGAAAACATCATAAGTGATAATGTTTTTAAATTTTTATTTGTAGAATTCCCAAGAATACCCACCTTTTATTTTTTACCAAAGATTCATAAATGCAAAGAAAAACCACCTGGCAGACCTATCATTAGTGGGATAGACTCTATTACCTCTAAACTTTCAGAATTTATAGATTTCTTCCTCCAAAAATATGCCCAAAAAGCTAACTCTTATCTAAAGGATTCAAAGCACCTTATACAGGATGGAAAGATAATTTTATGTGGGTTACTCTAGACGTAACCTCTTTATACACTGTTATTGAACATCCCAAAGGGATCGAAGTAGTTAGGGCTAATTTAGAGAATGATGAAGAGATAGATTCCCGTTTAAAAAAATTTTTATTGTCATCAATTGAATTTATTTTAACACATAATTTCTTTATTTTTAATAATGATTTTTTTCTGCAGATTAAGGGTACCGCCATGGGCACCAAGTTCGCACCAAGTTTTGCCAATATCTTTATGGATAATTGGGAAAGATCTAAGATATGGTGTGACAATCCTTTTGGTGCGGACTTGGTGCTCTGGAAGAGGTATATTGATGACATTTTAATTATCTGGCAGGGCACTCAGGAAGAATTGGAAAATTTTATTGTGTATATTAATAACAACAATTTATCCCTTAATTTTACACCTAATTTTGGGAAAAATAGAATAGACTTTTTGGATCTTTGTCTATATATTGAAAATCTAGAAATTAAAACTAAGACCTTTTTTAAAGATACCGACACGAATAGTTATATTAATACAAATAGCGGGCATCATCCGAAATGGCTATCTAGTGTTCCAAAAAGCCAATTCACATGGATTCGGAGGAATTGTACCGATAAAAATATGTTTTTTGAGCAAACTAATATTTTGAAAGGAAGATTTGTGGAAAAGGGTTATTCAGAAGAATTTCTAGATAAGGAAATAGAACAAATAGGAAGGATGGATAGAGATGTTTTTCTTCAGAATCACAATAAAAATACAAAAGGAGATTCAAGGTTTGAATTTGCTTTTAACACTCAATATAATTCCAAGGCTTTTGATATACAACGTATTATTAAAAGACATTGGCCACTTCTTCTGGAGGACGACATATTGAAGACCAAAATCCCGAGGTATCCAAACACTATTTTTTAAAAAGGAAATAATTTTAAAAATATTTTAGCCCCTAGCACCTTTAAGGGTGAAGTAAGAGAGAGAAAAGGGAAGTCTGGTTTCCATACATGCGGTAATTGTAAAGCATGTAGATATACGCATAAGGTTTATAAAGATTTTAAGAGTACTCAGACCTCGGAAGTTTTTAAAATCAATGGCTATATCTCGTGTTCTTCCACGCATGTTGTGTATCTCATCTCTTGTGGATGTGGAGCACAATATGTGGGGAGGACCGGGAGAAAAGCTAAAGTGAGATGCCTAGAACATTATAATAATGTGAAGAAAAAGATCACTACACATTCCGTTCCCATACACTGTAACTCTTGCCCTTTATTTAAGAATAATCTCAACTACATAGCAATTGAACAGGTACAATTGGACTCAAGAGGGGGCGATTTGATGCTCAAATTAAGAAAGAGGGAAGGTTTTTGGATACATAGATTAAAGACCCTTCAACCAAGAGGTATGAACGTGGATTTCGACCAAGTTTGTTTTTTAAATTGAGTCTTTTAATATTAAGTTTTTCGAATGGAGTCCCCTTTTTCTAATGCCCTTGCAATTATTATCTTAATATGGTTTTTTATTATTGTAGTTTTTAGACTACCATTGAACTATATTTTTTTAGGGTTTATATATAGTCCAGAATCCATTTTTTGAACTTCTAGTAATGTCCTCTCTTGCATTTGACATTTTCTACTAATTCAGTCATGTTGATCATTTATTTTTTTCTTTTACTATTAGTATGATTAAGTTTTTTTCAGTAGAGTTTGTATTTTTTATTGTTATTTTTATTTTATTTTTATTTTTATATTTATTTTATTTTTATTTTATTTTTTATTTTTATTTTTTCATTTTTATTTTCATTTTTATTATTTTTATGACTGGGTGTAAAGTGTACATTTTAAAAGAAATAAGAACATGATACATGCTCTTTTTATGTTTTGTTTTATGTATGGCACGAGGGATACGTTGTGATCCTTTTATGTTGACTAGTCCAGTACCCTATTGAGAACGTCGTTCTGTTGGAACGCAAACGCTCATTTTCGGTTTTCCTGTGGAACGCAAATAAGATTCAGTGGAACGCTCACATGACCGCTATTGCGGTCGAAAACGAGGCTTGGAACACATAACGAAGAAATAAGCGACAGCTGTATCTCCCCTATACGGACGAGCTGATGACATCCGGAGGAGGGGTTTAACGGATTTAAATACCAAGCCGGGCGGCAAAGAATCTACACAGGAGACTGATTTTCATTTTACCCCTGAGGAAGTCTGCATTGTGCCAGACGAAATGCGTAGGGTTGGGATTTTATAGTAGAGTTTTATTTTGATTGTGTTTTTATTTATGTTTTGTTTTAAATTGTTATACTTAATAAATCTCACAAGTCAATAGGTTTTTGCTTATTTGTACTTGAATGCTTTGGCGGACTCTCTCTGGATTCCTGGGCACCTGTGATACTACATGCTTATACACCTCTGCAATTCTGTAAGTGTTTCCTTATCTAGTGCTTTACCAGGTGAATAACAGTCTGCATTTATTACTACATTTCTTTCTCTCCTATATGCCCTTATACGTGGGGAAGATCGCTAGTCAACCTTAATATTGATGTGCCTTCAATCAATCTTCTTATTGTGAGTGCAACTTTGAACACCACTATCAATATTTATCTAAGACAGTACACTATGATGTTTTGTTTTTTCTTCCCACTGTAGAACCTATATCCTATATATCTTTCTGTCATGGTCAGCATTACGGTTTTCAGCAACTTGAACTCTTCTGTGTAATCGGACCAGACAGGCTTGCCTTCCCTCCCCATGTGGATCAATGATCCTTGGGTGCCCATAACCCTCATACCAGTTCATCGGTTGTTCTACCTTGCACCAGTTTTGGTAGGTAGTAACCACTGCATACTAAGAACACCCCACAACACTTTTGATTTTGGAGATGGTCAAAATAGTCATGTAGCCTTCACTGTTTGGCCCTTGTCAAAGTCATACAGATATTTTCGCTTGCCTATTTTTTCTGCTTCCAACACGTGAAATTCAAGAACTGACTGATCACTTGCTGCCTAATATATCCCACCTCTTAACAGGTGCCATTGTAACGATATAATCAATGTTATTCACTTCACCTGTTAATGGTTTTAATGTGGCTGACAGTTGTATTATGACCTATGATTCCTGTAGGATTATTTTGTTCAGTGGATGGTTGCTTTTGCTTCAAGGCCATTCCTGGATATTTATGCGATACCTATACTCACATATTTCCTGATTTTTTTTCAAGAAATAAATATTTTACTTGCTAAACATAATATTACTTCTCCAGGTTACAGCAGGTTAAAACATACATGTGGCATTTGACATTTGACATCATATTTATAAAAGCTTTCTTTTTTCAATAAAATAGAATTAATCAAAAGCGACATGGAATCATATAGGAAATTAAGAATATTTGCAATGAAATAGTAACCTGATCTTTATTTTCTGACATCACAATGATAGTGTCAGTAATTTTGTCAGCTAACAATTTATCTGACATTTCATAACATAACGTATTCCTTGTCCATCAGTAAACACAATGTTATAGCTTTACTCATTAATTCAACACATCCACGCATCAGTGCTTTCATTCTGTAGCAATCAAATATTTTGGTAACAAACAAAGGGAATCAAGAAACAGACTTTATCGGATCAGTGATGAGAGGCCATTTTTCGAGCTCCAATACTTGTCATTAAAATTTATAGAATCTTAGAAAGTCAGAAACCTGACTAATGAAACCCTTGAAATAGGAAAACATACAATACAATGAAAACTGCATTAAAGAGATGATGTAGACTAGAGTATGCCAAAAAAAAACAAAAACTTTTCAACTGTTTAAGGCAGGTTATGTGAAATAATGTTTTTTTTAAAACTTTTTAGGACATCAGGAGTTTCATGAGTGTGATATTAAAGGGCCACTATAGTGCCAGGAAAACATACTCATTTTCCTGGCACTATGGGGTCTCTAGGTCCCCCCCACCCTCAGGGCTCCCTCCCACTGGGCTCTAGGGGGTGGAAGGGGTTAAATCTTACCTTTTTTCCAGCGCCGGGCTCCCTCGGCGCGGGGAACTCTCCTCCTCCTTTTTGCCGTCATCGGCTGAATACGGATGCGCGGCAAGTGCTTAATGCTTTCCTATGGACGCTGGCGTCTTCTCACTGTGAAAATCACAGTGAGAAGCACAGAAGCGCCTCTAGCGGCTGTCAATGAGACAGCCTCTAGAGGCTGGATTAACCCATTTGTAAACATAGCAGTTTTTCTGAAACTGCTATGTTTACAGCAGAAAGGGTTAATCCTAGATGGACCTGGCACCCATACCACTTCATTGAGTTGAAGTGGTCTGGGTGCCTATAGTGGTCCTTTAATAATAATCAGTGGGGGTTCATTGTACTATCTATTCATGTAACAAGTAGTCCTCCTCTTCCCTCATAACTTTCCATTTCAGGCCACCCTTTATCCATCTTCCAGGTGAAATCCTTCTCCTCCATCATACCTTGTCCCTCTGATGAAATGCTGACCGTCTTCCAACCAAGCTCCAACCTATATCCTGCAAATCTGGGTGCAAGATACGAGGAAGGATGGATGTTTGAAGGGAGGGGACTGAGGTGTAAAGACGAGTTCATATTAATAGAGGAAGGAGGTTGGAGGGTTTAAGGGACAGGGACTCTGCACTCAGACCACATCAATGTTTGTATTCCTAATGCTATAGTGTTCTTTTAATATGGTAAGAGGCCATGGTATTCAATGTGCTAGTAAAAACTAGAAATATGAATTCCTCTTGCTCTTTTATAATTATTCAAAGGGACCATTCATAGGAGTATTTGTCATTTTTCACACCTTCTCCTAGTTATAAGTGGGTTCATTGAACCCCATTTTAGTTTATAATCTGCTCGCAATGCAAAGGGCGGGATTGGGGGTCTGGATTGCTTAAGGAGTTTGAGGCTTCTAATGCAGAATATTTTTTTATAAAAGGTATAATAATGCAGCTTTTATCCAAGGTTAGATTGAAGATTTGCTCCTCTAACCAATCACAATAACGAGAATCATGAGTGGTCTTCATTCAGATAGGATAGGGATTTTTCCCCAGTTTAGAAGATTTCCAAGAAGTTAGAGCTGATCACAAGCCGCAAAATCATGTAAATTTGTGGCGGTCGTATCTGCTGTGTTGGAGGTTTTTTGATGAGGTATACTTTTTTTCTGTTGTGTAACTTTGTATTAGCATAGCAGAAAATCTGATAATTAATCATATTGACTGTTTTATTGAACTTTTCTTTCAATAACATAGAGCTCTAAGGATTCAGCGAAAATGTGATAGGTTCATAAAATAATCCCGGGGGATAGTTAGTGATCTGTTGTTCCTTTTGGGTAATAGGATTCTGTACTCAATATATTGTTGCAAAGAGAATGGACCAATTAATTGGGAGCCGGCAAAAGTCGCTATGATACAAGTAGTAAACAATCCTCATCTGCCACATATTTTACCATGCTGCCTGTAGAATATCCGTGAGCTGCCAACCTCTTCATTATTAACACAGTTCGTTGCAGGAATGAAGCATTATGTTTCACACACTGCTTACATAGACAATAAATCCTGACCCATGGTGGCACATAAAGCGTACATTTTATATCACAATTAATTAAACAGCTTGGGTGAATAAATTTGCACTTATTTACAAGTAAAGTCACAAGGGAAACATTACTCCATAGAAAAGTTGTAAACTATGGACTAGAAGATGTGCCACACTAGATCTCATTGCCTATTACACGCCAATGACGGTGCTGGAGGTGGCGTTTAACTTCCTGCAGAAATGGGTTAAATTCTTCATGTGCAGCATTGCATAGCG
Source organism: Pelobates cultripes (assembly GCA_933207985.1). Lineage (NCBI taxonomy): Eukaryota > Metazoa > Chordata > Amphibia > Anura > Pelobatidae > Pelobates > Pelobates cultripes. The sequence goes on along the minus strand of OW240922.1, from coordinate 96,783,272 downwards.
ATATACGGCAAATACAGAATCTAGGCACCATGACCACTTAAAATCTGTGAAATAGTCATGGTTTTTGGAGGTAAATAAGAGGAAAAGTTACAATATATATATTAAATATTTCACCCATTTGATTTACTTTGCATCCCTGTTAGTCTCCAATAAACCATTTCTGTGTGCTTGTCATTTCCCTTATATACTGTATATATAAGTCTTTCTAACTGCCTATTCTACATAACTGTCAGATTGATAGAAAGCCTTGCTTCACAATGTGGCGTGTTTGATGTTCAAGTTTTGATATCCTCCATTGTAATGTTTCATCACAAGATAAACTTCGAGCTAGATAAGACTAGATGTATTTAGGATAAAATCACATCTGTTCTAATTACTTTTCTATTTTTAGTTAAGCAGAATGGATTGTTATCTTTAACATTTTGTGATTCTCACTGCAAACATCATTTAATATTCATATTCATATTTAATAAAGTGGAAATAATGAATGATATGGTACTACTAGAAAGGAAGCTATTTGTTCTGGTCAAATAGTCACTTGTGTATCAACTGTGTATCAATTTATCTGTTTTATCTTAAAAAAATGTTTTATATTAATAATGAGGAAAACAATGGCATTACAGTGTTATGTAAATATAGATCTTATTAGAAGAAATGATTTTTAAAAACAGAAGAAAAGTATAAAAGAAATTAAAAGTGCCCAGAAGCTACATAAAAAGTTTAGACAAAATGTGTATTTACTTTGACGCAATGCCAATTAGTAAAAGGTTCCAAAACTGCTCTACAGCAAACTGAAGAAGCAAGCAAAGCCATTTTCTATAATTTAAGAGGATTTCATAGGTTGAGTGACAGTAGTTGGGTAAACGTGACGGAGCAACAAGAGCACTGATTGGTTACATTCAAATCCAATTAATCGGTGCTCTGGCAATAAATCAAGAAATATATTCAATTAGAAATAATGACATGCATGCAAGATTTTTTTACAGTTTTTTTTTTGTGGGTGAGGGGTAGATTTTTGAGCCACTTCCCACTAAATCCAAGTAGTGTGATTACATAGAGTCATGTTTAATGGGTTGCCAGGGGCTAAGACCTTAATCTCAGGAATACCTTTTCATGGCAATAGGGTTGGGCTTCTCCTGACTTTATTAACCCACACAAAGCCATAAGGATATCAGCTAGTGAATAAACCTGTTTGTGTTTAATGTATTTATTTCTTGCAATTTAAAAATTTTGCATGTGGATGTTTTAGTGCACACTGCACACCGAAAAGCAAAAGGGGATAATTACACCTAAAACAAACAGAAACAAAGAATTAGATTGAAATTGGTCAATGAAATGTGTCCAGTCTTCCTCCATAGCCTTCAATCCTGACTTTATTTCATGCTCACACCAGCTGTGTTTCTCTCCAAGACAGAACTAAACTCTGTCTCATTCACATGAGCTGAATTGCCTCATCCCATGTCAATTCTCTAGATTACAAGTTTAGCAAATAATCCCTATACATACGGATTTATTTTAAATAAATCTGAATTTTTGTGAAATAAAAACCAAACTGCAACATTTAAGAAACATTTAAAATCATTCTCTAGAAAATCTATCATCACAGCTTGGCTTTTTAATTTTTGCTTTCGGTACATTACAGTTCACTGTTTAATAAATCATTTCTACGGGGTACAAGCGACCCATTGTGAGTATGTACCATAGATTTGTCCTGTGCTTTTATGTACAATGCTCCTTGAATTTGTATTCTAAAGGCTGAGTTTTGAAGCTAAGTTACAGGTTCTCAACAAATCATTCTATATCTTGGCAGATAGCTGTATTACTGACATTATAAGGGTTCCTAAGTTACTGTATCATAATTTATACATCTAAACAGAAGAGCATAATATCCATGTTTGCCATTAACAAACAAGAAATGAATTATGGATGTGGCATTGTGCTTTTATGGATTGCAGTATAGCTGCTGATCCACGCATGCATGTATTAGATTTATAACATGAATACATGGGAAGATGATATCAAAGAGTAGAAGTTCTATTGTTCGGGATAAAAAAAGCATGCTGCTCTCAAGTGGAGATTGAGCTAAGGACAACCAAATCATCGCTACAGTGTCACAATTCATCTACCCACATTGTAATCTGCTACTTCGGTTATTTGAAGTGGTCATGGTGCCTCGAGTCTGTTTTTACTGTGAAATGTGCCACATACAGAGATTAATCCCCCTTGTTGCTGTAGATGTAAATCCACATCTGGAAGAACAAGTCAGCCCGAAACCAGAGTCTTAGTCTGGCTAATGTCAAATCTGTGCATATTCCTATGCATAGATGCTCATTCATTGGTTGAGAGCAGTGAGACAAGGAATTAGCAGCAGAATTGGCACTGCAGACATCGGATGTTGTAAGCCAGCCTCTCAGGACGTCAGGCCCAGACGAAGATCCTGGTAAGAGGGCAAATCACTGCAAAACGGTTTGACCTATTACCAAGGAACAGGGCTAGCTGTAGTGGTTATGATGCTTGGAGTAGCCTTACCATTTCTCCTCCTGTGTATCTAATGAAAAAAATTGGTAGTTTTGCAACATAATTCCTTAATTTTATACTTAGTGCAGCTTTTTTTGCTAAATAGGGAATAGCAAACTTTAAGCCCTGGGACACCTTTTGATTTTAAGACAGTTGTTATCATTGTTCTCATAAGTTCTCATAAGTTTGTAAAGTAATCGACAAGTTTTAACACTGCTCCGTCAATGCAAGAATAATTCCATTAAACAGTGTTTAATGTGTAGTTTCACCTCTTCTCTGTATACTTTTTTCTGTACTGACAGCCAGATACAAAAGGGTATAAACGTGCTTGACCGGGAGCTAAGACTGAGCTTATGGCTTTGAACATTGTGACGAGACCAATCTCACCACATTGCATTGGAGGAGCCTGGTTGCCCGCCTGTTGCCTCTGGACTATGACCCCATGGTAAACCTTGTATTTTCCCCTGCAGAAAGGCTTGTTCGTGCCTTTCTGCCAGGATGTTCGGAAGATTCAATGTACCAAACAAACGCACGAATGACTGGACCACCTGGGAGCTGGAGTGTGCCATCAATTGACTTCCCAGAAACTGCGGTTAACCGCAGCTTAATTGACGAATGCTGGGTGGTCTTTGTTCATTTGCCGAACACGTGGTGGCGGCCATTTTAAAGTCCCGAACGGCCAGCGGTGTTCAGCGCCCAAACTATGGAACTGGAAATGGACACTTATTTGCGCAAACACCGCTGAGCCGTCAGCCTCCTTGCTTCTGCATTCGGTCATTTAACCGAATGCCTGTTCATTCGGTAGTTTAACCATATGAACAGCATCACCCCAGATAGCCATGCCATGGAGCCTATTTGTGTAACGAAAGACTATGTGAAAGACTTTGGCTCCATGGCGATTGAACTGTATGTATGTGATCTGACCATTCGGTAATAATGTGCGCTCAGATCTAAGCTATCTGGGGAATATGTTTTATTCATTATTTGCAACATTGTGTATTTTTGTGTCTTTTTAATAACATGTGCTCAATGGAGTTTTGACTCTGTCCTCAGAGATAATTGGATTACTTCCCAATGATCTCCAGGATAGAGGGGAGGGATTGTAATGTACTGTGGGAGTGTTTTAACCCTGTATGCCGGTGATTGGTCATTTTACCATGTGTGTCCCAGTCTTCCATCTGGTCCCCTAGGGGAGTGTCCACCAGGTGGAAGACCTGCATAAATACCGGGCAGGTAGCCCTCAATAAACCAGACCACTGCTTAATCCTCAACACTGAGCCTTGTCTTGTTCTTGGGGGGATTTACTGTATGCTGTTAGAGACTGATTGCTAGGAGTGTAAGCCGCTTGGGTGCTTTTCCTATTCGTCTGCTAGCAGCTATTCATGAGGTTCCAGTTAGGGAGTTTGGAGTGCTATTTTGTATGCAGTTCAGGAGTTTGAAGCATTCCTTTGAATTCAGTTTGGGAGTTTGGTGTTCTGCAGTAGCTGTGCCTGTATCTCTGGAAGGGGAAGATCGACTAAACTGCAGTTTAACCCTCTTATGCCTGGGGGGTGCCGTAACAAACATCATGACATTTTAGTGCCGCACCTCAGTCTACCTCCATCAGCTGAAGCCAAACATTCTGGCTCAATGCGATTAAATGCAAAAAGTTGCCAAAGTGAGTGAGGTCAAATCCATTTCAACAAGCTTGCCCGACATTCTGCATTCAGCCCCATCCCCTGATGTTCCCTGCTCCCCCACTTGTGGTACGTTAAAACCCTGCTGTCCACACACAAAAGAATGGCCTTATGACTACTTGTTGCAAGTGCAACTCCAGAGAACAGAAGGAGAAATATTTGTTTTTTTCAAATAATGGGCTGCTAAACTATTCCAAATGAGACCTAAAAATAATAATAACAATTTAGAAACTGTAATCTATATGCCAAAACTGTTTAATATTCAAAATAACATAAGAAACACATACTTGGGTGGCACTACTGTATTCAGTAAATGTTACTGATTGCAACGAGGACTTATTTATTCTACAGTGGTTGAAACCAAATGAATCAAATAAAAAAGTACAATGTATGGGTATGATCCTCGAAAAACAATGTATTCTCACAAACAGATTAATCTTTTATTTATTTTTTAGCTACAGTAATCAAATACAAAGAATCACAACTAAAACTGCTTATTTTTATATTATTACACATATTAGGCTATATATATTTACAAGATATGACCCAGGACATGCAAAATGCAGGTGCATCAAACGTTACAATTGAAAAAGCTGAGGAATACTTTGTGTTAGATAATGCTTTGTTTATTACTTAAAAGTGAGCCTCCTATGAATTGTAAGTGAATTCCTTCTATATGCCATGAGCAATAATTAGTGAATATTGGACTTTCTATCCACTACAATAGGACCTAGCCCATCTTTTAAAGGAATGTAGTTTTAAGCTGAGACATAGTATTTGAAGTTATCTCGGTATTCCCAATGGGTCAAAACAGTGTGACTATGAACGTTCTAAACATAAGATTAGAAAACAATGTATCATTTTTTCATATCGTACTAAATTATTTTGGATTCTAAGATTGGATGTTTAATATTACAAGATAATTGAAATAAAATGCAGGAAAGCTAAAAAAAATAATAAAAAAAGCTGTGGTAATTAATTTAAGGTTAATTCAGTAGGGATTGGAGCCAAGTATACCAACACCCTCAAAATAGGGCATAACCCTAAATAGTGAACTAACTTAAAAAACCATGAGCGGTGTGGAAAAGGAGTATATGGTTAAAGATATCAACCTCAGAAAGACTACTAGGACCTAAATATTTGCTAAATACATCCCAAAAGTAAATAAAACTTAATTTTTATTGGTATAGATAAAAACTAAGTAAATATACACAAGCAAAAAAAAACAAAAAATTATATGCATACAGAACCAACAACATGATGTAAAATAAAATCTCCTTGGTGTTGCTGCAATGTGATTTCCACTGCCTGTGTAATGGAATAATAAACAAAGTAGCAATGAAAAGAAGCAGAGCAGTGATAAGGTGAAGGAAAGTTTCACTTCAATTATTAGCAAGAGTAGCAACTAGAGATGCACCGAATGGTTCGCTGGCAAACAGTTCCTGGCGAACATAGCGTGTTCGCGTCCGCCGCGGACGGCGAACACATGCGCGGTTCGATCCGCCCCCTATTCGTAATCATTGAGTAAACTTTGACCCTGTACCTCACAGTCAGCAGACACATTTCCAGTTGAATTAGCAGCACAATTCCTCCCTTAGCAGACCTCCCACCTCCTGGACAGCATCCATTTACATTCATTGTGAAGCTGCATTCTTAGTGAGAGGAGGGACAGTGTAGCTGCTGCTGATTTGATAGGGAAATTGATAGCTAGGCTAGTGTATTCAGTGTCCACTACAGTCCTGAAGGACTCATCTGATCTCTGCTGTAAGGACAGTACCCCAAAAAGCCCTTTTTAGGGCTAGAACATCAGTCTGCTTTTTTTTTTCTGTGTAATGTAATTGCAGTTGCCTGCCTGCCAGCCTGTGTGTCAGGCTCACAGCTTGCATTTAAAAACGAAAAACTTTTTTCGCACTGCGTTATAGATTGAATAGTTAAACGTTTCCCTAAAGCGGGTGTGTCAGTCTACGTGGATACTGTGCCCAGTGCCACCACTCACTCACTGGTGCTAACAGTTTGCATTTAAAAACAAAACTTTTTTCACTGTTATAGATTGAATAGCAGTTAGTTGTTCATTACTGCTGCCAGTTTGTGTCAGGCTCACAGTGTACTGTGCCCATTTACCCAGTCAGTGCCAAATCACACCATATCTGGCGTCACAATACAATAAAAACAAAAACCTTTTCTTCAATTGCCATAGATTGAATAGCAGTTAGTTGTCTCAAAGCGGGTGTGTCAGGCTCACAGTGGATACTGTGCCCAGTGCCACCACTCACTCACTGGTGTCACAATAGCTTGCATTTAAAAACAAAAAACTGTTTTCACTGTTATAGATTGAATAGCAGTCAGTGTCCTTAAAGCGGGTGTGTCAGGCTCACAGTGGGTACTGTGCCCATTTACCCAGTGCCACGACTCATATCTGGTGTCACAATAGCTTAAGCTTGACATTTAAAACGAAAAAAAATGTTTTCACTGTAATAGATTGAATAGCAGTTAGATGTCTGCAAGCGTCTGGGTGTCAGGCCTCCTTCAGCGTGTGCTCTGCAGACCTCTGCCCGTGTACTTTGCCACTCATATCTGGTGTCTCTATAGCGTGCTTTTACAAAGAAAAAAAGTTTTTCAGTGTAAGCTAATAGCAGTCAGTGTCCTTAAAGCGGGTGTCAGGCCTCCTTCAGCGTGTACTCTGCAGACCTCTGCCCGTGTACTTTGCCACTCATATCTGGTGTCTCGTGTATAGCCACTCATATCTGGTGTCTCTATAGCGTGCTTTTACAAAGAAAAAAAGTTTTTCAGTGTAAGCTAATAGCAGTCAGTGTCCTTAAAGCGGTGTCAGGCCTCCTTCAGCGTGTGCTCTGCAGACCTCTGCCCGTGTACTTTGCCACTCATATCTGGTGTCTCTATAGCGTGCTTTTACAAAGAAAAAAAGTTTTCAGTGTAACCTAATAGCAGTCAGTGTCCTTAAAGCGGGTGTCAGGCCTCCTTCAGCGTGTGCTCTGCAGACCTCTGCCCGTGTACTTTGCCACTCATATCTGGTGTCTCTATAGCGTGCTTTTACAAAGAAAAAAAGTTTTTCAGTGTAAGCTAATAGCAGTCAATGTCCCAAAGCGTGTCAAGCGCAGTTTTGAGACCACTTTGCCACCAGATCTGGTGTCACAATTGCATTTAAAACCAAAAACTTTTTCACCGTTATAGATTGAATAGCAGTTAGTTGTCTCAAAGCGGGTGTGTCAGGCTCACAGTGGATACTGTGCCCAGTGCCACCACTCACTCACTGGTGTCACAATAGCTTGCATTTAAAACCCAAAAAACTTTTTTCACTGTTATAGATTGAATAGCAGTTAGTTGTCTGCCAGCGTCTGTGTCAGGCTCACAGTGGATACTGTGCCCAGTGCCACCACTCACCACTGGTGTCACAATAGCTTGCATTTAAAACCAAAAAACTTTTTTCACTGTTATAGATTGAATAGCAGTTAGTTGTCTGCCAGCGTCTGTGTCAGGCTCACAGTGGATACTGTGCCCAGTGCCACCACTCACGCACTGGTGTCACAATAGCTTGCATTTAAAACCAAAAAACTTTTTTCACTGTTATACATTGAATAGCAGTCAGTGTCCTTAAAGCGGGTGTGTCAGGCTCACAGTGGATACTGTACCCAGTGCCACCACTCACTCACTGGTGTCACAATAGCTTGCATTTAAAAACAAAAAACTTTTCACTGTTATAGATTGAATAGCAGTCAGTGTCCTTAAAGCGGGTGTGTCAGGCTCACAGTGGATACTGTGCCCATTTACCCAGTGCCACGACTCATATCTGGTGTCACAATAGCTTAAGCTTGACATTTAAAACGGAAAAAAATGTTTTCACTGTAATAGATTGAATAGCAGTTAGATGTCTGCAAGCGTCTGGGTGTCAGGCCTCCTTCAGCGTGTGCTCTGCAGACCTCTGCCCGTGTACTTTGCCACTCATATCTGGTGTCTCTATAGCGTGCTTTTACAAAGAAAAAAAGTTTTCAGTGTAAGCTAATAGCAGTCAGTGTCCTTAAAGCGGGTGTCAGGCCTTCAGCGTGTGCTCTGCAGACCTCTGCCAGTGTACTTTGCCACTCATATCTGGTGTCACAATAGCGTGCATTTAAAACCAAAAAAGTTTTTCAGTGTAACCTAATAGCAGTCAGTGTCCTTAAAGCGGGTGTCAGGCCTCCTTCAGCGTGTGCTCTGCAGACCTCTGCCCGTGTACTTTGCCACTCATATCTGGTGTCTCTATAGCGTGCTTTTACAAAGAAAAAAAGTTTTTCAGTGTAAGCTAATAGCAGTCAGTGTCCTTAAAGCGGGTGTCAGGCCTCCTTCAGCGTGTGCTCTGCAGACCTCTGCCCGTGTACTTTGCCACTCAGATCTGGTGTCACAATAGTGTGCATTTAAAACCAAAATTTTTTTTTCACTGTTATAGATTGAATAGCAGTTAGTTGTCTCAAAGCGGGTGTGTCAGGCTCACAGTGGATATTGTGCCCAGTGCCACCACTCACTCACTGGTGTCACAATAGCTTGCATTTAAAAACAAAAAACTTTTTTCACTGTTATAGATTGAATAGCAGTTAGTTGTCTGCCACTGCTGCCAGCTTCTGTGTCAGGCTCACAGTGGATACTGTGCCCATTTGCCCAGTCAGTGCCACCACTCATATCTGGTGTCACAATAGCTTGCATTTAAAAACAAAAAACTTTTTTCACTGTTATAGATTGAATAGCAGTCAGTGTCCTTAAAGCTGGTGTGTTAAGCTCACAGTGGATACGGTGCCCAGTGCCACCACTCACTCATATCTGTTGTCACAATAGTTTGCATTTAAAAACAAAAAACTTTTTTCACTGTTATAGATTGAATAGCAGTCAGTGTCCTTAAAGCGGGTGTGTCAGGCTCACAGTGGATACTGTGCCCATTTACCCAGTGCCACGACTCATATCTGGTGTCACAATAGCTTAAGCTTGACATTTAAAACGGAAAAAAATGTTTTCACTGTAATAGATTGAATAGCAGTTAGATGTCTGCAAGCGTCTGGGTGTCAGGCCTCCTTCAGCGTGTGCTCTGCAGACCTCTGCCCGTGTACTTTGCCACTCATATCTGGTGTCTCTATAGCGTGCTTTTACAAAGAAAAAAAGTTTTCAGTGTAAGCTAATAGCAGTCAGTGTCCTTAAAGCGGGTGTCAGGCCTCCTTCAGCGTGTGCTCTGCAGACCTCTGCCCGTGTACTTTGCCACTCATATCTGGTGTCTCTATAGCATGCTTTTACAAAGAAAAAAAAGTTTTTCAGTGTAAGCTAATAGCAGTCAGTGTCCTTAAAGCGGGTGTCAGGCCTCCTTCAGCGTGTGCTCTGCAGACCTCTGCCTGTGTACTTTGCCACTCATATCTGGTGTCTCTATAGCGTGCTTTTACAAAGAAAAAAGTTTTTCAGTGTAAGCTAATAGCAGTCAGTGTCCTTAAAGCGGGT
>OW240922.1:96747441-96769317 GCA_933207985.1 Pelobates cultripes | reverse complement strand
CAGTTGTAAGAGTTAAAAGGCTGTAAGATGTACATTGAATAATGCACACACTCCTTATTAAGGAAACCAGATTTGGAGTCTGATTCTATTGTGAACTAGGAAAGACTGCTGGCATGATTTTCTGATGGTTTTGTGATTAAAGGACCAATTTCAACATCATATCAACTTCATCAACATGATGTTGTTATGGTGCCAGGAGGTCCCTAGAGCTGGCTCACCTTTAAGGGATAAGCCAATCATGAATTGAAGCACTTTGAAAAAGCCTATAAATTGGTTAAACGCGTTAGTGTATTTTAACATTTGTATTTATAATAAAAGGTTTAATCTATTTTAAAACTATTCTGGACCCTCCTGGTAGTTTTTTAAGAAGATTTTATCAAGAGGAAAATTACAGCTATATCCATGTTGGGGATTTTACCAAAACCTTTTTTGTTCCTCTTTTGTAAATACCTCATATTTTATTTATTTTTAAGTTTGATTTTATACCATTGAGCACTATTTGCTGTTTTTATTTTTTCCATACAAATCTACAACGGTAACCCACTATTTTCAAGTTTGGAGATACACACAATTTCTACTGTGATCAGATTCAGATACAACACCTGCCAAGGTCCTACAGGACCACCACATTCTTAGGCGGAGATTGTGCCGCCCAGGTGCTACCATCTGGAGGTAAACTAGAAAAATTGTCAGAATTGTGGCAGCTGACATTTAATGTGGACAAGTGCAAAATAATGCATCTTGGACCTAAAAAACAATCCAAGGGCATAGTACAGAATATTTGATCCTAACCTCAACATCTGAGGAAAGTTATTTATCGGTAATAATTTCAGATGACTTAAAGGTAGGCAGACAATGTAATAGAGTAGCAGGAAATGCTAGCAGAATGCTTGGTTGTATTTGGGAGATGTATTATCAGTAGAAAGAGGGAAGTGCTCATGCCATTGTACAGAACACTGGTGAGACCTCACTTGGAGAATTGTACACAGTACTGGAGACCGTATCTTCCAGAAGGATATTGATACCTTAGAGAGAGTTCAGAGAAGGGCTACTAAACTGGCTCATGGATTGCAGGATAAAACTTACCAGGAAAGGTTAAAGGATCTTAACATGTATAGCTTGGAGGAAAGACGAGACAGGGGGGATATGATAGAAACATTTAAATACATAAAGGGAATCAACACAGTAAAGGAGGAGACTATATTTAAAAGAAGAAAAACTACCACAACAAGAGGACATAGTCTTAAATTAGAGAGGCTGAGGTTTAAACATAATATCAGGAAGTATTATGAAGTGGTAGAGGTTAACACAGTGAAGGAGTTTTAGCATGCGTGGGATAGGCATAATTCTATCCTAACTATAAGATAAGGCCAGGGACTAATGAAAGTATTTAGAAAATTGGGCAGACTAGATGGGCCGAATGGTTCTTATCTGCCGTCACATTCTATGTTTCTATGATCTATAGCTCCCTGCACTTTTATGATTAATTAATGAAACACCCCCTGGTTGTTAATCAGTTAGCCAGTTTGCTTCCTGCTCCTGTTGGTTCCCCTGAGCTAAAGAATTGTCAGGCGTACTCTTCCTGTGCATACTTCCTTCTCAGAGCTAAGATCAGAACGCAGTCCAGAATGCAGTGCGTGTGCATACTAGCAGACATGCGCACAGAGGGAGAGCTTCAGAGGCTTCTCAATGCGAAGCCTCTAATAGCTATTTCCCCATAAAGTTACATGGTTACATAGGCTGAAAAGAGACATGTGTCTATCAAGTTCAGCTCCTCTCACATCTGTTGTTGCTGTTGATCCAACAGAAAGCAAAACAAAAATCAGTTCAAATTACTTCCAATTGTGCAACAAACTAGGAAACAAATTCTGTCTTGAACTCAGAATGGTAGTCAGATTTATCCTTGAATCAAGAAGCTATTACCCCACAAAAGGATATCCTTAAATATTATGTTTTTGCAAAAATGCATCTAGTTGCTATTTAAACATCTGTACAGACTCTGATAAAACCACTTCTTCAGACAGAGCTTCCACGTGAGCTTTTCCTCATCACAGTCCACTTGCTTCAGATTTGGCTTTAACTCATTGTTGATATACATACATACTCCAACACCCTTCCTGTTTTTTCAATCCTTCCTAAATAATGTGTAACCATTTAAAAAAGCTGCCAAGTCATGTGTCTCATCCTTCCATTTTGTAGACTTCTATGTCCCTCCCCTCTTACCACTAGTTTAAAATCTCCTCCAACCTTCTTGCCATCCCGTCCCCCAGTACTGCAGACCCTCTTCCATTTAAGTGCAATCCATCTCAGTTATAAAGATTGTACCCAAGTGCAAAACCAGCTCAGTGCTCAAATCCTCCTTCCTACACCAAGATTTCAGCCACGCATTGACCTCTCTAATCTCCTGCTGCGTGTAGCGTGGCACAGATAATATCTCTTAAAATACCTAATTCGAGGTCCACTTCTTAAGTTTGCTACCTAGTTCTCTGAACTCATTGTTTAAGGTCCTCCATCTTCCTCTAACTTTGTCATTGGTACCAATATTGACCATGACAGCTGGTTCATCCCCAGCCCCTCCCAATAATCCATCCACCCTGTCAGCAACATGCCAGACCCGATCACCTAGGACTGTTAGTCTCTTACAGGGAAAAGGAGAAGAGCCTGCTAGAATTCCATATGGATTGGCTTGAAACTCTTCAAAACAAAGAATCTAAATCACAAAAATTCTTACAATATTGATGACCATTAATACTAAATCTGGATCCCGCTTTCCAGAAGGAAATTAGGAAAACTCTTGGAGCCATCTCTTGATTCATGCATGTATTGTTTGGAAGCCACCTCTACCATAACATATATAATTCCCCCATCTATTCTCTTCCCCATATCCCTAAGGTACTCCCTTTATTGCAAATGTACTGTTTATTATGTTATGTCTGTTGCTAACCAGTTTTTGATATAATGATAGGGAACTTGTTCTCTCTATACTGCAGTGCAGGTCAGGACGAGCTATACCTTATTTATCTTACATTCCAAATGTTCTTTTCTTACCTTAGCTTATATTTATGTTAAAATTGGAAATGTGTTGAATCTCCTGCTTTATTGAATCTGTCTCACGGTAACATCTGATTCATACAAAAAAAAAACTGTTTGTGAAAACAATTCAAGTTGGGCAGTAATTTAATTGAAGGCAGGTCTTTAAGGATCTCCATGATGAGAGTGTGATTGGGAAGGTGGAACTGTACCACAGACTAATGGGAGGTATAGGTGGCGATAGATTACATAGTTACATAGCTGAAAAGAGACGTGCGTTCGTCAAGCTCAGCCTTACTAAAATTAGTTTTTGCTGTTGATCAAAAAGAAGATAGAAACCCATCCGATGCGCTGTAAAAAATCCTTTCCTTTGTGGACTTTGTGTCCTATGTATAGTCCTGTTTATGAATAGATTTTCCAGAAAGGGGGTAATAATTCACATTTAGTTACATAGTTACATAGCTGAAAAGAGACATGTCTTCCTCAAATTAGTTTCTGCTGCTAATCCAAAAGAAAGCAAATAGCCAGCCTGAAGTGCTTCAAATTTTGCAACAAACTAGGAAAAAATTCCTTCTAGACCCCAGAATGGCAGTCAGATATTCCCTTGCATCAAGAAGCTATTACCCCTATAATTAAAAATGATATCCCTGTATATTACGTTTTTGCAAGTATTTATCCAATTGCTGTTTAAACATCTGTAGAGACTCTGATAAAAATAAAAAATAATAATAATAACTCTTCAGGCAGAGAATTCCCCATCTGTATTGTTCTTACTGTAAAAAAAAAAAACCTTTCCTTTGCCTTAGACTAAATCTCTTTTTTTCCAGTCTAAACGCGTGGCCTTGTGTCCAATGTATAGTCCTGTTTATGAATAGATTTCCAGACAATGGTTTGTATTGGCCCTGAATATATTTGTATAATGCTATCATATACCTTTAGAGGCACAGGTTTTCTAAACTAAAGAGGCTTACATTTGTTAAGCTTTCTTTATAACTAAAATGTAACATTCCTTTTTTAGCCCACGTCTGCACTTTTTCTAGTAGCATAATATCCTTCTTTAGAACAGGTGCAAAAAATTGCACAGCATGTACACGATGTGGTCTGATTTATAAAGTGGCAAAATTATATTCTCATTCTGAGAATTTATGCCCCTTTTTATACATGACAATACGTTACTGGCCTTAGCCACTGCTGATTGACATTGCACACTGTTGCATAGTCTGTTGACATTAACAATTCCCAAACCCTTCTCATGTGTTGTTATCCCTATTCACTAGTGTAAGTTGCTTGTGCATTTGTTACCCTGAAGTGCATACCTTTAATTTTTCTACGTTAAATGTTATTTGAATTCCCAGTCCCCCAATCTATCTAAATCCCTTGGCGGCAAAGCAATATCCTGCTCACATTGTATTAACTTACAGAGTTTTGTGTCATCTGCAAACACTGAAAAAATGATTTCAATGCCTATTTCAAGATAATTTGTAAATATGTTAAATAGAAGTGGTATCAGAATAGAACCCTGAGGGATACCACTTACCACTTTTGTCAAACTTGAAAATTTACCATTAATGACAACTATCTGTACTATTTTTAAGTTAATGTTGTACCCAGGAACAAGAATTGTCATATTGACCAATTTCTTTTATTTTGAACACTAACCTATTGTGAGGAACTGTATCAAACGCCTTGGCAAAATCAAAGTAGATCACATCCACTGCAACACCCTGATCTATACTTATACTTACTTTTCGCAGAATGCAATTAAGTTAATTTGATATGACCTGTGTTTCATTAGACCAGATTATTGTCAATAACAATGTTCTTCCTAATGAATTATTTAATACTATCTCTTAATAACGCTTCAAATACTTTCTTAGCCACAAAGTTAAGTTCACAGGTCTATAATTTCCAGGCAAAGATTTTGAAACCTTTTTGAATATAGAAACCACATCTTCCTTCCTTCAATCCTCCAGTACAATTCCTGAAAGAAAATAATCTTGAAAGAATAAATACAGAGGTTCACTTATTTCCACACTTATCTCCTTAAGTACTCATGGGTAAATACTATCAGGCCCTGGAGTTGTATTTACATTAAAGGAACACTATAGTCACCTAAATTACTTTAGCTAAATAAAGCAGTTTTAGTGTATAGATCATCCCCCTGCAATTTCACTGCTCAATTCACTGTCATTTATGAGTTAAATCACTTTGTTTCTGTTTCTGCAGCCCTAGCCACACCTCCCCTGGCTATAACTGACAGAGCCTGCATGAAAAAAAAAAAACTGGTTTCACTTTTAAACAGATGTAATTTACCTTAAATAATTGTATCTCAATCTCTAAATTGAACTTTAATCACATACAAGGTCTTGCAGGGTCTAGCAAGCTATTAAAGGACCACTATAGTGCCAGGAAAACATACTCGTTTTCCTGGCACTATAGTGCCCTGAGGGTGCCCCCACCCTCAGGGTCCCCATCCCGCCGGGTCTGGGGAGAGGAAAGGGTTAAAACTTACCTTTTTACCAGCGCCAGGCGGGGAGCTCTCCGCCTCCGATCCTCCTCCTCTCCTCCCTTTCGGCTGAATGCGCACGCTTGCGTGTTCTCACTGTGATTTTCACAGTGAGAATCACGCAAGCGCCTCTAGCGGTTGTCAGTGAGACAGCCACTAGAGGATTTGAGGGCTGGATTAACCCATTTATAAACATAGCAGTTTCTCTGAAACTGCTATGTTTATAAAAAAAAAAGGGTTAATCCTAGAGGGACCTGGCACCCAGACCACTTCATTAAGCTGAAGTGGTCTGGGTGCCTAGAGTGGTCCTTTAACATAGCAGGGGATAAGAAAATCTTAATTAAACAGAACTTGCAATAAAGAAAGCCTAAATAAGGCTCTCTTTACAGGAAGTGTTTATGGAAGGCTGTGCAAGTCACATGCAGAGAGGTATGACTAGGGTTCATAAACAAAGGGATTTAACTTAAAAGAGCTTAGTGGTGTACTAGCAAAACCATTAACAGATTTATTTAACCAATCATTGTTAACAGGAGTAGTCCCTGAAGATTGCAAATTAGCGAATGTTGTGCCCATTTACAAGAAAGGTAATAGGGAGGAGTCGGGCAACTATAGGCCAGTAAGCCTTACTTCAGTAGTGGGGGAAAGTGATGGAAACCATGTTAAAGGATAGGATTGATGAACATCTAAAAACACATGGATTTCAAGATCAGAGACAACATGGGTTTACTTCAGGGAGATCATGCCAAACTAATCTTATTGATTTTTTGATTGGGTAACTAAAATTATAGATCAGGGTGGTGCAGTAGACATTGCTTACCTAGATTTCAGTAAGGCTTTAGACAATGTTGCACATAGAAGGCTGATAGAGTTCTAACCTCAACATATGAGGAAAGGGATTTAGGGGTGATTATTTCTGATGACTTAAAGGTAGGCAGACAATGTAATAGAGCAGCAGGAAATGCTAGCAGAATGCTTGGTTGTATAGGAGAGGTATTAGCAGTAGAAAGAGGGAAGTGCTCATGCCATTGTACAGAACACTGGTGAGACCTCACTTGGAGTATTGTACACAGTACTGGAGACCGTATCTTCAGAAGGATATTGATACCTTAGAGAGGGTTCAGAGAAGGGCTACTAAACTGGTTCATGGATTGCGGGATAAAACTTACCAGGAAAGGTTAAAGGATCTTAACATGTATAGCTTGGAGGAAAGACGAGACAGGGGATATGATAGAAACATTTAAATATATAAAGGGAATCAACACAGTAAAGGAGGAGACTATATTTAAAAGAAGAAAAACTACCACAACAAGAGGACATAGTCTTAAATTAGAGGGACAAAGGTTTAAAAATAATATCAGGAAGTATTACTTTACTGAGAGGGTAGTGGATGCATGGAATAGCCTTCCAGCTGAAGTGGTAGAGGTTAACACAGTAAAGGAGTTTAAGCATGTATGGGATAGGCATAAGGCTATCCTAACTATAAGATAAGGCTAGGGACTAATGAAAGTTTTTAGAAAATTGGGCAGACTAGATGGGCCGAATGGTTCTTATCTGCCGTCACATTCTATGTTTCTATGTAACTCCTAAATGGCAGAGGATTTAGCAGTGAGGCTGCAGGGGCATGTTCTATACACCAAAACTGCTTCATTAAGCTAAAGTTGTTCAGGTGACTATAGTGTCCCTTTAACTTTCTGTAGCTGCTGTAGAACCTTGTCTTTTTTTACAGCAAACATTTGCATATCTCTTGCCATAGGATCCTCCTTAATATATACTGAGGAAAAATTGTTATTTAAAATGTCTGCCTTTTCCTGGTCTTCTTTAACTACCATTCCAATCTCTGTAGATGTAGATCTGTAGATCTCCTCTTTTTAGAGAAAGGAGACATAATTGGAGTTGAGTGGGAATGAAGAGGTGTGTATACATCTTAAAAGAAAAAGCAAGTCTATAAGGGGTCCAATCTTAAATAGCATAATGTGCCATGTTCAAAAATGAAATATAATAATACCAATAATGGTATAATTTGGGGAACTAAACATGGTAACCGAATGTGGTAAAGAAGAATGGAAATTTGGTGAAAAGGTGTGGACATCGAGACATCGAGAAACCAAATTATTTATTAAGGAAGTGAAAAGAGCTGTATAAAAAGAGAAATATAGAATGTTTGTACAGAACCTGGCCAGTGAACATCATATTGTAACAAATGGGTTGCTTTTGTATCCTTCTTCCGTTCTTGACACTTTATTACGAGAAGCAAGTGGACCTGCATTCACATCATTTCATGGATGGATCCATCCCAGAGGTTCTGTAGAATAGCTTTTAATAGAGAGTTGGACAAGTTCGCTATTGTAGATTAGTAACCTCCATTTAGCCATGACAATGGAAAATTCCTGATATAAAGTAATGCATTTTAAAACAGTAGTTTGAACTAAAGCTGTGATGTGTTGGATGAAAAAGCTAAACTTTCATCTTCAACACTTAAAAAAGAACACAAAGTTTACAAACATCTGATTAATGAAAGCATACAATAATTTAAAAGTAAGTAAGTAAGATTAGACATGATGAAACTAAAAGCATGAAATTATATTTCAATACACTAAAAAAAAATGTATTTGGAGATTTTTTTATTTGCGGAAAAAAGCAAGTTATAATAATTTAGTTTTCTGACATGATAATATTCACAAATTTTTCAAATTTTAACAATTTAGTGAAAACACACATACAGAATAATATTAATATCATTATTAACAATACAATAGAAACCAATACATGTTATCCTAACATGTTCCCATTCATACTCTACATTCATACTCAAGTGTCCAGGATAGCAGGATGTTAAATTTTAATTGACATTTATTATTTATATTTATGTTTGAAAGTTGAGAGTTAGGTGGATCCTAATCTAAATTTAAGGAAGTTTGAGTTATGTTGACAGGAAATTTGTCCAAGGTTCACAATATTTTTAGTATTTTTCCACTGTATCATTTATTATAAAGAAACTGTGTTCCATTTTATATTGGCGGCATTTGCTCGCTTATTTCTATCCAATTAAAGTTTGTCGTTTTCCAATTACGTGCTAATACTATTTTAGCTGCAAATAGAATATGTGTGACTAAGTATTCTTGTGCCTTATTACAATGTGGAAAATCTATATTCCATAAAAACATTTGTGGGGTAAATTTGTTATTAAGTATTTTTTGTAAAATTGTTTTGATTATAGACTTAATATTAGCTAATTCAGTGCAAGAACCATTCGGCCCATCTAGTTTGCCCAATTTTCTAAATCCTTTCATTAGTCCCTGGCCTTATCTTATAGTTAGGATAGCCTTATAGCCTTATGCCTATCCCACACATGCTTACACTCCTTCACTGTGTTAACCTCTACCACTTCAGCTGGAAGGCTATTCCATGCATCCACTACCCTCTCAGTAAAGTAATACTTCCTGATATTATTTTTAAACCTTTGCCCCTCTAATTTAAGACTATGTCCTCTTGTTGTAGTAGTTTTTCTTCTTTTAAATATAGTCTCCTCCTTTACTGTGTTGATTCCCTTTATATATTTAAATGTTTCTATCATATCCCCCCTGTCTCGTCTTTCCTCCAAGCTGTACATGTTAAGATCCTTTAACCTTTCCTGGTAAGTTTTATCCTGCAATCCATAAACCAGTTTAGAAGCTCTTCTCTGAACTCTCTCTAAAGTATAAATATCCTTCTGAAGATACGGTCTCCAGTACTGCGTACAATACTCCAAGTGAGGTCTCACCAGTGTTCTGTACAATGGCCTGAGCCCGTCCCTCTTTCTATTTTTAAATCGGATATAACCTTTTGGATCGCTGAGTATGAAAATGGTGCATTCAATTTATGTAAATCTTCTTGGGTTATTTTAGGAATATCTAAATGGCTTTAAAACTCTTTAATTTTAATTTTATTTGGGGGTTCTTCATTAAGATGATAAAGTTTTTCAGAATATTTAGCAAATGTTTCTGCTATATCTTTGGGAAAGTATACTGATCTATTATTTGTAATCAGTTTAGAGATAGCTTTTTGTTTTTTTATCATTTCTCTTTTTATTTGTGAGGACCTTCCCTACTTTATTGCCATTATGATACCATCTTTGTTTTAAGCGAAGAATGGCCTTGTCTACTTGTGCTAATATTTTACTTTTTATTTCTCTTTTGATGTCAATTATCAATTTAGTTCTTTCAGAGCATATGGTATGCATGTTAAGATTTTCCATCTTGGCCATTTTTGTCAAAAATATCAAATGTGATATTTCACAACTTTAACCCTGCTGTCGCCACAGGGAGATCTTGAGCATCAAGCTTTATATTAATCTATCAGATTAAATTTAGAATAGGAGTGAATTAGCTTAAATTTGAAATGCTTACTATTACCTCGAGCAGTTATAAATTTAAGAACATAAGGCAGAAGACTTAGAGTGATAGGAAAAGTTATAAAGCTCTCTTAATTACAAATCTAGGCCTTCAATACAAAAGAAAAAAAATGTATTCTTTATCCCCTAATATATTAATATTACCTTCTATCAATTAATTCTACTGCCGCCAATTAAAATCTTTGTGTGTATATGTAATTGTATACCTTTTACAGAAGTGATCATATTTAGTGCATTTGTAATAAATGTGTATGTTCTCATCTTTTTGTGTATACATATTTATATATATACAAAAAGTTACTTTTATGCATCACCTGCATATCTCAAGTTGACACAGAAGCTCAAGAAATCGTGTTTCCACAACTATCCCAGAGTTCCCAGCCTGACATGCAAATGAGCACAGACAGGCATTGTGTTTCAGACTTCATACAACATTTCTACGGATATGGACACCATTTTGGATGCCATTTGAACAAAGATTTAAAAAAAAACCTAAAAAAACAACAGCATGGGCTATGATCCAAATGAATCAGTAACCATAAAACAGCCACGTAGAGGGGTAGGTGGAATATCAGTACTTGTAATTATAGTATGTGGCTGCTGAAACTTCCCAAAATCCAGAGTCTCTTCTTTTCTGGTGGTACGATGGATGTAAATAGTAGGATCGGGGAGCAGCGCCTATGATGGAGTTCCCACGCTCAGAGCGATATGGAAGAGGGAAGGAAAAAGGCACAGATAGCAGTTTAAATAGCAGATACAATTGATTACATCATTACAATTGTATCTGCTATTTAAACAGGTTAGGCCTCTGATGTCTGCTATCTGCTATTTAAACAGGATAGGCTTCTGATGCTGTAACACTTTGTAAAGCCTCTTTGCAGGAGAAACGCGTTAGTTTTTTTAAAATCTGTTTTATGTTACTGATTTTTTGTCTCCAATAAAGATAGTCCATGTATGCTACTGGAGCCTCTAAGCGTATCCTTTTTTCTATTCTATTTTATTTTCTTTTTTAAATAATATAATTCCTTTCAACTCTCTCCAACACCCCCACTGGAGGACTCGAGGAGTGATATCCTTGGTGGGGATCATACCATCTACGCCTACATATATTGAGCAATATCCTATTTGCTCTTCACTAGTGAGTATACCTCCATCTTTTATCATTTTATTTTGTATTATCCAGTGAGCACTATTTTGTGTTTCTACCCTTTTTTTATATATATCACCAACTATTTGAATACCGGCCTACTGCCATTGGAAAGGAGATATACCCTACTACCACTGGAGACCCCCTTTTGAGGACATCCAAGGATCATCTACATATCCATTGGCAGAGATTGTACCGTCCAGGCGCACATATCTGGAGTTGAGTATAGGCTCCAGAAAATTGTAAGTGCAATTCCTTTCCCTTCATTTACTATCACTTAAGATCTCAACATACTTCACTATATCCATGCATTTTTTCCTTCCCTCCTCCATATCGCTCTTAGCGTGGGAACTCCATCACAGGCACTGCTCCCTGATCCTAATATATAATACAGCCATGGACTGCAGTTTTGACCTTGTGGGTCATGTATAAATAGGGGCATAAATTCTCGGGATGAAAATATAATTTTGCCTCTTTGTAAATCACTGGTAAGACCACACCTTGAATATGCTGTGCAATTTTGGGCACCTGTTCTAAAGAAAGATATTATGGCACTAGAAAAAGTGCAGAGACGAGCTTGATAAAAGGAATGGAGCATTTTAGATACGAAGAAGGTTAAAAATTTTAATCTGTTTAGTTTGGAAAAACGGCGCCTGAGAGGGGATATGATAACATTATACAAATATATTCGGGGCCAGTACAAACCTTTATCTGGAAATCTATTCATAAACAGGGTTGTACATAGGACACGAGGTCACACATTTAGGCTGGAAGAAAGGAGATTTCATCTAAGGCAAAGAAAAGGTTTTTTTTACAAGAGCAATAAGGATATGGAATTTTCTGCATGAAGAGGTGGTTTTGTCAGAGTCTATACAGACTGCAATTGGATAAATACTTGCAAAAACATAACATACAGGGATATAATTTCTAATTAGTGGGGTAATAGCTGTTTGATCCAAGGAGACATCTGACTGCTATTTTGGGGTCAAGAAGGATTTTTTTCCTAGTTTGTTGCAAAATTGGAAGCGCTTCAGACTAGGTTTTTTGCCTTCTTTTTGATCAACAGCTAAAACAGATGTGAGGAAGGCTGAACTTGATGGGCGCAAGTCTCTTTTCAGCTATGTAACTATGTAATAATCAGCATGGAACCAGCTCTAATCTGCCAGCTGAATTCTCTCTGAGAGCATATAGCTATTTACTAAACAGATTGTGGTGATACTAAATACAATAAAAAATCCCACAGTACAAATAGAAAAAATACTGTTGTGCATCACCTACATAACTCAAGTTGGACTTTAAGAGGTCCTGGCTATATGCTCTCATAGAGACATCAGCTTCCAGATTAGAACTGTCACCATGCTGAAATGCTAATAATAATAATTATGCATAAATCTTATATATAGTAACCCCTCGCACTGTATTCAGGGCCTAAAACCTTGCAGTGATTCTTATCCTCCTTGAACTATTGGTTCTCTTATATCACATTGGTCAAGTTCTCGTCAACTAGTATAACCTTCAAACTTCCAATGTACATTTGTATAAATGGAGAGAGAGGCAAAGACAAAGTGAAAGAGGGATGAATGAAAAGGAAAGAAAACTACATTGAAAGGACCACAGACAAGGTGGGTAATATGGGTATTCCCACTCATATCTAATTTTAATTGGATTGGATTATGGATATGAAAAAGCTCAGTTTTAGTACAATAACAGTAATAGATTTGTATGTATGTGTGTATTTATGCATAGATATTTAGTAATACATTATCTATTATCAAATCCATTTCTGGTTCTGCCAGAATGTCGGGAGAAGCTACTCATTATACAAGAATGCCAGAACAACAATACCATTCTTCTTTCCAAAATACTGGAAATGAAATTATATTCCTCCTTTACAGTGTTGATTCCCGTTATGTATTTAAATGTTTTTATCATATCCCCCCTGTCTCGTCTTTCCTCCAAGCTATACATGTTAAGATCCTTTAACCTTTCCTGGTAAGTTTTACCCTGTAATTCATGAACCAGTTTAGTAGCCCTTCTCTGAACTCTTTCTAAAGTAACGATATCATTTATTATGGGAGCATGCCTGGAGAGGGAGTACCTTCTCTATGGCAGAATTCCAGGAGAGCGATGTCCTTCCTTATGGGAGCATTCCTGGAGAGTGCTGCCCTTCATTATGGTAGACTTCCTGGGCAGCGATGTCCTTCACTGCAGTAATAAATTAATGCTCCTTCTAGTGTAATGAAAACTTTCTTCTAATGAAAACTTTATCAGCAGACTTTTTAATTGGCGGACTCATAATCACTTCTAAAACAATCCAAAGTTAATTAAACTATAGGTTATTGATCACCGGCTGGCAAAATAAGTATCAATCATCGGTTCTAATTAGAACAGCTGTCAAATAAACTCCGCTGCTATTAGTCCAGCCAGATGACAATGCACAATTTACAGACTACGGTTTTCAAAAAGCAAATTAGCCCCAATGTAAGTGGCTTGGAAAAGTACATTCACTATACTAATGAAGTAATTAAGCAACCCAACTTTACCATAATTTAATAGATTTTATGAAATGCATGTTGTCTGTGCGTGCTGAGGAATATCCGACTGATTAACTGTTTCATAGAACTAGAGCCAAGAATTCTCTGACTGCGTAGCAGTTGGATACACTTCAGCACCGGTAATCTATTGTTAATCGATGGTGCTTTTAAAAAATAAACTGCTCAACACTAACTGTTTTTCGACAATAATGCATGAAAGGATTCTAGACCTTCCCATACATAGAGGAAAGTAGGAAGAAAGGAGACACTTAATAGAAACCTTCAGATACATTAAAACATTAAAGCCTACCTCAAGGTTTCTATTTACCAGGGTTGCTCTTGAGAACTGAAGATGTTTTTGCTATCATCATAATCTATTCCTTGTAGAACTAATGAAGGCTTGAAACATTCTGCTTCCTTGGTAATTTAAGGTGTATACAGCATAGACCAAGCTTTGGTACTCCAGATGTTGTGGACTACATCTCCCCTGATGCTTTGCCAGCATTATGGCTGTAAGGGTATTATGGGAGATGTAATCCACACCATCTGGGATGCCAAAGGTTGCCTACATCTGGCAGAGACCATCATCAGCCTGAAGGGGATCAAAGCATTCCAGAGATAACACATTAAGGATAAATACGTATAAGCCTTTGTATACCAGAAGTCTGCCCAACATATAGCTGTGAAATATAAGGCACATACCTCTTGTACTAACAAATTTTAAAAATGCTCAGAAACCTGACACAGAAATGGTTAATAGTACAAACCCATGGCGGTAATCCATCTCGCGGATTACATTTTGTAATTTGGAGTTTTCATAATTATATTTTATCAAGGATAAATGAGTTCTTCAGTGTCATTTCTTACTCTTGTAATTACAGGGTTGGCTACCAAACACTTAATTTAAAGTGTTTTATTTATTTACATGCATGATTTGCAGAGACAAATGCATGATTTGAATAAATGCTTGAATTTGCTTGAATTATCAGTGCCAATTAACACAATGTAGTCCAGGGACTGAATTCTAAGACATCGGAGGACAAAGCAAGAGGTGACAACACGATTGTTGTAGTGTTCAAATAAAGTGCATTGGACCATGTTAGAGTCCATCACAAAAATATGACCTGAAAAAGCTACATTAATTCAAAAACTGAGTAGAGAAAGAATATGAACATCCTGAATGTTTAATGCTGCGAGTGACAAAATTACCCCAAAAACTGTGTAAAGAACACACTCTAGAGATCCTGGCCAGAGGTCTTCAGCAAGGGAGTATGACGGAAGCAGAAGAAAACCTCCCTGGCTTCCTGGTTAACATACAGGGAGGTGTTTCTGCCCCTAATTATAAAAGTGATAATTTCTATTGACATCAGCAATTTTATAAACTTTCACAAATACGACAGACTCCAAACACATACAGCAAGTCAGCAAGTTGAAGTGATTTATGTGTGTGGAGTGTTCCTTTAATGATAAGCATCAATGTCACGTCTTTGAAATATTCACATGTCAAAAAGAGATAATAATTTTTACACACATGTCAAAATCATGTCTTATGTCCTATTCGTCACATAGATTTAATGGGGGGTTTTTCAGCAGTCCAGGATCAACCATTATTGATTAGCAGCCACAAGGATCCCAAGGGCAAAACTTGACCAATATAAAGGCAATAAGGTGTTTAAATGAATGAGCCCCAAACTTTAGAAGCTGGGCATGAGTAGAACTTTACTGTAAGTTTCCAGTGAGACAACCCAGTGGGTAATGTTTCATGTTCAGTATTTCACAATTACCAACAAAGTCAGATTAGTCTTTTCATCTTTCTTAGGCAGCGGGAGATTAGAGAGGTCAATGCGTGGCTGAAGTCTTGGTGCAGGAAGGAGGGTTTGGGGTTTTTAGACCACTGGGACAACTTTGCGCTTGGGTACAACCTTTATAGCAGTGATGGGTTGCACCTAAACGGGAGAGGGTTTGCAGTGCTGGGGGATTGGATGGCTGGAAGGTTGGAGGAGATTGTAAACTAGTAGTAGATGGGGAGGGTCGTAGCAATCTTCAAAATGGAGATAGGACAGAAAGGAGAGGGGCTCTAGCTCAGTATAAGGGGGTGGAGATGGGGGAGGGGCAAGCTCAGAACAGAGAAGGTATCTAATGTTGATAATTCACAAAAAGTACAAATGATTCATGATCTTAAATGTATGCTTACTAATGCAAGGAGCCTATATAACAAAATAGGGGAACTAGAGGCAATATAATATAATAGGCATAACTGAAACATGGTGAGATGAGACACATGA
The DNA here is from genome assembly GCA_933207985.1 of Pelobates cultripes. NCBI lineage: Eukaryota > Metazoa > Chordata > Amphibia > Anura > Pelobatidae > Pelobates > Pelobates cultripes. The sequence goes on along the minus strand of OW240922.1, from coordinate 96,753,425 downwards.
CTGGGCAGTTAACTTAAATGGGTACATGTTATTTAGGAAGGACAGAAAAAAACAGGAAAGGTGGTGGGGTATGTTTGTATGTCAACCATGAGTTAGAGCCAAATCTTAAGCAAGTGGAATGTGATGAGCAAAGTGTGGAAGCTTTATGGGTAAATATCTGCTTGGGGCAAAAGAAGGGCAATCAACTATTGGTTGGGATATGTTATAAACCACCTAATGTTAATATTGACGAGGAACAACAGCTGTTTGAGCAAATTGAGAACGCTGCAAATCTGGGTAACACTTTAATTATTGGAGATTTTAATTACCCGGACATAAATTGGGACAGAGAGACTAGTAGCTCAGTAAAGGGAATTAGGTTTTTGAATTGTTATATGACACCTTCATGTCACAACTTGTATAAGCACCAATTAGAAAGGATGCTTGTCTGGACCTGGTTCTAACAAACAACGTTGATCTTTTGACTAGCATTCAAGTAGGTGAGCACTTGGGAAATAATGATCACAATATAGTGTCCTTTGAAATAAACTCAAAAAAACAAAAGCACATGGGGAATACTAAAACATATAATTTTAAAAAGGCCAATTTCTATAAGTTAAGGGCAGCTTTACAATATATTGACTGGCATAAACTCTTTAGTGAAAAGAACACCAAGGATAAATGGAACAACCTCCAACAAATATTAAAAAGGCACATTTCTCAGTATGTACCAGTGGGTAATAAATATAAAAGAAACAAATTGAAGTAAAACAAGAGATTAAAAATAAGAAAAGGTAAGTTAAAGCATTTAAAAGATATAAGGAAGCCAATAATACGTGTAAAAAGGTGATTAGACTTGCTAAATTTCAAAATGAAAAAATGATTGCTAAAGAGAGCAAAACCAACCCCAAAGCTTCTTTAAGTACATAAATTCTAAACCAAAAAAAAAAAATGAAAGTGTAGGTACTCTAAAAACTGGAATGGGGGTGTTAGTTAATGAAGACCAGGAAAAGGCAGACATTTTAAATAACTATTTCTCCTCCGTATACATTAAGGAAGAACCCATGGCAATATATGTGCAAATGATTGCTGCTAAAAACTTGAAGAAAAAATGTAATTGGTTAACTCAAGACAAGGTGCTGCAGCAACTTAAGAAAGTTAATATAAACAAAGCTCCAGGGCCTGACGATATTCATCCACAAGTACTTGAGGAACTAAGTGTAGAAATAAGTGAACCTCTGTTTCTAATCTTTCAAGATTCTTTTCTTTCAGGAAGTGTTCCGGAAGATTGGAGGAAGGCAGATGTGGTTCCTATATTCAAAAAAGGTTCAAAATCTTTGCCTGGAAATTATAGACCTATGAGCTTAATGTCTGTGGCTGGAAAAGTATTTGAAAGTTTATTAAAGGATAATATTCAAGAATTCCTTGAGAAGAACATGGTTATCAGCAAAAATCAGCATGGTTTTCTGAAGCACAGGTCATGTCAAACTAACTTGATTGCATTCTACGAAGAAGTAAGTAGAAGTATTGATCAGGGTGTTGCAGTGGATGTGATCTATTTGGATTTTGCCAAGGCATTTGATACAGTTCCACACAATAGATTAGTGCTCAAACGCAAAGAAATCGGTCTAGATGAAACTGCTTGTTTATGGGTAGAACATTGGCTTAAAAATAGAGTACAAAGAGTTGTCATTAATGGTTCATTTTCAAGCTGGGCAGAAGTGGCAAGTGGTGTCCCCCAGGCAGTGGCGTACTAAGGGGGGGGGGGCGGCGGGGGCTGTCGGCCCCGGATACCACTCACTAGGGGGGTGCCCGGGGCGAACTTTCACAGGGGCGGCATTTCGCCGCTCCTGTGTCTTATGTAAAGGGACCGGCCGCTTAGGAAATTATCCACACAATTTCCCATCCAGCAGCAGTAGGTCCTCTGTTCTCGCGATCCGCGAGAGCGTTGCCGCGGGTCATAGCAACCTGCGGCAACGCTCTCGCAGATCACGAGAACAGAGGACCCTGCTGCTGCTGAATGGGAAACGAGCTTGGCCCCTCTTCACTGCCACCGGACCACCAGTCGAGGAGAATGGAACGGGCAGGTAAGTGGCAGCACTTATTCCACACAACATACACACTGCATCTACATACACTATACACACACTGCATACACTATACACACTGCATACACTATACACACACTGCACACACTATACACACTGCATACACTATGCACACTATACACACACTGCACACACTAAATACACACTGCATACACTATACACACACTGCACACACTATACACACTGCATACACTATGCACACTATACACACACTGCACACACTAAATACACACTGCATACACTATACACACACTGCACACTGCATACACTATACACACACTATACACACACTGCATACACTATACACACTATACACACACACTGCATACACTATTCACACACTGCATACACTATACACACTGCATACACTATATAAACATTGCATACACTATACACACACTGCACACTGCACACTGCATACACTATACACACACTGCATACACTATGCACACACTGCACACTGCATACACTATACACACACTGCATACACTACACACACTGCACACTTTATACACACACTGCACACTTCATACACTACACACTGCATACACTGCATACACTATACACACTGCACACACTATACACACTGCACACACTACACACACACTGCACACTGCACACACTACACACACTATACACACACTGCACACTTCATACACTATACACACTGTAGCGGATGGCACTGGGCTATCCTGAAAATTGCATGTGTATAACTGTATTCGGGTAAATTGCTGGTTTTTATGTGTCTAAATAACGTGTATTCGTCTGATTGTTCGGTAGAATCATTCGAACAAACTAAGGGAATGAAACTACCGAACAGTCAGACCTCCCCTGTGTGAAATGTGCCTTCAATTACCCATTGCAACAATGTTGCAAATGGGTAATTAACAAGCTATGCAGTAGGTCCTTTGTTCTCGGGGTGGCCGCCATTTGGGAAACGAACACGTGTCGGCGGCTATTTTAAAACTCCCGAACAGCGTTGTTTTGCCGTCAAGTGTCTGGAACCCAAATCGGACACTCTACTAGGCGAACACCGCTGAGACCTCCACAAGCCCGGTCCGTTCGGTTCCAAACTACCGAACGACCCCTCGTTCGGTAGACAGAAACAACCGAACGAGGGGATTCAGGCGAACCCTACCTGATCTCTGTAGCCTTAGCCATTCGTGCTATTTATTCCCTTATACTGTGATCGACCGCAGGGCCCCATCGCATGGAGCCCAATTCGGCTGTTCTCTCCAGCGCGGTCGGTCTTTTTAGTACCTCCATGAATTTCCCGAACCCCTGGTCCGATCTGGGTGATTTTTGGATATGTTGTTCACCCAGATCAGGGCTACCAGGGGATGTGCCATTTAAAGGGGTACCCCTAGGTTTAGGGGTACATCCAGAAACTTGGGGAATTTGTGTACAGTATAAGGGGATTATGAGTCAGGCTGAGGGGAGGAGATCTGTGGGAGGTTACTATTGCCGGATTGGATACTGCAGTAATTAATGAAAATCCCTCCCTTGCATGGGAGCATGCTTTATAAGGCCACTGTGAAATAAAGGTTTTTAGTTCTGCTCCTGATGCTGTGTGTCGTCCAGTTATTGGGATTGCTGTTGGGATATTGCTGGATTATTTTACCTGCTGGAAACCTTGCTTTATGGATTTATAATACTTGTTCCTGAGCCTCACTGGGATCTTAAGCGGAGATAACCTGTGGAATACTGGATCTCCGCTACACACACACTGCATACACTACACACACACTGCACACTTCATACACTATACACACACTGCATACACTATACACACTGCATACACTATACACACACTGCATACACACTGCACACTTCATACACACTGCACACTTCATACACTATACACACACTGCATACACACTGCACACTTCATACACTATACAAACACTGCATACACACTGCACACTCCATACACACTGCACACTTCATACACTATACACACACTGTATACACACTGCACACTTCATACACTATACACACACTGCATACACACTGCACACTCCATACACACTGCACACTTCATACACTATACACACAAGCTGCATTCACTATACAAGCGCACACATTGCATCCACTATGCAAACACACTGCATCCACTACACAAACACACACTTATACATGTGTATCTGTATGTGTATCTGTTTGTATGTTTGTGTATCTGTTTGTGTGTCTGTGTTTGTTTCGGTGTTCAGTGCCAAATACATTTAAAAAAATTGCAGTTGTTTTCTACATTTCAAAGTTAGGAGGGGGGGTGCCAAATAAAGGATCCGCCCCGGGTGCCAAATGCTCCAGGTATGCCCCTGCCCCCAGGGTTCTGTTCTGGGACCCCTTCTATTTAGCATGTTTATAAATTATCTTTAAAAAAGCATTGGAAGTTATGTTTCAGTGTTTGCAGATGACACAAAACTCTGCAAAGTAATACAATGTGAGCAAGATATTACTTTGCTGCAGAGGGATTTAGATAGACTGGGGGCTTGGGCACTGAAATGGTAGATTAAATTTAATGTTGAAAAATGAAAAGTTATGCACTTCGGCGTAAAAAATGCACAAGCAACGTATACCCTTAATGGAAGCAAATTAGGGATAACAACACACAAAAAGGACTTGGGAATTCTTATAGACAACAAACTATGCAACAATGTGCAATGTCAATCAGCAGTGGCTAAGGCCAATAAGGTATTGTCATGCATGAAAAAGGGCATTCATTCTCGGAACGAGAATATCATTTTGCCTCTTTATAAATCACTGGTAAGACCACATATTGAATATGCTGTGCAATTTTGGGCACCTGTTCTAAAGAAGGATATTATGACACTAGAAAAAGTGCAGTGGCGGGCTACAAAATTAATAAAAGGAATGGAACATATCAGCTATGAAGAGAGGTTAACAAATTTAAACCTCTTTAGTTTAAAAAAAAGTCGCCTGAGAGGGGATATGATAACATTATACAAATATATTCGGGGCCAATACAAACCATTGTGTGAAAATCTATTCACAAACTGGACTTTACACAAGGTCATGCGTTTAGACTGGAAGAAAGAAGATTTCATCTAAGGCAAAGAAAAGGTTTTTTTTACTGTAAGAACAATAAAGATGTGTAATTCTCTGCCTGAAGAAGTGGTTTTATTAGAGTCCATACAGATGTTCAAACAGCAACTAGATGCATACTTGCAAAAACAGAATATTTAAGGTTATAATTTTTCAATGTAGGGTAATAACTTCTTGATCCAAGGAAAACTCTGACTGCCATTCTGGGGTCAAGAAGGAATTTTTTTCCTAGTTGGCTGCAAAATTGAAAGTGATTCAAACTGGGGTTTTTTGCCTTCTTTTGGATCAACAGCAAAAAACAAATGGGAGTAAGGTTGAACTTGATGGACGCAAGTCTCTTTTCAGCTATGTAACTATGTAACTAATAAAATAGTTAGCAATAAGTTAGGTATAGATCAGTAATTACTTAATTGGAATCTGACATAAACCTGAATGTATCTCCCCATGCTAAATCTTTTGACATCCTATATTTTGGTTAGAGCAGTGGTGATGTCACTGCTTTAGAGCTGGACAACCCAGGTTTGAATCCTGGCCAGATTTGGCCATTACACCATTAAGTGTATTTGTGCAAAATATATATGTGAATACCTCAGATCCTCATAGATTGTCAGCTCATTTACTTCTTCACTTCTGTATATACCCTCCTAATCTTGGGATGTCTAACTCTACTTTGTATCTATAATGTACACTAAAAATTAAAGCTGTGTATGAATATAATGTAATATTCACATTATTCCATTTTGTCAAAATTGGCTCATGATCTTTCATCTACTGCCCATGGAAACATGGTTTTCAATAATAAAATAAAGCATTACTCAATTTAAAATGAGC
>OW240922.1:96727219-96747341 GCA_933207985.1 Pelobates cultripes | reverse complement strand
GAATCGTTTCTGGTTTATTATCCGTGTTGTATTTTCTGACTATTTCTTACAGAGTTCTTCATTATCGTGGTTATTCAATAAAGTCAGAATTCCGAGTGAATTTTAAATTTAAGGCCAAAGTAGCTGAGCTGGAATCACAGCTGAGTGAGAGGATTCTTCTATTTTGTCTATTATTACAGAGTACTGCGGAGTGTTACAAAGGCTAATAACTAAAAATTTAAGAAAATTGGTTTGGGAGATTCAATTCACCCAAACAACCTTCATTTTGCTCGATGACTGGTCAGTTGGTCTGAATATAGTCATCCAAACTACTTAGGGAAATGGATGAACCAAAGGAGGCCAAAAAACAAACCCATCACTGTACTGTAAAATATATACAATTATTTATATAGTGTCAACATTTTGCGCTATAGATATCGTGGCTCATGAAACCCAGGTTGCCATGGTGACTAAGAATTTTATCCTGCCACTTGGCTGTTTGTCAGCCATTCGGACCTATCCACCTTGGGCCTCCTCCCTCCCCCCTGAAGCAGGTGGCTGTGAACAAGGAAAGTGGGCGGCAAGGGAGCTGAAATCTTGCTCTGCTCCCTCGCATGCCCTGCAGCGGTTCCTATGATATGTGTCACTTTGGCGCGTGTGCAAGAGTCTGAAGATTACAGGATTCCAACAGCTCCATTGGACCTAAGGGAAGTCCACACCAGCTCTCCCAAAGGTAGGGAGGCTGGATCAGGGTAAATTAAAATAAAACAATAATAATAATTTGTGAGTTTGTAGGAGAATGTGTGTCTCTCTTTGGGAGTGTCTGTTTAGGTTACCGGTCCCGCTCTTATCGCACCTTTCCCCCCCCCATGCTGTGCTGGTCTCTCCATGGCTGAGATAAATTTTAATGATCTCAGCCACTCCAATGCTTTCCAGTAGGAAAGCATTTGGAGGCTATTGCGCATGCATCTCTATGAATGCTAGGAATCACCTCTAGTGGTTGTCTGAGTGACTGCCACCAGAGGTTTTACTAGGCACCAATGTAAACACTGCTTTTTCTCTGAAGTGCCTTTTAAGAATTGTATTTTTGTCTTTAAAAATAAAGCAGAATTCAGATGGCCCGCCAATCTCCCAAATTTCAGAACGGAATACTCATGTCTAGAAAATAACCCACACTGATCTTCAACAAATGAAAGCAATACAGCAGTATCCATGAGGTTCTGTTTTTCTTTAATGACGCAGATCATGAAAGAAGAGGAGCATAGCACGCTCTGTAACTACATTTCAATGTCGAGTCAGCATTTAGTCTGCAAGTTAACACACTAGCATTTTTTGGTTGTGAATTGGCTAATTCGTGTTGCATTTTGCAATTAGTTTTTCAATTCACCACAATTTACTGCTTAGTGAACAAACACCACACTATGTAACGTTTTTTTCAGTGTGTCTGGATCTTTACCTAACTCTTGGATTTACCCTATTACGATTTTCTTTGAAAAGCTCCAAACAAATGCTGTAGATATGCTGTAAATACAATATAACATGGGTACAGACAATGGGATTTACTTACTAAACACTATACTAAACTGAATTAAAAATTGAACTGCAGATTTAAGGCTGATTTTGGAAAAATAAAATATCCAACTCCACAGCACACAAATCTTGGGTATATTGGCCTCAATTTTGGAATTCGTTTTGTTTTCATTGTTGTTGTTTGTGAACGAACACAACTAATAACGCACATAGTTACTTGGCAGTGCACAAGGACAGATTGACCTGTTTGTTTCTTGGAAGCCAATCGGACTTATTCCCTAAGCACAGAATTGTGAATTGACAAGAGAATTACGCATTTTAAGCAAACTTGCAGACTTTTGCAAATAAAATTCTAACACTTGGCAATTCATCTAATCAATTCTCATACATTAGTATAAAAAATTCCAGCTGAGTATGGCCAGCCTTTAGCCTAGCCCAGTACAATCATTATTTAGATAAGCTCAGACTATTGTTTTTCAACAGACGATTGTGTAAAACCTTCAAAAGGATTTATTGAACAAGGCAGGTAACAGAGATCTTAGCAATAAAATGTATCCCATGGAAAACACAGATTCTCACAAATATAATCATATGAGACACAGGATTGTAATGCACACTGACAACCAAGCTGTACAGTACCCCCAGGGTGTACGAAAATTTACGAAATAAGGTGAACATGTTTTGAATGATAAATTCTGGCTACTTGTAGGCCCATGAAAACTGGAGTTGAGAAATAACAAGTCAGACTGAATCGGTGTCATTCTTTAGAATTCAGTAGAAATATCATGGTTGATGTTTATAGTTGCAGGTGTGAATTATGAAATCAATATAGAGGAGGAGGGGGAGAGTGAGAGACTGGGTGTACAGAACAATTGGAGTTATAGGTGAGGAGGATCATTTATCATCTGTACAGCTGGTTACTTGACACGGCATCAACAGGTTACCAGATTTATAAGCTGTTTATCAGACCGGCATCAAGTGAACTTTGAGATCTGTGTTTCGAAAACATTAACCTTTTCTACTCCGCTCTGTTAGGTATAGGGAATGTTTAGCCCTCTGAGTGTCATTGGAACTGCCCTCTCTTATAGTATTTAAATGGTAAACACTGGGAGCTGTAAAACATATATAAAAATTCTATTAAAAAGGAAACAAAATAGAATTGTGATACGTAACATTCTAATGAAATAGCAAGGGCAGTTTAGATGGTTTTATATTGCTGACAATGTATATTGTAGTTTAAGAGAAAGTTGTAACTGTAGCTATTGAACAATGAGTTAGTCCTCCCAGGAGCTTGCAATCTAATGCTGTAAAAAAGGTTTATTTACTATACGGAGGATAGTGAACAATTCACAAAGGGAATTGGAAATTTTACATCAAAATAGTTGATCTGGGAACACAGCTGAGTTGGAGAATTTACATTTCTCCACGATTCCCAGTATAGAGTGAACAGATTACCTGCTGATGTTAGAGAGAGAGAGAGTGTGTGTGCATATATATAATAGCAAAAACCAAAAAGGTTACGGTGGGGAACAAAATTGTGATTGAAAACCCCTTCCACCTGAAGTCTGTGGATAGTCAATACAATGTTAAGCAAAAATCTGCACACCAGTCAAGCCACAAGACTTGCTTTTTCCCACAGACTACGGAATCTGTTGGTGCTATATAAATGGCAATAATAATAATGAAGACCCTAAGCCAGTACAGAATGTCATGTTTATAGTGCATTAGTATCTCTACACTGCCCTGCAATCTTTGAATGAGTGAGATGTTCTAATTCATGTAGGACATTTTACGGCTGGTTTGTTATGATGAAATTACTCCGTCCATGATCCTTCAGAGGTTAAACTAACCAACAGGAAGCTCTCAATCTATTGTTTAACTACCACTCCTATAATCCTCACAGGTCATAGCCCTGATCAATGCTAACAAGGGATCATTGGAGATTTATTTAAAGTATTACAGAACTGCCATTATAGCGTTAATCTCTTTCAGTACACTTTCTTTTTATAATCTCAGGGCTTTACTGTCATTTACTGGTTTCATGCAAGCCATACCTGTCTTTGGAATGATCTTCTGGAACAAAGGAAAATGTATCTGTAAATCAAAATTATAAGCATTTAGTACCTGTCTCACTGACTGCACAGGGTAATCACCCACCTGTTGCCATCCCAAACTTCCTTTATTTCTAGTTCATTTACCTTTTCAAAGCAGAGAGCTCCAAACGTGAGTCAAGTGAACTGTAAACAGCTTGCGGACCTGTTTATACATCAAACATTCATTCAGCAGACAAACAGAAAGCACAAAAATAGAGCGAACAGACCTAGAAACATAGAATGTGACGGCAGATAAGAACCATTCAGCCCATCTAGTCTGCCCAATTTTCTAAATACTTTCATTAGTCCCTGGCCTTATCTTATAGTTAGGATGGCCTTATGCCTATCTCACGCATGCTTAAACTCCTTCACTGTGTTAACCTCTACCACTTCAGCTGGAAGGCTATTCCATGCATCCACTACCCTCTCAGTAAAGTAATACTTCCTGATATTATTTTTAAACCTTTGTCCCTCTAATTTAAGACTATGTCCTCTTGTTGTGGTAGTTTTTCTTCTTTTAAATATAGTCTCCTCCTTTACTGTGTTGATTCCCTTTATGTATTTAAATGTTTCTATCATATCCCCCCTGTCTCGTCTTTCCTCCAAGCTATACATGTTAAGATCCTTTAACCTTTCCTGGTAAGTTTTATCCTGCAATCCATGAACCAGTTTAGTAGCCCTTCTCTGAACTCTCTCTAACGTATCAATATCCTTCTGAAGATACGGTCTCCAGTACTGTGTACAATACTCCAAGTGAGGTCTCACCAGTGTTCTGTACAATGGTATGAGCACTTCCCTCTTTCTACTGCTAATACCTCTCCCTATGCAACCAAGCATTCTGCTAGCATTTCCTGCTGCTCTATTACATTGTCTGTCTACCTTTAAGTCATCAGAAATAATCACCCCTAAATCCCTTTCCTCAGATGTTGAGGTTAGGACTCTATCAAATATTCTGTACTCTGCCCTTGGGTTTTTATGTCCAAGATGCATTATCTTGCACTTATCCACATTAAATGTCAGTTGCCACAATTCTGACCATTTTTCTAGTTTACCTAAATCATTTGTCATTTGGCTTATCCCTCGTGGAACATCAACCCTGTTACATATCTTAGTATCATCAGCAAAAAGACATACCTTACCATCAAGACCTTCTGCAATATTACTAATAAAAATATTAAAGAGAATGGGTCCAAGTACAGATCCCTGAGGTACGCCACTGGTGACAAGTCCAAGCTTCGAATATATTCCATTAACTACAACCCTCTGTTGCCTGTCACTCAGCCACTGCCTTACCCATTCAACAATATTGGAATCCAAACTTAAAGATTGCAGTTTATTGATAAGCCTTCTATTTGCAACAGTCTCAAAAGCCTTACTGAAATCTAGGTAAGCAATGTCTACTGCACCAGCCTGATCTATAATTTTAGTTACCCAATCAAAAAAATCAATAAGATTAGTTTGGCATGATCTCCCTGAAGTAAACCCATGTTGTCTCTGATCTTGAAATCGATGTGTTTTTAGATGTTCGTCAATCCTTCCCTTTAACATGGTTTCCATCACTTTCCCCACTACTGAAGTAAGGCTTACTTGCCTATAGTTACCCGACTCCTCCCTGTAGCGGATGGCCCTTGGCTGTCCTGAGAATTTCATGTATTTTTATGCTTTCGTGTGAAAGCAGCAAAGTTCTATGTATTTGATGTATTGTATTCGTCTGAATGTTAGGTAGTTTCATTCCCTTAGTTTGTTCGAATGAAACTACCGAACAGTCAGACCTCCCCTGTGTGAAGTGTGTCCTCAATTACCCGTTGCAACATTGTTGCGAACGGGTAATTGACAAGTTAAGTAGCCGTCCTTTGTTCTTGTTTTAAAACTCCCGAACAGCTGTGTTTTGCCGTCGAGTGTCTGGAATGCAAATTGGGCACTCGATTAGGCGAACACCGCTGAAACCTCCACAAGCCCGGTCCGTTCGGTTCCTAACTACCGAACGGCCCCTCGTTCGGTAGATAGGAAGAACCGAACGAGGGGATCCAGGCGAACCCTCCCTAGCCTCTATAGCTAGAGGTTTTCGTGCCATTTATTCCCTGACTCCAGGACCGACCTCAGGGCCCATTCACATGGAACCGCATTCAGCTGGTTCACTCAGTGCGGTCGGTCATTTTATTCCCTCCATAAATTTCCCGAACCTCTGGTGTGATCTGGGTGATTTTTGGATATGTTGTTCACCCAGATCAGGGCTACCAGGGGATGTATGATTTAAAGGGGTACCCCTACGTTTAGGGGTACATCCAGAAACGGGGGGAATTGCTGTACTGGATAAGGGGATTATGATGCCGTCTGAGGGGAAGAGATGTGTGGGAGGTTACCAGGACAGGATTGGCTACTGTATTAATGAATGTAATCCCTCCCTTGCATGGGAGCATGCTTTAAAAGGCCAGTGTGGAATAAAGCTTTCAGTTCTGCTCCTGAAACTGTGTGTTGTCCAGTTATTGGGATTGCTATTGGGATACTGCTGTGTTATTTTGCCTGCTGGAAACCTTGCCTGTGGATTTACAATTTACTTGTTCCTGAGCCTCACTTGGATTATAAGCGGAGATAACCTGGGGAATATTGCATCTCCGCTACATTGGTTGGCAGCCCTGGGATCCAGACTCACAGAGGAACAAGCATAAATGGAGTACGGATGGAGATTGATTTTGCCACGCTAAAACGCTCCACGCTAAAGGACCTCCTGGAGGCAAGGGGTATACAAGCCAGCAACAAGAAGAAAGCAGTACTCATTACTGAACTCATGGCAGAGTACCGAATGGATGGCAATTCGGTTCCCGAACAAGGGGATTCGGGAGAAACACAAGAACAGATGGAGTTCCAGAGGCAGCTACAATTTAGGCTGTCTTTTTATGGGGAACACCCTCCAGCAGAGATTATTTCAAAGACTATGACAGAGGTCCAGGAATTCATCCTAAGGAAACGGACAACAGCAGCCCCAGAACGCAGCTCTGCAGTAAATGTGCCACAAGAAGGTAAGCCTAAGATACCATACCAGGCTTTTAAAACGTATGTGGAGGCAGAGGAAGATATAGACACTTTCCTGCAGGATTTTGAGAGACTGTGTGCCCTGCATAGAATCAGCGCAGAGGATTGGGTACCTATTTTGGCAGGAAGGTTAACTGAGAGGGCAGTAGAGGCATACCGTACTGTACCCAATGAGGAAATCCGAAACTACAGCAAAGTTAAAGAAATTATACTGGCCAGGTATGCTATAACACCTGAAGCATACCGGCGGAGATTCAGGGATTTAAAGAAGGTGGAGAAAGACTCACACGCAGAGTGGGCATGCAGGTTACAAAGGGCAGCACTCGGGTGGGTGCAAGCGAGCAAGGCACGGTCCATGGAGGATGTAATCCAGATGATGCTGATGGAGCAATTCTATGAGGGGGTAACCAGCGATGTCCAGGAGTGGGTAAGGGACAGAAACCCTACATCCCTCACCGAAGCTGTCAGGAAGGCAGATGAGTACCTGGATGCACGCAGGCAGCAAAAACCTGCAGCCCCCAAGGCCACTTTTAAAACCTTTGGGGGGACCACCTACACCCCAGCTCCACCGAGACAATTACCACCACCACCACCACCACCACCCGCTGCACAGCCACGTTTCCGCCAACCCACGTCTGGCCCCTGTCATCACTGCCAGAAATGGGGACATTATAAAAGGGAATGCCCACAGCTGCGGGACCTTTCTACCTGGATCCGTCCAGGCCCGCCACCACCACCAAGAGCAGCCGCAGCTCACCACTACCAGGATATAGTAGCCACACCATATGGTTCAGCAGTTCCCATTACCACCGTGGAACAGTGGGAAGTACTACATGAGGCAGATCCAGTCTAGGCCAATGCTGATAACCGACAACATCACAGACAAACTGTATACCTGGAGGGTAAAGCGGTCCAAGGGCTACGTGACTGCGGAGCTACGATCACCCTGGTAAAGAGTCACCTGGTTCCGGATCAGTCGAAATTAAGTAAAACTGTGGCCGTCCGGGTAGCCGGGGGAGCAGTATACCGGCTACCTACAGCAAGGGTACATTTACATTGGGGAGCGGGGTCAGGGCATGTGGAGGTGGGGTTGATGCCGCAGTTACCGGCGGAGGTGTTATTGGGGAACGATCTGGGGAGGCTCACGTCTATTTTTGAGCCTCAGACAACCACCACCGGAGAAGCTCACCCTGTGGTCACCCGACAACAGGCCCGCACCCAGGACTACAACACACTCCCGGAGGTTCAGGTAAGAGATCCTTCCCCTTCCCTTGACTGTGTTCCCTGGGCCCCTCCTAACGAATTTGCAGCTGAGGTAGTGACTGACCCCACCTTGCAGGTGTATAGGGACAAGGTGACCGCAGAAGCTCCCGGGGGAGATGGCGAAAGGTTTATATGGGACAAACAGCTGTTATACAGGGAGACGGATAAGCAGGTAGCCGGGTCAGACCCGATCGTGATGAGACAGTTAGTGGTACCACAGCGGTACCGAGCAGAGCTACTCCGGATAGCGCATGACATTCCACTATCCGGACATTTAGGCGTCAGCAGGACCCGGCACAGGTTAACACAAAGTTTCTTTTGGCCTGGAATTAGCCAGGAAGTGCGCAGGTATTGCAACACTTGCGATACATGCCAAAGGGTGGGGAAAAGGGGGGACAAGCGCAAGGCCAAGCTACACCCCCTTCCCATAATTGAGGATCCTTTAGTAAGGTAGCAGTCGACTTAATAGGACCCCTCAACAAAGCGAGCCGGTCAGGCAAAAGATTTATCCTGACAGTGGTAGACTATGCCACTAGATATCCAGAGGCGGTGGCCCTGACGAATATACAGGCTGAAACAGTAGCGGAAGCCCTTATGCAGATATTCTCCCGGGTGGGACTTCCCAGGGAGATTGTCTCGGATCAGGGTACCCAGTTCACCGCCGAAGTCACGCAGCACCTCTGGAGGTTCTGTGACATCAAGCCTGTCATTAGTTCCCCTTACCACCCCCAGACGAATGGGCTCTGCGAACGTTTCAACGGTACATTGAAACAAATGCTCCGAACCTTCGCAGAGACCCACAAGGACTGGGAGAAATTTCTGCCTCACCTCCTCTTTGCTTACAGGGAGGTGCCGCATAAATCCACGGGGTTTTCCCCATTTGAATTATTGTTTGGCCGCAGGGTACGAGGGCCTTTAAATTTAATCAGAGAACATTGGGAGGGAGAACGGAGCACCAACGGTACTCCGATCATACCATATGTGTTGGCGTTCCGAGACCGCCTAGAGGCCCTAACCCAGACAGTACGCGAGAATTTGCAGGCGGCTCAGACACGCCAGCGCACATGGTATGATCGGGGCGCCAGGGACCGTAGCTTTCAGGTCGGGCAGAAAGTGCTAATTTTAAAACCTGTCCGACACGATAAGCTGCAGGCCGCCGGGCAAGGCCCTTATAAGGTGGTAGAACAAAGGTGTGACACCACTTATATAATAGGCTCGTGCGTTGGTACTGGAGGGCGACGCATGCTCCATGTGAACATGATGAAGCCATACCAGGAGCGCTCCGAGGAAGTGACTGCCATATGCGCGTCTAACTCAGAGGAGTTTGACAGTCTGCCTCTCCCAGATCTGCTGGGAGAGGGTCAGTTATCTGGGGACTTAGGGGAAGTTGCCCTGGGAGACCGGCTGAGCCCACAGGAGCGGAGCGAGGTACATCAACTGTTGAGGGAGAAGCAGGATATCTTCTCTAATATACCTGGTTACACTCCTCTGGCCACTCACCGAGTAGACACCCCAGGTCAACTTCCCATGCGTCAGACCCCGTACCGCATCCCAGAAGCAGTACGGGAGAACATGCGCAAGGAGATCGATGAGATGCTCCAGCTGGGGGTGATTGAACCATCCAACAGCCCCTGGGCTTCCCCGGTAGTGCTAGTACCAAAACGGGACGGAACGACCCGTTTTTGTGTAGACTACCGGAGACTGAATGAGAAGACAGTATCTGACGCTTACCCCATGCCCAGGATAGACGAACTACTGGACCGGATGGCGAGGGGGCACTATCTCACCACTATTGACTTGTGTAAGGGGTATTGGCAAATTCCCTTAGCACAAGACGCCATCCCTAAGTCGGCCTTTGTCACCCCATTCGGCTTGTACCAATTTAAGGTCATGCCGTTTGGGATGAAAAACACCCCGGCTACATTTCAGCGGATGGTGGACCACCTCCTGGATGTGTTCCAAGATTATACCTGTGCTTACCTCGATGATATTGCCATCTTCAGCAATACCTGGCAGGAACACTTGACCCATATAGGAGCGGTCCTGGACAGAATTAGGGCCGCTGGTTTAACGCTGCAACCAGCCAAATGCAGCATAGGAATGGCCGAAGTACAATACCTCGGCCATCAGGTAGGATGTGGCAAGCAGAAGCCAGAACCAGCCAAGGTAGAGGCTGTAGCTCAATGGCCTACCCCTAGGACTAAGACTCAGGTATTAGCGTTCTTGGGAACGGCCGGGTACTACCAGAAATTTGTCCCGAACTATAGTGCCATGGCCAAACCCCTCACTGACTTAACCCATAAGAACCTTCCCCGCCAAGTGACCTGGACCCCGTACTGTGAGCAGGCATTTCAACTGTTGAAAGATGCATTGACCAATGCCCCTGTCTTGGCAGCTCCCAATCCAACTAAACGTTTTCTTGTTCACACAGACGCTTCTATGTTTGGATTGGGAGCAGTACTGAGCCAAGTCGGGGCCGATGGCGGAGAACACCCCGTGGCTTACATCACCCGCAAGCTGTTACCTCGAGAAGTAAGCTATGTCGCCATCGAGGAGGAATGCCTGGCTGTGGTGTGGGCCCTGAAGAAATTACAGCCGTATTTGTATGGGCAAGCTTTTTCCCTGCTCACGGATCACAACCCGTTGGTCTGGCTAAACCGGGTGGCTGGGGACAATGCCAGGCTGCTGCGCTGGAGTTTGGCGCTGCAGCCCTTTGACTTTAATATCCAGTACCGCCCAGGTAAACAGAATGGAAACGCTGACGGGTTGTCAAGACAAACTGACCTAGAGAAATGATCTGTGAGCCGCCCCGGACATCCCCAAGCCGATCCGTGTTGGATCAGACTGTGTATGCCGGCTTGTGGGCAAGGGGGAGCAGTATAGCGGATGGCCCTGGGCTGTCCTGAGAATTTCATGTATTTTTATGCATTCGTGTGAAAACAGCAAAGTTCTATGTATTTGATGTATTGTATTCGTCTGAATGTTAGGTAGTTTCATTCCCTTAGTTTGTTCGAATGAAACTACCGAACAGTCAGACCTCCCCTGTGTGAAGTGTGTCCTCAATTACCTGTTGCAACATTGTTGCGAACGGGTAATTGACAAGTTAAGTAGCCGTCCTTTGTTCTTGGGGGTGGCCGCCATTCAAAAAACGAACACGTGGTGGCGGCCATTTTAAAACTCCCGAACAGCGGTGTTTTGCCGTCGAGTGTCTGGAACTCAAATCGGACACTCGATTAGGCGAACACCGCTGAAACCTCCAGAAGCCCGGTCCGTTCGGTTCCTAACTACCGAACGGCCCCTCGTTCGGTAGATAGGAAGAACCGAATGAGGGGATCCAGACGAACCCTCCCTAGCCTCTATAGCTAGAGGTTTTCGTGCCATTTATTCCCTGACTCCAGGACCGACCGCAGGGCCCATTCACATGGAACCGCATTCGGCTGGTTCTCTCAGTGCGGTCGGTCATTTTATTCCCTCCATAAATTTCCCGAACCCCTGGTCTGATCTGGGTGATTTTTGGATATGTTGTTCACCCAGATCAGGGCTACCAGGGGATGTATGATTTAAAGGGGTACCCCTACGTTTAGGGGTACATCCAGAAACGGGGGGAATTGCTGTACTGGATAAGGGGATTATGATGCCGGCTGAGGGGAGGAGATGTGTGGGAGGTTACCAGGACAGGATTGGCTACCGTATTAATGAATGTAATCCCTCCCTTCCATGGGAGCATGCTTTAAAAGGCCAGTGTGGAATAAAGCTTTCAGTTCTGCTCCTGAAACTGTGTGTCGTCCAGTTATTGGGATTGCAGTTGGGATACTGCTGTGTTATTTTGCCTGCTGGAAACCTTGCCTGTGGATTTACAATTTACTTGTTCCTGAGCCTCACTTGGATTATAAGCGGAGATAACCTGGGGAATATTGCATCTCCGCTACATTCCCTATTACCTTTCTTGTGAATGGGCACAACATTTGCTAACTTCCAGTCTTCTGGGAATACTCCTGCTAACAATGATTGGTTAAATAAATCTGTTAATGGTTTTGCTAGTACACCACTAAGCTCTTTTAACAGCTTTGGGTGTATTCCATCAGGTCCCATTGACTTAGTCTTTACTTTTGAAAGTTGAAATAGAACCTCTTCCTCTGTAAACTCACGTGTAATAAATGACTCATATATCCTTTTTCTTAAATGAGGTCCTTTTCCTTCATTTTCATCTGTAAATACTGAACAAAAATATTAATTGAGGCAGGCAGCTAGACCTTTATCCTCTTCTACATACCTTCCTTCTTTTGTTTTTAATCTAACTAATCCTTGTTTTACTTTTCTTTTCTCATTTATGTATCTAAAAAAGTTTTGTCCCCCTTTTTTTTACTGACTGTGCCATTTTCTCTTCTGTGTGTGATTTGGAAGCTCTTATAACTTGCTTAGCCATTTTCTGTCTAATCTTATAGATCATTCTGTCTTCCTCACTCTGGGGTTTTTTATAATTACTAAATGCTAACTTTTTGTTTTTTACTATTTTGGCCACATCTGCAGAGTACCACAGTGGTTTCTTGAATTTTTTGCTTTTACTGACAAGCCTAATGCAGTTTTCTGTTGCCTTCAGTAGTGCAACTTTTAAATAATCCAATTTCTCTTGGACTCCATTTAAATTGCTCCAGTCTGATAATGAGTCCTTTACACATATTCTAATTTTAGAAAAGTCTGTTTTTCTAAAGTCTAAAACTTTTGTTTTTGTGTGTTGTGACTCAGTCACTGTACTTATATTAAACCACATTGACTGATGATCACTGGATCCTAAACTTTCACCTACAGTAATATCTGATACCAAATCTCCATTTGTTAACACTAAATCTAGTATGGCCTCTTTACGAGTTGGCTCCTCAACGTCTTGTTTTAGAGACAATCCCAGTAGGGAGTTTAGAATATGTGTGCTCCTGGCACAAGCAGCTATTTTTGATTTCCAGTTCACATCAGGAAGATTAAAGTCACCCATGATGATACCTTTCATTGTCATTTTAGCTATTTCCTCAACTAGTAGATTATCTAACTCTTCAATTTGTCCTGGGGGCCTATAAATCACACCTACATGAGTTACTATATGATTACCAAATTCTAAGGTAACCCAAACAGACTCTATGTTCGCCTCACTAACTTTTATTATGCTAGATTTTATGTTATCCTTCACATACAGGGCCATCCCTCCCCTTTTCTTGCCTTCCCTATCTTTCCTATATAAAGAGTACCCTGGTATTGCTATGTCCCAGTAATTTTTCTCATTATACCATGTCTCAGTAACAGCGACTACATCTACACTATCAGTTGCCATTATTGCTACAAGTTCATGGATATTATTCCCTAAACTGTGAGCATTTGTAGACATTGAGTCTAAGCTTATCATTTTTTAACACACTTGCTACAGGCACCTTCTGTCCTTGTTTTGGGAGACAATTGGATTGATGTTTTATCACCCTTTTGCCCCCCTCTCCTAGTTTAAATACTTCCTAGCAAAACCTCTGAACTGCTCACTGAGAACATTTGTTCCCTTTTGAGAAAGATGCAAACCATCTTTTTTGTACAGCTTATCTCCATTCCAAACAGAGCTACCATGAGATATAATGCTCATTGCAGTATTCTGCTTGAAGGAATGACCTCATAGCAACGCCATGCACAGGACAACCCCCTCTTTATAACAATGCCCTCCATAGAACGATAACATTTTCAAAGCTTTAAAGGGACACTCCACTGCTCAAATTTAAAGAAATAAATAAAGAAGAAACATCATGATTTTAGTGCATATTCCCCAACGAAAACATACATGCATTAAATTACTATTTGCAAAAGCTGCAGATCTCTTGTCTGCTGCCTTTGCAAGACCTCCCTTCTAACCCTGCCCAGACTTTCTGTGACTGTCCAATCACAGACTTCCCAATGCAGCTCAATGAGAAGTCTTTGCAAGACAGGTGCTCTGGGCAGTTGTTGCTTCTTGAGTTTAGCTCCACTCAGCTAACCAAACCAGGAAATAACATGACTGGTTGTCTGATTAAAGGATCACTATAGTGCCAGGAAAAAAAAACTGTTTCCTGAAACTATAGCATCCTTAGGACTCCCCCTCCTGTGGCGCTGAAAGGGTTAAAACCCCTTCAGTTACTTACATTAATCCAGCGCTGGTGACCTCTCCGAGTGGAGCAGAATGAGCATGCGTGGCAAGACAGACAGGGGATGTGTGGGGGGTGTAACAAGGTTAATTTACAAATATGTCAATTCCCTATTGAAGTGTTCCTTCACAGAGCTACACAGAGCAATAGCACACATATTAATTCCATGCTCAAATATAACACCCCTTTCAGTGATACACTCTTCAGAACAACTCTCCACAGATAAAATAACTCCACAGAGCAATAACCAGCCTTCCGGCATCACCTTGCTCATTATGACACCCTCCACAGTTCAATGCTATCCTCCATGAAAATGGCCTCCTCTGAACACTTTCTCAAAGAAAATAGCCTAGTTAGACCCAGTGGTGTACTAAGGGGGGGGCGGAGGGGGCGGTCCGCCCCGGGTGCCACCAGGGTGGGGGGTGCCATGACCAGCCCCGCCGCCCCCACCCCATGCTGCAGCCGCCCGAGCGCTCTGCACACAGAGTGTGCACTTCCTGTTAGTCCAGCCGGGTACAGGAAACAAAAGCTCCCTGTACCCGCGGACTATACAGGGCTCGGCCACGCCACAGCAAAGGTAGGGAGGAGCAGCATAAAATTCAGGAGTGGGGTGAGAAAGAGAAATTAGGAGGGGTGAGAAAGAGAAATTGACATTCATCACATACACACAATGCACCCCTTGCACACAAAAAAACACACAATGCATTACACACACAGACACACATACACAAGCAATGCAACCGTTACACACAATGCATTCATTACACACACTCAATGCACCCCTTACACACATTCAATGCATCCCATACATACACAGAAACACACCTTGCAGCCCTTACATATACAAACACAATTTCACACAATGCATTCCTTACACACATATCAGGACATCCCCTACACACTCCACCCCCTGTGAACAAACTCATTGGTGGAACATGAAGGTGGACCCTGGGACCCAGACCTTGAGCTGTGTAAAGGACCCCCAAAAAATGGAGCTGCTTCCCGCTCTCCCAGAACATTGATTTTTGTGACCACAGTTACAAACCGCCTCCAGAGAGCCTGTTCTGCACCAGACCAGTGGAGCCAGACTGCAGCTAGAGCCCATCATCATCCTCATCTGGTTGTAAGTAGGCAATCTAGTATATTATTCGTGGCACTAAGCTCTTATTTACCTCACATTAAAGAAACACTATAGTCCCCAGAACCACTTCAGCTTAATGTAGTGGTTCTGGTGTCTATAGCCTGTCCTTGCAGGCCTTTTAATGTAAACACGGCGGCACTGCAGCACTGGCGTTAGTTAACATGGAAAATCATATGGGTGGGGTATTGTGATGTCACATGGGGGCTGCAAACCTTACTTCTTTGGGCTCAGGGTGGCAAAAATCCTTGCACCGCCCTGGCTGAGGGGGGCTTAGTGAGTCAGGGCTTCCACAGTGTCCCATGGTAGTTAGGGGTGCCGTACAGCCCCTGGCCGCACGGAGTGAAATGTGTATGTGTGACTGTCTGCCTGTGACTGTGTGTGACTGTCTGCCTGTAACTGAGTGTGTGACTGTCTGTAACTGAGTGTGTGACTGTCTGCCTGTAAATGTGTGTGTGGGGCTGCAGGGATTTTGTAGAAGGGGGCAGGAGTTTTGTATTGGGACAGGAGTCTTTATAAGGGGGGATAAGCAGGAGATTTGTGGAAGGGGGTTGCGGGGGTTTTGTAGACGGGGCAGTACAGGATTTGTCGAAGGGGCAGGACAGAGGTTTTGTAGGAGGGGCGGGCAGGACAAGGGTTTTGTAGGAGGGGCTGACAGCGGTTTTGCAAAGTTTACAAATTGTAAAAAGAGAGAAAACCCATGATTTTACAGGTTTTTGGTAGTGCTGCTACCAGGATCCTACTGGTGCCAAATGCTCTAGGTAACGCTCTGGTTAGACCATTGCTATAGAAAGTGGTTTTCTCAGAGCATTGTCAGTCACAGAAAAAGCGGACTAATTTGAGCATCGTCTTGCTCCTTGGAATATTGTCTTATACAGAGATTATGGCCTCTTCAGAACATTTCCATACTTCATTAAAATGGCCTCAGATCATTGCAATTAAAATGCCTCCCTCAGAACTTTGCCAAGCACAAACAAAATGGATATCTCACTAGCAGAGAGCCTTGCATCCTCAGAGCATCCCAAAGTATCCCACAGAAAATGACTTCCCAACGCAATGCCAACTTTACCATCAATCAATACCATGCACGGAATATAGTCTGGCTGGAGAGGGCA
This sequence comes from Pelobates cultripes, assembly GCA_933207985.1. NCBI lineage: Eukaryota > Metazoa > Chordata > Amphibia > Anura > Pelobatidae > Pelobates > Pelobates cultripes. The sequence continues at coordinate 96,731,038 of OW240922.1, read as the reverse complement.
AACAAAGCATTATGTATAAAATAGTCATGCATACTAAGCAGAGCTTTATCCCATTACTGACAGGGTTAAAGCGCGCCTATTCAGCGCTATTGAACGTTTCTCGCTAATTCTGTGTCACTAGCAATTCTTCATAACACTGACCACTGCTTAATGGTCAGAAAAAGCAGATCAACAACACTTAACCCCATTACAGGCTTCTGGGCATCGGCCGGCCACATTTATCTCAGTCTGACATATGGCTGGTGTGTGTACGCTGTGTCCTGCTAGGCCCACTAATGAGATGCTGAACTCTGATAGCTTGTAATGACAGCAGTGAGAACAATGGCACGCACACACAGGATAACAATAATAAAATGTAACCACCACCATAACCACCTGTTCTTGACGGAGGGAAACTCTTGTTATGCTATAGCTTTTCTCCTTATTCAGGCTTGATCGAATCACATCTTCGAACTCGGGAAGCAATAACTCAGACAGACGCCAAGATACGCTGAATCGCTACTTTAATTTTATGTGTAAGCATACAGTTTATATAGGCTTGCAACTTATGATTGCACCAAAATGTCAGAACAAGCAAGAAGTTACAGTAGAATGCACACATGACAATAACATGTTTAAATATATTCGAGAATAGAGAAGTTACAATAGAAATATTTCAAAACTATTTCAGCCAATTTCAGCTTAATTTTGCTTGGACAGATAGAATAGTTCCTTAACCCTTTTAATAACTTTTACTGCTATTAATATAAATGTAGGACCTGATTTATGTCTCCGTAAAAAGAAAAATCCTTATATAGACATCACTATAACTGTTTATATCGAGGGGAAGGAACTCACTATTAATGTGTTTATATTGAGGGAGAGGGACTCACTATAACTGTTTATATCGCGGGGGGAGACTCAATATAACTGTTTATATCGCAGGGGGAAGGACTCACTATAACCGTTTATATTGCGGGGGGAGACTCACTATAACTGTTTATATCGAGGGGAAGGAACTCACTATTAATGTGTTTATATCGCAGGGGGAGACTCACTATAACTGTTTATATCGCGGGGGGAGACTCACTATAACTGTTTATATCACGGGGGGAGACTCACTATAACTGTTTATATCGCGGGGGGAGACTCACTATAACTGTTTATATCGCAGGGGGAAGGACTCACTATAACCGTTTATATTGCGGGGGGAGACTCACTATAACTGTTTATATCGAGGGGGAGGGACTCACTATGACTGTTTATATTGCGGGGGGAGACTCACTATAACTGTTTATATCGAAGGGGAGGGACTCACTATAACTGTTTATATTGCGGGGGGAGACTCACTATAACTGTTTATATCAAGGGGGAGGGACTCACTATAACTGTTTATATCACAGGGGGAGACTCACTATAACTGTTTATATCGAGGGGGAAGGACTCACTATAACTGTTTATATTGCGGGGGGAGACTCACTATAACTGTTTATATCGAGGGGGAGGGACTCACTATAACTGTTTATATTGAGGGGAAGGAACTCACTATTAATGTGTTTATATCGCAGGGGGAGACTCACTATAACTGTTTATATCGCGGGGGGAGACTCACTATAACTGTTTATATCGCGGGGGGAGACTCACTATAACTGTTTATATCGAGGCGGAATGACTCACTATAACTGTTTATATCGCAGGGGGAGACTCACTATAACTGTTTATATCGAGGGGGAGGGACTCACTATGACTGTATATATCGAGGGGGGAGACTCACTATTAATGTCTTTATATCGCGGGGGGAGACTCACTATAACTATTTATATCGAGGGGTGAGACTCACTATAACTGTTTATATCGAGGGGGAAGGACTCACTATAACTGTTTATATCGAGGGGGAGGGACTCACTATGACTGTTTATATTGAGGGGAACTCTCTATTAATGGTCTTTATATCGAGGGGTGAGACTCACTATGACTGTTTATATCGAGGGGAAGGAACTCCCTATTAATGTGTTTATATTGAGGGAGAGGGACTCACTAGAACTGTTTATATCGAGGGGGAAGGACTCACTGTAGCGGAGCTGCAATATGAAATCCCAATATCTCCGCTGGTTAAGAAAGTAATCCAAAGTAAAGCGCTGAAAAGTAAGGCAATATCCCAAATCCCCCAGTAACCGGACAAAACACAGTTCTGGGAGTCAACTGAGGTTTTTATTCACAGGCTCCAGTATTTATGCAATTCCCCATGCAAGGGGTTTCCTGAGTCACATCACAGGGGTATTACAGGAGTGGACTACAACCATGTGAATGCTAGCGGCTTTCGGCTGCTAGCATACGAATGCTATAGGTTATAAATGCAAGCATACATTTCCACACAGTAAGCAGAATACATTTAAACATCGTAATGCAGCAGTGTCCCGGACAACCTTTAAAGTCACAGCCATATAATCTGAAGTGGCTAGGTTTGCCACACTCACTATAACTGTTTATATCGAGGGGAAGGAACTCTCTATTAATGTCTTCATATCAAGGGGGGAGACTCACTATAACTGTTTATATCGCGGGGGAGACTCACTATAACTGTTTATATCGCGGGGGGAGACTCATTATAACTGTTTATATCGCGGGGGGAGACTCACTATGACTGTTTTTATCGAGGGGAAGGAACTCTCTATTAATGTGTTTTGTATTGAGGGGGAATAGACTCACTATAACTGTTTATATTGAGGGAGAGGGACTCACTATAACTTTATATTGAGGGGAAGGGACTCACTATAACTTTATATCGAGGGGAAGGGACTCACTATAACTGTTTATATCGAGGGGAAGGAACTCACTATTAATGTGTTTATATTGAGGGGAAGACTCACGATAACTGTGTTTATATTAAGGTGCAGGGACTCACTTTAACTGAGTTCATATCGAGGGTGAGGGATGCACTACGGCCGTGTTCATATTGAGGGGGAGAGATGAACTATACTTGTTTATATTGATGGGGAGGGACTCACTATAACTGTGTTCATATCGAGGGGGAGGAACTCAATATAACTATTTATATCAAAGAGTGGGGGGGGGGGCAATCACTGTAACTGTGTTTATACCTTGAGGAACTTATGTTTCCTGTACCTGGCCGGACTGAAATGAAGTGCTCAATGAGAGAGTACTTCCTGTAAGTCTGGCCAGGTACAGGAAACTGAGGTTCCTATACCGCGTTCTGCTCCGCTCGGCCATGCTACAATAAAGGACCAAGGGGGAAGGGGGGAGAGAGAGGGGTACTAAGTGACGGGGAGGGGTGGTAAGTGAACACTATGGGATCTGGGGTGGGTGGGAAGAACACCATGGAAAGGGGGGGTGGTGAAGAACACCATGGACAGAGGGGAAAAGACCACCAAGGGACAGGAGGGAAGTCAGGGCGAACACCATGGGACAGGAGTGGGGGGCTGTGCTAGAACACTATGGGACAGGCAGTTACAGAACACCACGTGATCTGGGGTGGAAGAACACTAAGGGACAGGGGAGGGGTGAAGAACACTATGGGGCAGGGAGGGGGGAAAAGAACACTATGGGACAGAAGAGAGGGTAAAGAACACTATGGGACAGAGGAGAGGGGAAAGAACACTATGGGACAGAGGAGAGGGGAAAGAACACTATGGGACAGGGGAGGAGGTGGAAAGAACACTATGGAACAGGGGAGGAGGTGGAAAGAACACTATGGAACAGGGGAGGAGGTGGAAAGAACACTATGGAACAGGGGTGGGGACACATAACACTATAAAAGAACACTATGGGCAGGGCTGCCATCAGAAATTTTGGGGCCCCTGACACAGCTCAAGGTCTGGG
>OW240922.1:96650639-96726885 GCA_933207985.1 Pelobates cultripes | reverse complement strand
TTCCTTCCTCTCCCCTCCCTCAAATTTCCTTCCTCTCCCTCCCCTCCCTCAAATTTCCTTCCTCTCCCCCCTCCCTCAAATTTCCTCCCTTCCTCACCCCCCTCCCTCCCTCAAATTTCCTCCCTTCCTCTCCCCCCTCCCTCCCTCAAAGTTCCTCCCTTCCTCTCCCCACTCCCTCAAATTTCCTCCCTTCCTCTCCCCCTCCCTCAAATTTCTGGCTTCCTCTCTCCCCCCTCAAGTTTCCTCCATTCCTCTCCCCCTCCTCCCTCAAATTTCCTCCTTCCCTCCCTCTCCTCCTTTAAATATCCTCCTTCCCTCCCTCTCCCCCCTCACTCCCTCAAATTTCCTCCCCTCCCTCTCCCCCTCACTCCCTCAAATTTCCTCCATTCCCTCCCCTCTCCCCCCCTCACTCCCTCAAATTTCCTCCTCCCTCTCCCCCACTCAAATTTCCTCCCCTCTCCCCTCCACACTCCCTCAAATTTCCTCCCTCCTCCCTTTCCACCCCCCACTCAAATTTCCTCCCTCCTCTCCCCACTCACTCAAATTTCCTCCCTGACACCCGGCGGGCGCGCGAGGGAGCACTCTCCTCTGTGTGCTTCCTCTTCAGCTCCCTCGCGCCCCGCGTACTGATGCCGGAGCCGGAAGATGACGTCATCTTCCGGCTCCGGCATCAGTACGGTGCGCGAGGGAGCTGAAGAGGAAGCACACAGAGGAGAGTGCTCCCTCGCGCGCCCGCCCGCCGGGTGTCAGCAGGGCCAGCATCTGGGGGGCCCCAAAGGTGACCGGCTGCTGGGCCCCCCAGAAGAATAGGCTGGCCCAGTGGGTACATACCGGGGTCGCAGGGCTCCCTGCGACCCGGTATGTACCCACTGAATGTGGGGCCCGGACGACCTGAGCAGTCCAGGCCCCCCAGGACCGCAGGGCCCATGACAACCGTTGCGGTTGTCATGCCCTGATGGCGGCCCTGACTATGGGACAAGGGAAGGGGGGAAAGAACACTAAGGGACAGGAGAGGGGGAAACAACACTATGGGATAGGGGGAAAGAACACTTAAAAGAAGGAGGGGAGAGAGAGGGACTAGGGGGAGAGAGAGGAACATTAAGGGGGGGCACTAAGGTATAGGGGAGGGAAAAGGAACACAGGGGTGGGGTTGACCACTAAAAGAGAAGGGAGAGGAACATTAAGGGGAATGGGGGGGGGAGTGTCATGCGGTAACACTTCCGGGTTCGGCACTCCGCTGTGCGGAGCCGGACCCAGCCCCCCTCTGACGCGGCTCTAACAGTATTTAGGGAGACCGCGCCAGAGAGAGGGTGCTTGGTGATACTGGGAGCTACTTCCACCAGACTTACCTCTCCACAGGCTCTGGCAATGTGGGTCCTACTTCCGAATATGCACGCCGGCTAATGGGACACGCCGACTCTACAAGCTCTGAAGTCGTCCTAGCCTTCTGGACTAAGACAAGTATGCTTCATGTCATAGAGGATTACTGGAGAACGGAAACTCACTTACTTTACAAGTGGACCATATCCCTGAACTATTGGAGGACTACTCACATTAACTTTAAGTATATCTTTCAGCTATTTGTCTATAATATCATTTAATAATGAACTAATGCTTGCTTACTTAAATCTTCATTGCTTCAAGCTACTAATTATATGGAGGACAACTCCCATCATGCTTATTCACTATGAACTGTTCTTGCTTTGCAAATATTCTTAGCTACTTGCTTAATGTTTCTATTGAAGATTATTCTCATGAACTTAAAGAATGTTACTTAATGCATCTCTGAGGAAATACTTAATAATGAACTTTGTGTTGTTGGTTACTTGCACTTCTTCTTATTGGATTATTGCCTAAATAAGTTTAACACTTATTAAAACTTCGTTTGAATCAAGATACCAGCGATTCCCTCTTTTCTTAAAGCTACAGTATTGATACTCTAAAGATTCTTCGTTTCTTTACAATTGTAATTAGGGAGTTTTACAAGCTGCAGTTGAGTTCCAATCCAAATCACCCAAGTAGCGTAACAGGGAGGAGAACACGGGGGGAGTGTGGGGAGGGGGGGATGCGGAGGCTGAGTGGGGAGAAAGACACAAAGAGGGACATGTGGGGGGAGAAAGACAAACAGATGGGCCTGGGGTGAGAAAGTTCACAGAGGGGCTGGGGATGAAAGCACCAAACAGAAGGGCCTAGGTGTGGAAATACAAAGGGGCTGGGGGTGAAAGAGACACAAAGGGGCTGGAGAAGAGGAAAAAGAGACACAGAGGGGCTGGTGGTTAAAGAGTGTAACGGACCGTTTTACACATAAGGGGTTAAAAAACGTTTAGGCGATATTCCCCTTTCCAGATGCACAAACAGCTACTGTAAGCACCAATCTCCCGAACTGCAAACTACACGAATCCTCCAACTCCCGAACAGGAAACACACAAATACTGGAAGCAGCTGAACAGGAAAAGCATACAATCAGGTTACACTCCTGGCAATCAGCATACAATCCAATTCCCCCAATAACGAGACAACACTTCGTTTTGAGGTCAAGCAGAACAGACAGAGCTGTGGGTTTATTGTTCTTATATACACATTGGTACCACCCACAGGGTTTTGGAAACCAACCAATAAACAAGTACAATAGACTCAGACACTCCCACACAAAATCCTCCCCTCTGCCTGTGATACAATTACCTTACACCATGGGTAATGTAATTGTAACAGCCAGAGAAATATAGTTTTTTCACATTATTCAGAACTTGAAAAGTATTCATCACATTCACATAAAACGTACATTTTCAGAATCAGCATACTCCAAATACAACCATATGTAAAAATCATCCAAACTGGTCCATTGGTTCAAAAGATAATTCGAAGTCCTTTGTGACCAAATGAAGATTGGCTTTTCTGCCCAAAAACAGTTCCACAGAGTCTTCTATCTTGGAGATAGAAACATAGAATGTGACTGCAGATAAGAACCATTCGGCCCATCTAGTCTGCCCAATTAAATTGGCAAGTAATCCAATTATCTCCAAGGACAGAGGCAAAACTCCATTAAGCACATGGCAGTAAAAAGACAGTAAAATACAATAAAATACACCAGGTTACATTTATCACATAAAACATACACATTCTACCTATCCAGATAGCTTAGATCTGAGCGCACATTATTACCGGATGGCGCTCAGATCACGTACATACAGTTCAATCACCATGGAGCCAAAGTCTTTCATACAGTCTTTCAGTATACGGCTGGGCTCCATGGCATAGCTATCTGGGGTAGTATGGCTTTAACAGTCTGCACAAAGGCACAAATACACTTTTCTGCAGGGAAAATAAAAGGTTTTAACTGCCGGGCCATAGTCTAAAGGGAGCAGGTGAGCAACCAGGCTCCTCCAGTGGACAGTGGTGAGGCTGGTTTCGCCACATTTCTCCCCTTTACCATCCAGACTAACAGGGTATCTGACCTCCTGTCGGTCAGTGCCCTGGTTAGTCCAACAACCCACCCACAAAACAGAATCCGCAGTATAACCCACCCACCAGAATTGGTTACTACACCTGGGGTAGTGGGTAGTTTATCCATGTCCAGGAGCTCCACCTCGGCTCTGGGGGGTACTAGCGTTCTGGATCAGTGGGTTGCTGAGTGGGCAGAGACCAGCGGTACTCTGCCCTGCTGCCAGCACTACCACGGGAGTAGCCTGGTTGGAGCCCAGTTGAGGGAATGGCGTAATAGGCTCCTCACTCTGGACCTGGTACTGCTGCTGGAGGGCAAGACAGGCTGTCTCCCCTTTGGATGAACATCCATGCTGCCGGAGAACAAGACCGACTGTCCCTAGCCCCTGTGAGGCATGTGCAGAGACCACGGTCCCATCTGCACTGGTGTGGGGCTTATCATCTCCCCTTGGTGGGCTAGGCTGCCGTTGGGGTGAGGGGGTAGCAAGTTCCTCTCCCTTACCCACTTTCTGTCGCCGGGGAGAGGGGATGACAAGCTCTTCTCCCTGACTCTATCTCTGCTGGTGGAGGGGAGGACCGACTGTCTCCCCTTTCAATATTTTGTCCTGCTGCTGGGGTGCGAGACCGACGGTCTCTGCTCCCTGCAGGACACCCTGCCGCTGGGGAGGAAGGATGGCGCTTTCAGCTCCCTGTAAGACAGACTGCCGCTGGGGAGGAAGGACGACACCTGCAGCTCCCTGTAACACACAATGCCGCTGGGGAGGAAGGTCGGCACCTTCAGCTCCCTGTAATACACACTGCCGCTGGGGAGGAAGGACGACACCTTCAGCTCCCTGTAATACACACTGCCGCTGGGGAGGAAGGACGGCACCTTCAGCTTCCTGTAACACACACTGCCGCTGGGGAGGAAGGACGACACCTTCAGCTCCCTGTAACCCACACTGCCGCTGGGGAGGAAGGACGGCACCTTCGGCTCCCTGGGACTCACACTGCCGCTGGGGAGGAAGGACGGCACCTTCAGCTCCCTGAGACACACACTGCCGCTGGGGAGGAAGGACGGCACCTTCAGCTCCCTGAGACACACACTGCCGCTGGGGAGGAAGGACGGCACCTTCAGCTCCCTGTGACTCACACTGCTGCTGGGGAGGAAGGATGGCACATTCGGCTCCCTGTAACTCACTCTGCCGCTGGGGAGGAAGGAGGGTACCTTCAGCTCCCTGTGACACACACTGCCACTGGGGAGGAAGGACAGCACCTTCAGCTCCCTGGGACTCACACTGTAACCTCTCTGTCAAACGCCTCCTGAGTGTAGTTGGGCGCCATGCTTGCTCTGCTGAAGTTTTTTCTTTTGTAGATAGGGTCGCTGTATTCGTACTAGTGTTGCCCTCAATTTGTAATCCAGGAACTGGTGTTGTCTTGTAGCTGTCCTTCTGGGCTGTGGAAATGATCCTGTCGCTTGCCACCAATTGTAACGGACCATTTTACACATAAGGGGTTAAAAAACGTTTAGGCGATATTCCCCTTTCCAGATGCACAGACAGCTACTGTAAGCACCAATCTCCCGAACTGCAAACTACACGAATCCTCCAACTCCCGAACAGGAAACACACAAATACTGGAAGCAGCTGAACAGGAAAAGCATACAATCAGGTTACACTCCTGGCAATCAGCATACAATCCAATTCCCACAATAACGAGACGACACTTCGTTTTGAGGTCAAGCAGAACAGACAGAGCTGTGGGTTTATTGTTCTTATATACACATTAGTACCACCCACAGGGTTTTGGAAAACAACCAATAAACACGTACAATAGACTCAGACACTCCCACACAAAATCCTCCCCTCTGCCTGTGATACAATTACCTTACACCATGGGTAATGTAATTGTAACAGCCAGAGAAATACAGTTTTTCCACATTATTCAGAACTTGAAAAGTATGCATCACATTCACATCAAACGTACATTTTCAGAATCAGCATACTCCAAATACAAACATATGTAAAAATCATCCAAATTGGTCCATTGGTTCAAAATTGGTCCATTGGTTCAAATGAAGCATGGCTTTTCTGCCCAAAACCAGTTCCACAGAGTCTTCTATCCTGGAGATAATTGGGAAGTAATCCAATTATCTCCAAGGACAGAGGCAAAACTCCATTAAGCACATGGCAGTAAAAAGACAGTAAAATACAATAAAATACACCAGGTTACATTTATCACATAAAACATACACATTCTACCTATCCAGATAGCTTAGATCTGAGCGCACATTATTACCGGATGGCGCTCAGATCACGTACATACAGTTCAATCGCCATGGAGCCAAAGTCTTTCATACAGTCTTTCAGTATACGGCTGGGCTCCATGGCATAGCTATCTGGGGTAGCATGGCTTTAACAGTCTGCAGAAAGGCACGAATGTACTTTTCTGCAGGGAAAATAAAAGGTTTTAACTGCCGGGCCATAGTCTAAAGGGAGCAGGCGAGCAACCAGGCTCCTCCAGTGGACAGTGGCGAGGCTGGTTTCGCCACAAAGAGAAATACACAAAATAGCTGCTAAGAGTAAAAGACACAAAGGGGCTGGAAGAGGAGACAGACAAAGGGGATGGGGGGAGTAAGACACACAAAGGGGGGTTGTAAGAGATACACAAGGGAGGTGTATGACACAATGGGGAAAATTAGGGGATAAGATACACTAAAGGGGCTAAGGCATTTAAAAGAGGGGATAAGAAACAAAAGGTGGATTAAGGGGCACACAGGTGAGATGTCATATTCCGGCTCTCGGCATCACTCTGCGGTGCACGAGGGAGCTGAGCAGAGACAGCTCACTAATCAGTGCTCCCTCGCCAGCGCCGCCCGCACGCCCACCCACATGGATTTCTACTTAGCCGCCCAAGTGCCTGCCTCCCTCCCTGCAAGAAGACCCACTGGACCACAGGTAAAAAAAATCCACCCAGCTCTTCCAAAGGTAGGGAGGCTGGGTGTATTTAAACTAAAATAGAAAAAGGTTATCTTTATTAATTAATGTTGGGGAGAGAGGGGTCTGTCAGTGTGTGTGAGTGATTGTGTGTCTTGCTGTCAGTGTGTGTATGTCAGTGTGTGTCTGAGTGATTGTGTGTGTCTTGCTGTCAGTGTGTGTGTGATTGTGTGTGTGTGATTGTGTGTGTCTGGCTCCAGTGTGTGTCTGGCTGTCAGTGTGTGTGTGATTGTGTGTGTGTGTATGTCTGTCAGTGTGTATCAGAATGATTGTGTGTATGTCTGTCACTGTGTGGCTGTCTGTCAGTGAGGGTGTGTGTATGTCATTGTTTGTCAGTGTATATGAGAGTGTGTGTCTGTCAATGAGTGTATGCATGTGAGTGAGTGTCTGTCAGTCAAAGTGCAACCTTGACAGGAAGGGGTAGGGAAAATTTAAATTAGGAGGGTGGGGTTGCCACCACTGCCCTGAATACAACTATTTATATCAATGGGGGGAAACTCACTATAACGTGCTCATATAGTGCAAGCATGTCAATCTTAAAGGCTAGCACGGGCCACATAAACAAGGTTTATGTTTATGTGGGCTGCAAACAAAATAAACAACCTAAATTTTCATAGAAATGTAGGTTTCTTTTGAAAAGTACAGTATAAAAAAAACACACACTGACAGACACACACCCACTCACTCTCTGACAGACACGAACACTCAATCTCTGACAGACACGCACACACACTCTGACAGGCACACACACACTGACAGACGCACTCACTGACAGACACACACACGCTCACTGATAGACACACACACACACCCACACATATTTCCACATTCTTGCACACACTAACATTTTCTTTATTGCTCCCTACCTTTGGGAGCTGATGTTGGGCCTCTCCCTGGGGTCCAGTGGGGATCTTCTCCCGGGAGCTCAGTCTTCCTGCTCCCCACTGCTCCCTTGTGCGCGCAGTTTTGTGATGCCGGGTGCAAGAAGGCAGTCACCTAAACAGAAACTTAATAACCGGCACACACACCCTTGCTGATTTGGCACACACTTAAAAACACACTCACTGACAGGCACACACACACACACAGAAAGACACACGGTTACAGGCATACTGACTCAGACAGACAGACATACTGACACACACACACACAGGCATACTGGCTCACACACACACACACACACACACAGACAAACTGGCACACACACTCAGAGACATACTTACACACACACAGACAGACATACTGGCACACACACAGAAAGAAACTGTTACAGGCATACTGACTCAGACAGACATACTGACACACACACACAGGCATACTGGCTGACACACACACACAAGCATGCGTGGGACAGGCATAAGGCTATCCTAACTATAAGATAAGGCCAGGGACTAATGAAAGTATTTAGAAAATTGGGCAGACCAGATGGGCCGAATGGTTCTTATCTGCCGTCACCAGGGCCGGATTAACATAGGGACTGATGGAGCTGCAGCTCCAGGCCCAGGCCCAGGCCCACCTAGGATTCTGGGCCTGGAGCTGAATAATCCAAAGTTTGCGATGGCCAGGTAAGAGTTAAATAAAATGTTAAAAAATAATTAAAATTATAATATATAAAAAAAATATATAAAATTAAGGTATATGGCACAAGCACAGTATTAGGGGCCAATATTCCTTTAATAATAGATAATAAAATACAACAGCTGTTTTTTTTTATATACTGTGCTTGTGCCATATACCTTTATTTTATATTTCTTATATTTTTTTATATATTAGATTTTAATTATTTTTTAACATTTTATTTAACTCTAACCTGGCCATTGCAAATTTTGGATTATTCACTCACTCAAGAATCCTTGGTGGGGATTGTACCACCTACGCCAATATAGTGAGCAGTATATTCCTGCTCACTTGTATGTGAGTATTATACCTTTTATATACCTATCCGTTATTGCCATATACAGAGAGCACTATTTGTTTTTATTTCTCTCTCTATACCGAACACCTATAACCTACCAGTGGGGGATCAACGCCACTGAATGCTACACACTCCTGAGCTGACCAAAGCTCTGAAATAGGTGAGTAAGAAGGACTGATATTACCACCAATGTCATCTTCCCATTACAGTTTCACATTTTTGGAATTTCTCTCTTCTATCTGCATGCTTCCACATCATCTGGATACCTGACTTCCTTGGATTCTACAAGGTCTATTGATTCTACTTATCTCTTCAATCAAACTTGGACTATTATCTCTTACACTTTTTATCAGGACATTATTCCTTTTTTATTCATTTCATGTAAGTACGCATTGTTTTTACTGTTGTTTTATTTCAGTTTTGGCGCGACCTATATTCTGGTTTGTACTAATGAATTCATGCCAGGCTGGCCTTCCAATTCTTTGGACAGACATGTCCCCTTTTTGGGCAGGTCTGGTCAGGTGATTCGCGCCAGTGGCCCACCCTTTTACCCTGCCCATTGACTTTCTGCTTCACTGGACACTGCTGTTAGGGGGTATGGATTTACTTGAAAGATGAAAGCATAAATAAGAGACAGATTAGCAAATAGTATGTGTTTACGTATAGCTGCATCCTTCAAGTTTCCCTTCAACACCATCTCCATCAGATACATGATGCTTGGGAGGTATGACTGTTTTAGTGTTTTTGGTCGCTAAGATCCTGCAATTAGGCCCCTCATAATTGTCAGCACCAGGCCCACTGGGCTCTTTATCTGGCCCTGGTCATCACATTCTATGTTTCTATGTGTTTATATTGAGGGGGAGAGATTCACTAAAACTGTGTTTATATCAAGGGGGAGGGACTTACTATAACTGTGTTTATATCGAGGGGAGGGACTTACTATAACTGTTTATATCGAGGGGGGAACCTCATTATAACTGTGTTTATATCGAGGGGGGAAGGACTCACTATAACTGTGTTTATATTAAGGGCAAGGGACTCACTATAACTGTGTTTATATCGAGGGGAGGGACTCACCATAACTGTGTTTATATTAAGGGGGAGGGACTCACTATAACTGTGTTTATATTAAGGGGAAGGGACTCACTATAACTGTGTTTATATCGAGGGGAGGGGCTCACTATAACTGTTTATATCTAGGGGGAAACTCATTATAACTGTGTTTATATCGAGGGGGGAAGGACTCACTATAACTGTGTTTATATTAAGGGCAAGGGACTCACTATAACTGTGTTTATATTAAGGGGAAGGGATTCACTATAACTGTGTTTATATTAAAGGGGAGGGACTCACTATAACTGTGTTTATATTAAGGGGGAGGGACTCACTATAACTGTGTTTATATTAAGGGGAAGGGACTCACTATAACTGTGTTTATATTAAGGGGGAGGGACTCACTATAACTGTGTTTATATTAAGGGGAAGGGACTCACTATAACTGTGTTTATATTAAGGGGGAGGGACTCACTATAACTGTGTTTATATCAAGGGGGAAGGACTCACTATAACTGTGTTTATATTAAGGGGAAGGGACTCACTATAACTGTGTTTATATTAAGGGGAAGGGACTCACTATAACTGTGTTTATATCAAGGGGGAAGGACTCACTATAACTGTGTTTATATCAAGGGGGAGGGACTCACTATAACTCTGTTTATATCAAGGGGGAAGGACTCACTATAACTGTGTTTATATTAAGGGGAAGGGACTCACTATAACTCTGTTTATATCAAGGGGGAGGGACTCACTATAACTGTGTTTATATTAAGGGGGAGGGACTCACTATAACTCTGTTTATATCAAGGGGGAGGGACTCTCTATAACTGTGTTTATATCAAGGGGGAGGGACTCACTATAACTGTGTTTATATTAAGGGGAAGGGACTCACTATAACTCTGTTTATATCAAGGGGGAAGGACTCACTATAACTGTGTTTATATAAGGGGAAGGGACTCACTATAACTCTGTTTATATTAAGGGGAAGGGACTCACTATAACTCTGTTTATATCAAGGGGGAAGGACTCACTATAACTGTGTTTATATTAAGGGGAAGGGACTCACTATAACTGTGTTTATATCAAGGGGGAAGGACTCACTATAACTGTGTTTATATCAAGGGGGAGGGACTCACTATAACTCTGTTTATATCAAGGGGGAAGGACTCACTATAACTGTGTTTATATTAAGGGGAAGGGACTCACTATAACTGTGTTTATATCAAGGGGGAAGTACTCACTATAACTGTGTTTATATTAAGGGGAAGGGACTCACTATAACTCTGTTTATATCAAGGGGGAGGGACTCACTATAACTGTGTTTATATCAAGGGGGAAGGACTCACTATAACTGTGTTTATATTAAGGGGAAGGGACTCACTATAACTCTGTTTACATCAAGGGGGAGAGGAACTCACTATTAATGTGTCCATATAGAGGGGGGAGGGACTCACTATTACTGTGTTCATATCAAGAGGGAGAAAGTCACTTTACCTTTTTATATCGAGGGGGAGGGACTCACTATAACTGTGTTAATATTAAGGGGAAGGGACTCTCTAGAACTGCTTATATTGAGGGTGAGGGACTCACTATGTTTATATTGGAGGGGAGAGACTCACTACAACTGCATTCTTACTGAGGGGGAGGGACTCACTATAACTTTTTATATAGAGGGGGATTGACTCATTATAACTGTGTATATATCGAGGGGGGGGACTCACTATAACTGTAATTATTTCGAGGGGGAGGGAATCTCTATAATTGTGTTTATATCGAGGAGGACTCACTATAACTTTTTATATCGAGGGGGAGGGACTCACTATAACTGTGTATATATCAAAGGGGGGACTCACTATGACTGTAATTATATTGAGGGGGAGAGAATCTCAATAACTGTGTTCTTATCGAGGGGGAGGGATTCACTATAACTTTTTATATCGAGGGAGAGGGACTCACTATAATTATGTATATATTGGGGGACTCACTATAACTGTGTTCATCTCGGTAGTGAGTAACTCTCAGTAACTGTTCAGCAAGATGGGGGAGGATTTTTTGTAACCGTGCTCAGCTTGATGGTGAGAAACTCACAGTAATAGTTCATGTAGAGGGTGAAGAATTCATTGTAACTGTATTCAGCTCAGGAGGAGGGTGGGGACTGGCCCCAAATGCAGAGGAATTTACTTAAAATTTAGGGGATCCCATAGCTCTATTGCAATAAATTGTACATTAATTGTGCAGTGTGTATCAATGTATCACATAGCTCAGTAGCAATAAACCTGCCAGTAATGTGCAATGTGTGTAAGAGAGTTTCACAGAGCTCCATGGCAATGTGTGTGAGTGTATTAGCTCATTAAATTCAGTTTATGTATGGTATCTCTTTAACATAAAATTAATGCATTGTGAGTGCCAGTGTGCGTAAATATTGTGATCTTAAATAACTGTTTTATCTGTAAAACATATATTATTTTAGAGGGAAGCACAGTATGTCCTGAATCCAGTTATCTCACAAGAAGAGAACAATTTGACATATTTTAGCATTCAAGCAGAACAATTGCTCATCATAAAGTAGATTTATTTGCTTTGACTTTAAAGGAAATTGTTATCATGATGTTATTATTTAAAATAAAATCTTACAGTGCAGATATTATAGAATCTGGGTGTGGTATTCTATAATACATGCAAATAATTAAAAAAAATACTAGACTTGGAGATTTATTTAGTTACAAACTGCAATTCGTCCGAATTTGGGCCAGTCAGGGGATCACCCGAAACCACTAATCGCGAAACAAACCATTTGCACAAAAAGCGATGATTGATGGGAAAGAGAAGATTGATGTCTAAGAGATGGTCACTAAATGGTGACTTTTTTTCACAGATCTATGAGAAGTTACCAACAGCAAAACAAAAAAAAAAATTAAAAACAGTATAAAAAAATAAAAAATCTATATTTACATATTTACTAAATATGAATAAATAAATATAGATTTTTACTGCTCCTCTTTTTTCTTCCCCTCTATTGGAGCTTTTTCTCACTTGATCTATAAACCAAATGGCGGAAAATGCGCGTATCAGTGTATTGTAAAATATGTACTTGCTTCGGACTGAATAGGCCCTCACAGAGTAAGTATAAATACGGAAGATTCGACAAAATGAATTGTAGACTTATTATATATTCTTTACAAAATAATGCAGAATGAGGCTTTACGTGCTATATTTTATTTTTAAGATTAATAAAAATTGATAACAGTTTGCATTTAAGAAAAAAAAGCAAGAGGATTATTTCAAAAGCTTTTGTAGCCATTGTTAAGTATGCCTCGGCGACATTAGTCGGTAATTATTGTCTAGATTAAAATGTGTCAATTTATTATCTTGCTCTTGTTGTTATAACTATTTACAATTTGCTACTTTGCATTCAGTTATGCGCTTGATAATTTGGAGCACGTGCAGGACATTATTGTCAACAAGAATAGTATCATGGCCATTCAATATTAACTTACATCGGTGTTGCTATTCACAATTAATCACCGTGAATGTATTTCTGTGTTCTGAATGAACGACTGTTTCATATTGATTTGTTTCAAAGGAATTTAAACGAAGTAAGAGAACTTGTGGATCGTTACATGTCTGATATTGGATCAGATTGTAGACGATAGAAAAATCCAAATATTTGTTTGTTTAAGACACAAAGACTGCAAGATCTAACAGTCAATTAAATGCTTTTACTTTCAGTGTAAATAGGGTTTATTATAATATTAAATAGACCATTACACTAATAAAGGTTAATAAACACAACACAAAAACAAGGCATAATGCGATTTGCTCATAAGTATAGATATAAACATATCAATGAATAATGTAACATGGCAGATAATGTGAAAATAAAAAAATAAATCCATGTAATGCTGCGTTTAAACGTGCAGGCGCATTGCGCCCTGTGGAGCATTTTAGAGAAAGAAATAATACTATAAAATATATATATTTACTACTCTAGTGATAACTTGGTGTTAACAGAGATTTTCTTCAAAAACATAAACAACGGACAAGATAATTGTGAGAGATCCCAGCTGGGGATTTTGGCCCAACTAGGACCACTCTCGTCCGACAAAACTCTGACACATGTAGGAGATAGCTAAATCCCCGTATTTTTTTGCTGAGGTCTGTGATTTTAAGCTGCCTTAAAATTGTGTTTTGTATGTGTGGAGTTCCTTTATCTATATTTTGTACAAATCATGGTTATCTATGACAGCACCATTGCTGAGCAATGCATGTTCTGGCCTTGCCCCAACACTGGGAACAAGAAGAATTACAAATACAGGAACCCTGTCATATGTTTTCTGCAGATTTCTAAGAAAATATGTTTATATGTATTTTGCCTGTTTTACTTCCTTTTTATTGGCATGTGTTTGATAAACTTTACAGGTTTAAAAATGTGTTCAGTTTGTTCACACTCTATTTTGTATGTTACATCCTTTGGTCCCAGGAGCGTTTCTATGTATGTAGGTCCAGGCGAGTGCTCCCCCTCTGCTTAGTATGTTATATTGGAAATATACCGTCGCAGGTGCCTCATTAGAGGACTCTGTAAAAACAACAATTGTAGCGATTACCATTGAATGGATATCCCCTAGAGTACGTTAATCACATGAGAGAAATTATTAGCTTATGCTGCCAAAAAATATGGGGTTCTCACATTCCTTTGCAATGCATTTCCATAATTTGTAATCATGTCCTCATTTTTCTTAACTAGGATGGATGGTTTTAAAACTTTATAAACTTTAGAGTTGTTTAAAGTGAATCTATAGTGTTAGGAAAACAAAGTTGTACCTGACACTATAGTGCACTTTGGTCTCAGTACTTTCCTGAGACGATTTCAGTGATGCTGGTCAGATAGGCGA
The DNA here is from genome assembly GCA_933207985.1 of Pelobates cultripes. Lineage (NCBI taxonomy): Eukaryota > Metazoa > Chordata > Amphibia > Anura > Pelobatidae > Pelobates > Pelobates cultripes. The sequence continues at coordinate 96,712,606 of OW240922.1, read as the reverse complement.
GTCTGGTAACATCCAGGAAGTGCCTCTAATGACTACCTGATTGACAGCCACTAGAGGCAGTCTTAGTTCCGCAGGGTAATTATTGTAGTTTCTCTAAAACGGCAATATTTTATATTGCAGGACTAAGGAGGACAGAGACAGGGCATCCAGACTACTTCAATGAATCAATTAAGTGGTCTGGGTGCCTATTAGGTCCCTTTAACCCCTTAAGACCGGAGGGCATACTATTACGCCCTATTTTAGGCGGCTCTAAACGCCGCAGGGCGTAATAGTACGCCCTCCGGTCTTTCCTTACTTACCCGGTCGCCGGCGGACCCATGCCGGCGATTGCGGTGGGGTGGACTCCCAGGGAGCCCCCCCGCGGCAAATCCTCCTCCTCCGGCCCCCCTGGCCATGTGAGAGTGAGGTCCTTGCTAAGACCTCACAATCACATGGCTGGAATAGCTGGCTGCTGTATTGCCAGCAGGGGGGCTGCCTGTAATTACAGGTGGTCCCCATGCTGGCTGGAAATAAAATTAAAATAAATTAATCAGTGTACAAAAAAAAAAAAATTATACTTAGATCATATATATATATATATATATTATATATATGATCTAAGTATATATATATATATACACATATACATACACACGCATACACTGTCTAGGTGTATTTTACTATTAATATATATATATATAATTATATATATATATATATATATATATTAATATCAAATTACACGTAGACTGATACTGATTAAATATATATAATTATTGTTATATATATATTTAAATATAATATAAAAAAATTAAATATGTAAATACGTTAAAAAATTAAAAAAAATTTTAAAAAAATTAAAAAATATATAGATGTGTTATTTCGTTCCAACTGTATTATGATGCATTAAATTTTAGCTTAAAATTTGCAGGTGGACTAGATCAGAGAAGCAAAATTATTGTAAGCATTTGGATGAGGGCATCCATTAGATATTCAAATACCCGAGCTGTACAAGGATAAACGGACCTCAAAGTCTCGGGAGTACTTGAAACAGGCAGTTATTTATTTACAAAAGCTGACAGTGTTGCTGCAACTGATACCTTATTGGACAACTTCACTGAAAACATTTTCAGTTGCCATAATTCATAATGTTGTTATTTTGACACTATTGGCCTGATTATAGCTGGTACTATCCTTTAATGTCCAGTTGGTCACCAAGTCACTGGACAGTTAATCGCCAGTGAAACAGCCTTACTAACCTGGACCTCTGGATCTCTGTTATATCATTCTGAGGGTGGGGTGTCAATGGGATGGTTCTTTAAGTACAACCAGATATGTTGAGTTTGAGTGACTTAGGTAGAGACATCATGGTATGGATACAAGAAAAGATTTAAAAAATATACACATATATAAAATGACAGTTTGGGTGGGCCACAACACATACAACATGCCCCTTTGAGAATATTTCATAATGTCAAAAATACCTTAATCTACTGACACTATAGGTACCAAAACAACTTTAGCTTAATGAAGCAGCTTTGGTGTAGAGATCATGCCCCCTGCAGTCTCGCTGCTCAATTCTCTGCTAGTTAACTCACAGTTTTTTCTGTTTATGCTGGCATAGCCACTCCTCCCTCTGGCTGTGACTAACACAGTCTCCCTACACTGAAAAAGAATCAAAATATTTTATCTTCTCTAATTGCACAGTGTGTTTAATTTAGAATGTCTTATATTCTGCTATGTTTATAGCCTACTAGGTGCTTTAACAGCCTCCAGTGTGTAATCACATTTCAAATAACAAATTCTATTTTAAACACACTGTGCAATAAGGGGAAGTATGCAGGAAGCATATATGAATCACATGCAGGAAGGTGTGGCTAGAACTGCATAGACAAAGTGATTTAACTTCTAAATGGAAGATAAATGAGCATTGAGACTGATCTATACACCAAAACTGCTTCATTAAGCTAAAGTTGTTTTGGTGCTTACAGTATCTATTTAAGTGTGGTGCAATGACTCTTTGAGTTCAGTACCTCCATGTTTTAAAGATTTGACAAAAATGGAACTCTCCCAAACCAAATCAAGTTAAGAATGAAAGACTGCACAATAACTACTACAGTAAACTGCATTGGTTAAGGTGCAGGATATATTACAATGAAGGATTTGTCTGTCTGCTAGAAAATTATGTGCATTGTAAAAGTACAAATAATGAGGGCAATTGACATCACTGGTCTAATAAGTACCCTATAATAAAACATGTCCTATGTATGATGACAGTATGAGCGCAGAAATTCTCAGGTTTATAGTGATGGGTATTATGAAGAATTGAAATCAAATAGTAAAATTTAGGCCAAAAGTACTGATTTGGATTATTTCCCCAATTTGGCTACTGTCACAGCTTGGCTATTTTAGACTACGTTGGGTTTCTGTTCACTACAGTTTTGTATTTGAGTAAATCCCAAAAATGTGATAAACACTGACCCCCGGAGGTAAGGCATGCTTCCTAACTTTTGGAGGTATTGGATCTAAATGGGTGGACCTGCCTGGGAAGTTGGTGTGGCCACTAACTGAAGGCGTGTGTCAGTCTGGTATAAAGCACGCCAGGCTGACAGAGCTTCTGTGCCGGCTTCCCGACTACTGGATAATGCAGAGAGAGCTGCAGTACTAGTGCCTGCTGTGTCTAATGATATTCTCATCCTTTCCTGTCCTGATGGGGACAGTTCCCTGGTATTCCTGTATGTAGGAAATCAGGACTGTGGGACAGGACTCCAAAACTGTTTCTCAAGCCAAAAGTGGGACAGTGGGGAGACCTTGGTAATCTCAGACACACTAACCCCTGGAGGTAATGGCAGACACTAACCCCTTGACATAATGTCACACATGGCAGACACTAAGGGCAATGGCATTAATGGCAGACACTAACCCCCCTCATGCTGCAGCCGCCCGAGCACTCTGCAGAGGGCCTCAGGCGGCTGCAGCTTTGCCCGGGCTGGTGCGTCCATGAGGGTGCAAGCCCGGGCGCAGCATGAGGAGAGGGGCTGACAGGAGGGAAGTGCTCAGTGCTCCCTCCGGTCACTCCCTCACTGTAGCGTGGCCGAGCCCTGTATGGTCCGCGGGTACAGGGAGCATCTGTCTCCTGTAACCGGCCGGACTAACACTGAGTGTGTACTTCCTTTTAGTCCGGCTGGGTATAGGAAACAAAAGCTCCCTGTATCCGCAGACCATACAGAGCTCGGCCACGCTACAACAGAGGTAGGGGAGGGGGGAGAAAGAAATTGACGGGGGAAGAAATTGACGGGGGGAAGAAATTGATTGGAGGGGAGAAAGAGGAGAAATTGGACGGGGGAGAAATTGACGGGGGAGAAATTGACGGGGACGGGGAGAAATTGATGGGGACGGGGAGAAATTGACGGGGTGAGAAATTGACAGGGGGGGAGAAATTGACGGAGGGGGGAATGAGAGTGGGGAGGGGAGGGGAGAAGAGAGTAACAAGGGAGGGGGGAGAGATTGACATCCATCACACACACACACACACAATCACACACAATGCACCTCTTGCCCACAGAAAAACACACAATGCATTACACACACACAGACACGCACACACAAGCAATGCAACCCTTACACACAATGCATCCCTTACACACACAGAAACACACAATGCACCTCTTACAGACGCACACACTGCATCCTGTACATACACAGAAACACACCTTGCAGCCCACACATACAAACACAGATTCACACAATGCATTCCTTACACACATATCAGGACATCCCCTACACACTCCACCCCCTGTGAACAAACTCATTGGTGAAACATGAAGGTGGACCCTGGGACCCAGAACTTGAGCTGTGTAAAGGGCTCCCAAAAAATGGAGCTGCTTCCCGTTCTCCCAGAACAGTTACAAACAGCCTCCAGAGAGCCTGTTCTACACCAGACCAGTGGAGCCAGACTTCAGCTAGAGCCCATCATCATCCTCATCTGGTTGTAAGTAGGCAATCTAGTATATTTTTCGTGGCACTAATCTCTAATTTACCTCACATTAAAGAAACACTATAGTCCCCAGAACCACTGCAGCTTAATGTAGTGGTTCTTGTGTCTCTAGCCTGTCCCTGCAGGCCTTTTAATGTACACACGGCAGCACTGCAGCACTGGCGTTAGTTAACATGGCAGATCATATGTGTGGGGCATTGTGATGTCACATGGGGGGGCAGCAAACTTTACTTTTGCCTAGGGCGGCAAAAATTCTTGCACCAGCCCTGCACACACACTGCATACACTAACACAACACAACACACACACTGCATACACTAACACACACACACACTACATACACTAACACAACACACACTACATACACTAACTCGACACACTGCATACACTAACACAACACACACACACTGCATACACTAACACAACACACACACTACATACACTAACATAACACACACCCTGCATACACTAAAACAACACACACACACTGCATACACTAACACAACACACACTACATACACTAACACAACACACACCCTGCATACACTAACACAACACACACACACTGCATACACCAATACAATACACACTCTGCATACACCAATACAACACACACATTGCATACACCAATACAATACACACACTGCATACACTAGCACACACTCTGCATTCACTACACATTAACACACTCTCTGCATTCACTGTACACACAGCATCCACTACACATCCTGTATTTACAGTACACACACTACATCCACCACAAATTGAAACACTCTGCATTCACTATACACAGACACTACATCCACTACAGACACTGCATCCACTAAACACATTACATCTAGTACACACAAACACTACATCCACTACACAAACACACACATCACTGTACACACACTACATCCACTACTCAAACACACTCTACGTTCACTATACACACTGCATCCGCTACACAAACACACACTCTGCATTCACTGCACAAACAGTATCTAATACACACAATCCTATTCACTTCCACTATATACACCACATTCAGTCCTGGATCATTGTCAGCGGACTAGGTAAGGGGTGGGCGGGCCTGGGTGGGAGGGAAGGCGAGGGGGCCCCAGACCTTGTGCTTTGTCAGAGGCCCCAAAATTTCTGACGGCGGCCCTGACTACTAGATGTAATGTCAGAGACACTAACCACTGGAGGTAATGTCACACACTAACCACTGGAGGTAATGTCAGAAACACTAACTACTAGAGGTCATGTCAGACCCACTAACCACTGAAGGTAATTGGAGACACACTAACCGATGGAGGTCATGTCAGACACACTACCCCCTGGATGTTATGTCAGACACAGTAACCCCTGGAAGTAATGTCACACACCCCAAAGAAGGTGAGAAGCACTAACCCCTATCTGGAAGTAGGGTGACCTTGTTAATAACGTAAGCCTTGGCTATAAAAGGTGAGATATACTATAACAAGTGGAATATGTTATACACTCACTATACAATGCAAGCCACACTAGCCCTTAGCTGTTAACATGTTTAAATGAGACATATTAGCTTCTGGCTGTAAGAGATAAACACCAAAGCCCTGGCTGTAAGAAGACAGTTAAATAAGCCTTATCTGTAAGAGGTAAAAAAATAAAAATAGCCCTGACTGTCAAAAATGAGCCACACTAGTTCCTGGCTTTATGAATTGAGAAAAACTAGCCCTGGCTTTTAGGAATGAGACATTTTTGTAAAATAAAATGAGGCAAGCTTGCCCTGGCTGCAAGCAGTGAGATTCAGTAGCCCAGGCTGTGGCAAGGGATGCACACTATCCCCTGCTTGTAATAAGCAGTCTCTGGCTGTAAGTAGTGATATTCAGTAGCCTTGGTAGCAAAATGTTAGACACATTGGCCTTGGCTGTAAGGAGGGAGATTCATTTGCCCTGGCTATAAGGAGTGAGATTCACTAGTACCCAGCTGTAAGGAGGTTGGGGGGAGAAATTCAGTAGTCCCTGGCTGTAAAGTGGGAGACTCAATAGACTCCAGTTCTGAGGAGGGAGTTTCAGTAGTCCCTGGGCTGCAGGAAGCAGTCTCTGGCTATAACAAGTGACATTCAGCAGCCATATCTGAAATAATTTACACACAGTAGCTCCTGGATGTAAGTAGCACTGTTTGGCTATAAAAAGTTAAATTCAGAAGCCCCTGGCTGAGTCTGGCTAGCCCTTGCTGAGAGTGTGCAGGCTATGAGAGCAGAGGGTGTAGATATGTCTCATTCCCACGTGGGGGCTGACGTTGACTGCTCTCTACTGAGTGTTCAGCTATAAAACCAATCTATCCAGAGCTGGGAGAACAGGCTCTCTGTCTGATCAAACAGCTTCACATCTCACAGCAACTACACAACTCTGAGCATTCAGCAGCTAACAGCACAGACTGGACAAGCAGTGCACATACAGAGACAAAATCCAGACAGAACCAACAGCAAGGAGCTCAGACTGGGGCAGGGAACCAGAACCAACAGCAAGGAGCCCAGACTGGGGCAGGGAACCAGAACCAACAGCAAGGAGCCCAGACTGGGACAGGGAACCAGAACCAACAGCAAGGAGCCCAGACTGGGACAGGGAACCAGAACCAACAGTAAGGAGCCCAGACTGGGGCAGGGAACCAGAACCAACAGCAAGGAGCCCAGACTGGGGCAGGGAACCAGAACCAACAGCAAGGAGCCCAGACTGGGGCAGGGAGCCAGAATCAACAGCAAGGAGTCCAGAGAGAGACCAGAACCATTAGCAAGAAGTCCTGACTGGGCCAGTGGATCAGAATCAACAGCAAGAGTCTAGAGCCAGCTACAAGGAGACCAGGGAGAACCCGGACCAGGACCTTTAAGGAGTCCATAAGAGTCAATAAGATAAGAAACAAGAAGTCCAGATACAGACGCAACGTCCAGAACCCTGTTGAGGGTTTCAAGGCAGCAGAACCATCAGACGTTAGTTCACATCCAACAGCAATAGCAAAGTGTCCAGAACCAACAGCAAGGAGTCCACAGAAATACATAGCGCAGAACCTGCAGAACCCAAGACTGCCAGGGAGAAGCTTAGCTGCGGTGATCTTTTGGCAACTGGAACCTCTGTTTGGGCAATCATCTCTATCCTGCCCTCAGTTCACAGACACCACCTACCCTGATCTAAGGAATAAACACTTACCAGCTAAACACATACCTGCCTTCCAGATCAAGGTAAGACTCTGGAGCTGATTCCTAGTCCAATAAGGAGTGAGGGGGCATAGAAAACACCAAGACAGGGCTGGAAGGGGAGTGCATGCATTTACACAGATTTCTGTTTCAATGAAAACATTACACGCACCAAACCTTTCCGGACTGAAGGAGTAGTAAACACAGAGAGGTGACGCCCGGAGGAGGAAGCCATGGGGACATTTCCAGTGATTTCACGGTAGGCTGTGTAGATGTCTCTCTTCCAGGAGACCTCATTGGCGATCCAAAGGTCCAACCAACTCTGAATTTAATGATTACCCTTGAGAACCCGTTAGTGGAGAGGGGGGGTGTCTCTTCCATGGAGTGCCAAATAGACTGCCAAAATAATACCATGCAGAATGGCACTGACCTGGCACAGGGGACCTACCCATACTCCCTTGAGGTGTCTCTTGCCCTCATCTCCCTTGCTGGCATGCTCATGCTTTTCACAGTATTTGGCAATGTCCTAGTGGTTATAGCAGTGTTTACTAGCAGAGCCCTCAAAGCACCCCAAAACCTCTTCCTGGTCTCTCTGGCCTCAGCAGACATTCTGGTGGCCACTCTTGTCATCCCCTTTTCTTTGGCTAACGAAGTTATGGGTTACTGGTACTTTGGGAAGGTATGGTGTGAGATCTACTTGGCCTTAGATGTCCTTTTCTGCACCTCTTCTATAGTACACCTGTGTGCCATCAGCCTGGACAGATTCTGGTCCATTACCCAAGCCATTGAGTACAACTTGAAAAGAACCCCTCGCAGGATAAAATGTATAATTTTCATTGTGTGGGTGATAGCTGCTGTTATCTCCTTCCCACCACTGATCACCATAGAGAAGGAGAGTGGAAAAGAAGAAGACCCCAGGTGTAAAATCAATGATGAGAAGTGGTATATAATCTCCTCTTCCATCGGTTCCTTCTTTGCCCCTTGTGTCATCATGATCCTAGTGTACATCAGAATTTATCAGATTGCTAAAAAAAGGACCAGGGTCCCACCCAGCAAGAGAAGCAATGGGGAACCAGAGAAGAAGCAGAATGGTTGTGAGGATGGTGACCTACCTGTGAAGTTAAATGGAGAGAAGGCTGGTGCCACTGTGGACCACAGGCACAGAGAAGAAGCCAATGGAGTGGACTTAGAAGACTCTTCATCTTCTGACCACCATGATGACCATCAGTATTCTTGCAGGAAAAAAAAAGACAAACACTCAAGAGGGAAAGGGAAGACCAAGCTCAGCCAGATCAAACCAGGGGACAGCTTGCCCATGAGAGAAGAAGACATGAATGCCAAAGGGTCCAAGTGGAGAGGAAGGCAGAACAGGGAGAAAAGGTTCACATTTGTCTTGTCTGTAGTCATTGGGGTGTTTGTCATCTGCTGGTTCCCTTTCTTTTTTACATACACCCTCTCTGCTATATGTACGAGCTGTTCACCCCCTGATACTTTGTTCAAATTTTTCTTCTGGTTTGGATACTGTAACAGCTCTTTGAACCCGGTGATATACACCATATTTAACCAGGATTTCAGGAGATCATTTAAAAAGATTTTATGTAGAGGGGAGAGGAGAAGGATTGTGTGACGCCCCCATCATCCCACCATCCCTTTGACATTTTGTAAAATTGATTTCTGGGGGAGCTCCAGACTTTTAGATTCGAAGATAAAAAGAAGCACCCAGTGGGCTATTTTTGTAAAAGCTGCACCCCACAAGCACTTTTTGGAGGGGGGAGGGGGAGGGGGGATTGGCAGTGCTGGGGGAAGAACATTTGGACCATGTAAATGTATTTATTGTACCATGCAGTAAGACCAATATTCATAATATGATCCTCCTATATTCAGTTTATAAACAAGTCACTATTAACCCTGTATGTACCAGGTGTCTGAGAAAAGCATTTCACACTCTCTGACACTCAAAGGAGTTAAAACAAATATAAATGCTATTTTATTACTGAAGCAAAATTCTCTACCAGTTCTGGCAAGCATCTCATGATCATTAATATATTTTTCTATATATTTCTTAGAGCAAGTCCTTTATTGTTTTAATAATATTGTCATTTTATTGTAGTGTTTGCAACTTATAAGCATCACAAATCACTTTGGGGTATTTTCACTAAACAGTGAATTTTACTGAAACGCTAATTTGCAAATGTTCAGTCTGAAGTATTCAAGCTGGGATTATGTGTAAATTGGAATATGCTATATTGTGGGCCAAAACAGCTGATTTCAAAGAATTCTCTATTTTTAATTCACTGTAATTCACTGCTTAGGATATAGATCACAATGTGTTTGCTCTTCCTTCAAGGTTCTACATACATTTTTATTTTATTTTTTTTCATTTTGAAAGTAGATATCCTTTTCTCCATACAAGCATAGTGTTTACTGATAGTGGTTTTAACCCTTCGAGTGCCAGTGTGCTCCCTGCACAATAACAAGCAGTGCACAAAGAGTTAACATGTTTCTTTGTCACTTAGTGATTAAGAGAAGGCCTGGTGAAACATTGCCTGGCAGGAACTTTTTGGGCATGTAATGGGCAGACTTAGTTGCAGTGGCTTCCAGCACTGAACAGGTTAATAAAAATGATGCAAAACAGCAGCAGGGATTTCAGTTGAGATAGTAAAAAGTGCACATTAAACAGCAAAACAACACAGTGCCCACCCCTAGGCTTGCCATGGGGGTCTGCAATGCAAAGAGGGGCTCAGGTGGCAACTAAACATTAGCCCTATGAGTGTTTTGCAATGTGTTGGGCACGCCTCTGGCACTCGAGGGGTTAACTCAGGTTTACAAAATGTTTCTCTAACCATTTCCAGTATTAAATGCAGAGCTATATGTTGCACTAAAAGGGCCACATGCTGTAAGGGACCCTCACACAACCATAAGCATCCCAAAACCAATTTGGATTGCAGCTTCCTTGAGATTAAGTATCCACAGGATCGCCCAGGGCTTAACCCTTTGAGGACCAGTGTAGTGAAGGACTTGTGCCATGGCAACTTCCAGACCTCAAAGTGTTAACAGAACCAAGAAAGATCAAAAATATTTTATATCCCCTTGAAAACATCAAATCTGGGCAGACATCAAATTGATTATTTTGCTCCCAGACACACTATTGCTTAACTCTTTAATTGCCACAGCGACACATCATTGTAACCTCTTCAGAGCTTTGCATGCATAACATAATGATTTACAATATATTATGGTTATGAGTTCTCACTGTTTAACCTTAGGGATGTTTATAAACATCCAAGTAACCAAAATTGGTGCCTCTACAGAGTTTGTACTGATGGAATATTTGAAATTGTTATTATTATTTTTATTTTTGCTCAGTGCACGAAGGCAACATTTATATGAATGGGTTGCTTAGTAACTCTAATATATACTGTCTCCTTGGGCTCTTTCAGTATATTAACCCTTTAATAGGCCATCACAAAGATTCTGCACTGATATGGGTTATTCTCTAAACCAGGTATAGGCAACCTTTGGCACTCCAGATGTTGTGGACTACATCCCCCATAATGCTCTTATATCCATAATGCTGTCAAAGCATCATGGGAGGTGTAGTCCAAAACATCTAGAGTGCCTAAGGTTGCCTATGCCTGCAACCAAGAACAATAGAACTGCAAATGTTACAGGGAACAAATTGTAGGTAAACAAACAGATTGAAAAACATATTGCAATCTCTCTGTTTGTTGTGTCAATCCATTGTCATTTCACAACCATTCTTAGTTTACTGTGTAATTCTCTGTAATTGTGGTGAGCAAAATGTTTTAATTCTGGTCGTCAAAGAAATCCCAACTGTTCAAGAATTAGAAGCCACCTGTGTTCAAGCAGGGAGTTCTGCTATGATTTGCTTGTTATCATCCATTAGGGATGCTCAGTTATCATCCAATCAGAGTAGAATAGAGACGAGTGGATTTGGATTTTGGGTGTTTTACCAATTCACTCTAAGAATCTGCCCACAAGAATCTGACTCTTAACCTCAGTTCCTGGGATGCGAGCCAAAGCCATAGGATGTAGGGTCAAAACCTCCTATTGTTTATAAAAATACTAAGATACAGAAAGCAAAGGGTTACCCTCACCCCGTTACATATACCATACTGAACTGCCAGCAAATCTCGAGAATCTACAATCTCACCGGAAAAGGGGATATGGGATACAGAAAGCAGTACAAGGCGTGGTATGAACTGTGATATGTTAGATATGTCAGATATATTGCTAAACAGGACAATCCGTATTAATATTTTATTTTTTTTTTAAAAGAGGAAAGATAGCCATTGTGTTACATCTTTGGAAATCACCAAACAAATAATATAAATAAAAATAAAAGCACGAAAAAAAATTACACTTGTTAAAATGGGCCATTCATTCCGCTGTGCTCCTCTTTATTACACTACAGAACAATGTACATTTAATCTGATCCCCCATGGGTGCTGCGCGGTACCTTACAGATGCCCTGGCACGTAAATGGCTACATGATAAATAAGCTGGTGTCTGTATGCATGTTACAGGCCGAACAGCTCGCACGGACTGTTTTGCATGCCGTTGTATGTTTACCGTCGAAGCTCTGCCCTGATTTCCAGTGGAGGCAGGGCTGGGCAAGTGGTGGGCAAACACGACACCCAGCTTACATCGGCATCAACCCGTGTTTGGTTGCCCATATCGTGAGTGGGTTTTCATAGTAAAATCATGACGTTAACACATTCAAGGATGCACGGCAGACTAAGACACAGAACACGTGCCGTGGGTTGTAGTTTCTTGGCTTGCTTAACCTTTTGATTGCCAGAGATGTGCCCCAAACATTGTAAAACAATGGATTGGACTATTCACACTGCGGAACTCACGGGGCTCTGAGACTGGGTGACTGACCGTGGAAAAACCTGCCTTACTGATGTTTCATTTAGACAATTAATAATGTCAGATTGGTAAATGCCATTAGCCTGTCTCTCACTTTATATTGATTGTGCTTTCCTGTATTGATTTCCTACCTGTCATTTACCAAGAGCCCCAACATGTTATATAATATCACCCATCCAATGCCCAATAAGGTCTCAAATTAGAGTATTTTAGACTTTCATTTTGCTTTGCTGTGAATGGTTTAAATCCATTACCACAAACTGAATGAGAGCTAGCTCTGGCAGGGAAAGTGTTAAATGCTACTTACTGCATTTTATGTTAAAATTAAAAATGTTAAATATTGCTTTTTATACAAATAGACGCACAATTTAGTAGTAGTTAAAGGGACAATATAGTCACCTGAACAACTTTAGCTTAATGAAGCAGTTTTGGTGTATAGAACATTCCCCTGCAGCCTCACTGCTCAATTCTCTGCCATTTAAATCCCTTTGTTTATGAACCCTAGTCCCACCTCCCTGCATGTGACTTGCACAGCCTTCCATAAACACTTCCTGTACAGCCATCTAAAGTTTATCCTTCCTTTATTACACAGTGTGTTTAATTTGTAATTTCTTATATCCTGCTCTCTTAATAGCCTTCTAGAGCCTGCAGGAGCCTCCTGTGTGTGATTAAAGTTCATTTTACAGAGTATAATGATAACTTTACACTAAAACTGCTTAATTAAGATACAGTTGTCTTGATGCCTATAGTACCCACAATGAAACACCTTTGGAGTAATTAAATCAACAGGTTAGGGTATAAAAATGGTTAAAACATCACTTTTCAAACTGTATTTATTGGTCTTGAAAAGGCTGCCAAGTGTGTCTCTCAAATGAGTTCAGCAAAAAAAAATTAAAAAAAAATACATATCTGTTACAAAAATAAGTTAACGTTATGGGTACCAGAGTTGTGAAAATTGCATTGATTCTTTATTTGTACCTTAAGGGTTAATACTCTATATTGTTTGAGCACTGGGACCTGGCAGGAAGGTTTATGGCTTAGTTCACTTAGTGGCATTAAAAGGATATAATGTAACAGGCATGAAACTGTTTGTCTGCTGATCTACCTCATGATTAACCCCTCCACTGCAAGAACAGATTGCTAATCTGGATATTATTCAATCCATTCAACCCATGATTTATTAAGCAGGGGTTACAGATTACAGGAAAAGAACAAAAACAAATCTTATTTCATTTTCCCCCTCATTATGCTGAACAATTGTTTCTTAATAAAATAAGCAGATTTGATGGACTGTGTTTGGGTGGACTATGTGATTATGTTTTCTTAAGAGAAATGTTATTGTTATTTTTAACATGTACATCAACAGAGCACCATCTCCTAACATTCCCACTATATCCATCTCCGATACAGCACCCAACATCTACACAGCACCCAAAATCCACACCATACCCATCTCCGACACAGCGCCCAACATCTACACAGCACCCAAACTCCCCACAGCACCCAAAATCCACACTATATCCATCTCCGACACAGCACCCAACATCCACACAGCACCCAAAATCCACACCATACCCATCTCCGACACAGCACCCAACATCTACACAGCACCCAAAATTCACACTATACCTATCTCCGACACAGCACCCAACAGCTACACAGCACCCAAAATCCACACCATACCCATCTCCGACACAGCACCCAACATCTACACAGCACCCAAAATCCACACCATACCCATCTCCGACACAGCACCCAACATCTACACAGCTCCCAAAATCCACACTATACCCATCTCTGACACAGCACCCAACATCTACACAGCACCCAAAATCCACACTATATCCATCTCCGACGCAGCACCCAACATCCACACAGCACCCAAACTCCACACAGCACCCAACATCTACACAGCACCCAACATCCACACTGTAACCATCTCCGACACAGCAGCCAACATCTACACAGCACCCAAAATCCACACCATACCCATCTCCGACAAAGCACCCATAATAAACACAGCACCCAGCATCAAGCACCCATCTCCAACACAGCACCCAAGATCCACACTATACCCATCTCAAACACAGCACCATACATCCAACTATATCCATCTCCAACACAGCACCCAACATCCAACTATATCCATCTCCAACACAGCACCATACATCCAACTATATCCATCTCCAACACAGCACCCAACATCCAACTATATCCATCTCCAACACAGCACCATACATCCAACTATATCCATCTCCAACACAGCACCCAACATCCAACTATATCCATCTCCAACACAGCACCCAACATCCAACTATATCCATCTCCAACACAGCACCATACATCCAACTATATCCATCTCCAACACAGCACCATACATCCAACTATATCCATCTCCAACACAGCACCATACATCCAACTATATCCATCTCCAACACAGCACCCAACATCCAACTATATCCATCTCCAACACAGCACCCAACATCCAACTATATCCATCTCCAACACAGCACCATACATCCAACTATATCCATCTCCAACACTGCACCCAACATCCAACTATATCCATCTCCAACACAGCACCCAACATCCAACTATATCCATCTCCAACACAGCACCATACATCCAACTATATCCATCTCCAACACTGCACCCAACATCCAACTATATCCATCTCCAACACAGCACCCAACATCCAACTATATCCATCTCCAACACAGCACCATACATCCAACTATATCTATCTCCAACACAGCACCATACATCCAACTATATCCATCTCCAACAGAGCACCCAACATCCAACTATATCCATCTCCAACACAGCACCATACATCCAACTATATCCATCTCCAACACAGCACCATACATCCAACTATATCCATCTCCAACACAGCACCATACATCCAACTATACCCATCTCCAACACAGAACCACACATCCAACTATATCCATCCCCCACACAGCGCCCACCATACAACTATATCCATCTCCAACACAGAACCACACATCCAACTATATCCATCTCCAACACAGAACCACACATCTAACTATATCCATCTCCAACACAGCACCCACCATCCAACTACATTCATCCCCCACACAGCACCCACCATCCACACTATACCCATCTCAAACACAGCACCCACCATCCAACTATATCCATCTCCAACACAGCACCATACATCCACACAGCACCCAAAATCCACACTATATCCATCTCTGACACAGCACCCAACATCAACACTATACCCATCTCTAACACAGCACCCAAAATCCACACTATACCCATCTCTAACACAGCACCCAAGGTCCGTACTATACCCATTATCCACATGGCACTTCCATGACGACACCCATTGTCAGGTACCCACTAACTGATACCCACACAGCAGCCTTACAGTGTCACTCCACTCACCATACAAAACCATTTACCCTTACCTAACAAGAACTCAGTACCCATCACCAGTCACCACCCATTTAGCACCCTTTTTCCAAACAGCACCTATCGCCGATTACTTACGCCCATTTAGCGCCCACCTTCCACATAATACCCACGATCCTGCAATATTTCAGTATATAGATTTCAGCATCCGTTCTTTTTAACAGTGAATCCAGACATCACATGATGCGCTTAGCATGACACAAGAAGAACACCAACAAGACAAGATCTTTGGCATCTAGCCCGAGCTTCAGGAAATCGGATTATCATTGTCTAGATGTCAGGGGACGAAGAAAAGGTTTCCCTGTCGTCTAATACATCTTGAAATATTGGTTATTGTAAATGAAATGGAGCAAAAATCCCTTCCCGTGGCTGGCTTCGATGTACATGATGGTTAACAGAAACCAGAGCCGAATTAACAAATAGCAGTCTGCTGCTCCAGGGATTCCTGGCCTCTAGCCCTCCATGAGCATGCAGGGAGTTGTAGTCCAAATCAGCTGGAGAGACCGCCATACTAATATCTAGGGCTAGGCATTTATTGTTCCAGCCACATCCGGCTGAGAGTGATAGCCAGTTCAGTGTGGAAATTCTGCATTGCAAGAAATAGAATTGATTACTTAAAGAATGAACTGTGGTCAATTAAAAACATTTTATTTGGCCTAAATGTTGCAATTGAGTTTTTAATTGGCAAAAATTCACTGTTTAATTAATAAATCCTTCATTTTTTTATTTTTTTATTCACTAGACACCAAATCATACTGAAGTGAAATCTGTACTATAGCTGATTTTACCAAATCAGCACTTTTTGCCTAAATTTTCCAATTTGGTGTTCAATTCACCTCAGTTCTGTGTGTCCTCTTTTTTTTTTTTTAATTTTCTGATAAAAACAGAAAGATTTCAATGAATGTCACTTCCATGGGTTTTTCACCAAACAGTGAGATAATCTTTCTTCTGAGCACACAATTAAGTAGATAAACCCCTGCTAGTACGTATTAAAACAAAGTAGATAAAAACCATTATGAATTAGTAAGAACCTTGGGCAAGACTCGGTCTGTAATACCTTATAATTACCCAACCCTTTCATTTTATGTTTTGATTTTAAATTGCCCTGTGCCATACCCATTATGATATATTTAGTTATCTATTTTTGTCTAACATGTGACTCCGATCAGGATGTTTTTTAAAGATAATTATCTCTATTGTTTGAATATTTTAAATGCACCTATTTCTGCATGATATCCATGATCTGTTATCACACTACATGCTCTGTATGTAAATTTCACTACGCCTCCCTCGTTATCTGTACTACAACGCATAGTACAAAACAATATGATTTATTAAGAAATCTAAGTGATAAGATAATGCGATGATTTGTTTAGCATTATGCCGTTTGATTGCGTAGTTTTATGATTTATTTATATTGTTATACAATTTGACTGCGTACTCAGATGATTTATTTGAACTATCGCATGAGACGATAGAGCATTTAAAATGTGTATTTGAAATACTTCAGGCTGATAGTTTTATAATTTATTTAAAGGGACACTATAGTCACCAGAACAACTACAGCTTATTGAATTTGTTCTGGTGAGTAGAATCATTACCTTCAGGCTTTTTGCTGTAAACACTGTCTTTTCAGAGAAAATGCAGTGTTTACATTAACGCCTAGTGATAACTTCACTGGCCACTCCTTAGTTGGCTGTTAGAGATCCTTCCTGGGTCATGGCTGCCTAAAATGCATCCAAACATTCAGTGTCTCCTCCCTCTGCATGCAGACACTGAACTTTCCTCATAGGGATTCATTGATTCAATTCATCTCTATGAGGAGATGCTGATTGGCCAGGGCTGTGTTTGAATTGTGCTGACTTTGCCCCTGATCTGCCTCCTTGTCAGTCTCAGCCAATCTTATGGGGAAGCATTGTGATTGGATCAGGCCACCACTTCTGCTGATGTCAGCAGCCAATGGGCAGGTCTAAAGGAAAAAGGGACTTGAATACAAGAGAAACTGCTATGTTTATATTTGGGGTTAAGCCAGCCTCTAGTGGCTGTCTTCCGGACAGCCACTAGTGGCGCATCTGCCACGCTGGAGGCATATTATCACTTAGTGATAGTAGCTCATATTTTAAACACTATGGGCGCTTGGCACAACAAGGCAAGTGTTGAACAATGCTTGGGGACTAGAGCACCATAATCACCGTGCAGTAGAGGTTATGATGTGCAGATATTCTCTTTAAGATACGTTTTTCAAAAACACGGTAATTAGGCTTTTCCCATTGTTAGATGGATATTCTTTGCATTGAGGAAAGCAGTATCACTATAGTAAAACTCTTTGTAACGGACCGTTTTGCCCACAAGAGGTTAAAAACCGTTTAGGCGATATTCCCCTTTTTCAGATGCACAGACAGCTACTGCAAACCCACGAATTCACCAACTCCCGAACTGCAACCAAGGGAATACTCGAAACTCCCGAACTGCATATCAAGTAGTGTTCCAAACTCCCGAACTAGAGACACATGAATAGCTGTTAGCAGACGAACAGGAAAAGCCCCCAAGCGGCTTACACTCCTGGCAGTCAGTCTCTAACAGCATACAGTAAATCCCCCCAAAGACGAGATGACACTTCGGTTTGAGGGTCAAGCAGAATCTGGTTTACTGGGGCTAACTGCCTGGCTTTTATGCAGGTCTCCCACCTGGTGGACACTCCCCTAGGGGACCAAATGGGAAACTGGGAAACATATTGGCTCTTAGCCAATCACAGACATACACCTTTAACACTCCCACAATTACATCACAATCCCTCCTCTCTGTCCTGGAGATAAATGGGGAAGTAATCCACTTATCTCCCAGGACAGAGGCAAAACTCCATTAACCTCATGGCAGTAACAATACAGTAAAAGACATAAAATTACATACAGTCACATTTATTACCTAAAACATATACATTCTACATATCCCCAGATAGCTTAGATCTGAGCGCACATTACTACCGAATGGCGCTCAGATCACATACATACAGTTCAATCGCCATGGAGCCAAAGTCTTTCCCATAGTCTTTCGTTACACGAATAGGCTCCATGGCTTAGCTATCTGGGGGATGCTGTTCATCTGGCGAAACTACCGAATGAACAGTCATTCGGTTCTGCTTACCGAATGGGAAGGTAAGGAGGTTGGCGGCTCAGCGGTGTTCGCGCCAATAAGTGTCCGTTTTCAGTTCCATAGTTTGGGCGCTGAACACCGCTGGCCGTTCGGGAGGTAAAATGGCCGTTGCCACATGTTCGGCAGACGAACAAAGGCCACCCAGCGTTCATCAATTAAGCTGCGGTTAACCGCAGCTTCTGGGTGGTCAATTGACGGCACACTCCAGCTCCCAGGTGGTCCATCGTTCGGTAGTTTGTTCAGTAGATGGAATCTACCGCACACCCTGGCAGAAAGGCACGAATAAACCTTTCAGCAGGGAGAATAACAGCTCTGAACTGCAGGGCCATAATCTAAAGGGAGCAGGCGAGCAACCAGGCTTCTCCAGTGCACAGTGGCGAGGTTGGTTCCGCCACACTCTTATTGTGGGCAGTTGCTGGGACCTGATGAACAGGAACATTCCAAGAACTGGGGACTCACTGATATGGTATGCAGACACAAATTTGTGTCCCGAACCAGATTTTAAGAACCATGGGTCGATGGGCACGGCATTTATTGCAGCAACGTATAATCGTCATGGACACCTTTTACACCCGCCAAGCGCAGCACCCGAACAGTACATCAGGCAATTGCCTTGTCCATTTCTAGTACAGATAATCCCACCAGCATCCAGAGCAATGGTTAAATGGTAATTTCTCAGAGCAAGATTGCTATGAAAACACGTATGGGGTCTTAGTCAGCAGTTGAATCTGCTTTGACCAAATACCCGAAATGTTAAGAAAAATAATATACATTTTTTTTGTATCTGCAGCAAAAACAGAGGCGTGAAAGGTTAAACTCAATGGATTTCCGTAAAAATATAAACTGAAATAAGATGCAAAAAATTTAGATATATATCTTCGCTCTGAGCTAACAGAATGACTGGGAAGCAGGACATAAGGAGCAAGATAAGCCGCTTCTTAGTAAACTCTAGATGTATTTAAAAATATAGCTGCGCAGAGCGCAGTCTGGGACCACAGATACAAAATACTTAATCTATCACATGCAGAATGAGAGACATCTTCCTGTCTCCTCTCACTGACAGTATATCTTTTTAAATTGGGTCTTGCTGTTTGCAATCTTTTTACCATATGTCTTTTTGTGCCTTGAATAGTCATGGTTTAACCCCCCCTTGGTCCTAACTTCCCCTACCCTCCCCCCAAAAAAGTGTGATGGATAAATACACAATCTATCTGTTTATTTACTAATATTATTGTATATCAAACTAACCCAATGTGGTTCACATTAATTGATAATATTAATACAGTCAATAATATACCCACTGATTATTTAGTTATGAAATGGTACCCAAAAGATTTGTCGGAAATTGTGAGGTCAGTGAGGTGGCATGATAGGTTGAGAGAAGTACAGTGAGTGGGAATTAAAGATAACCTATAGTCCTACAATTTACAATGTGGACTATAGACGTCAGAAAGAACTGCAGATTTACATAAAAGGGTTTAAAGTACAGGACAACTGGACCCAAACCACTTTATTGAGATGAAGTGGTCTTGGTGATTTTACTGGTCTTTTAAGGAGGAGGTACAAATAGGGGTAGGCAAAGGAGCTAGAATGATGGGAATACACAGTGTAATAAGTGGAGGAGATGGAAAAATCCTGAGAGCAGGAATAATGGGACGAGGCGATCAGATGAGGTGGAATAATGGTTGCATGCAGTAATGTCCATTGAGCTGGAATGATAGGAATACTATTGTCTGATGAGGTGGCAGAATCAGAGTGAGGACAGATACGTTGGACTGAGAAGGACTGCTGAGTAAGACATCAATCTTAGTAAGAAAGAGGCCACCATTATTGGTGGCTCGCTGTTGACTGTAGCGGCTTACCAATTCTGAAAATAGACCTGCTTCTATGACTTTAGAAAACAAGACTTACATTTTATCTTTTCACGCCTACAGCCGGGATAGTGTAGATGCATCCGCAGGTGGAAGGAATATGCGTTGGTTGTACTGCATCTTAAAAACAATTTGTCTTCAGACTTCACAATGAGATCTAGGTATCAGCCAAAGTCTTTAATCTTTTACCCACTGGACATAGATGAATAGAAAGACCCTAAAGGATAGTCAGAGAGAGAAAACCAAGTAGACAAAAAAATAGATGAATTTGCCAACCTTCTCCTAAAATCCCGAGTTTTTTATTATCAGTATCAGCTTCTTCCCCAAAGACTGGATCGGTCACCATAGTAGGGGGCTAATTAGGTGTAGGTCTCTTCGGAACCTTCTTCTAACCATAGTTTAACAGCTGATGTCCACCACTTCTCCTTCTCCTCATTTGAATCTGTAGTGGTTAATATTACTGAGTTTTAAGTTTAAACCTTTGATTCAGCATTTACAGATGAAAATGAAGGAAAGGAACCTCAGTTAGGAAAAAGGACAAACGAGCCATTTATTACATGTGAGTTTACAGAGGAAGAGGTTTTATTTCAACTGTCAAAAGTAAAGACAAATAAGTCAATGGGACCAGATGGAATACACCCAAAGTTATTAAAAGAGCTTAGTGGTGTACTAGCAAAACCATTAACAGATTTATTTAACCAATCATTGTTAACAGGAGTAGTCCCAGAAGATTGGAAGTTAGCGAATGTTGTGCCCATCCACAAGAAAGGTATTAGGGAGGAGTCGGGCAACTATAGGCCAGTAAGCCTTACTTCAGTAGTGGGGAAGTAATGGAAACCATGTTAAAGGATAGGATTGTTGAACATCTAAAAACACATGGATTTCAAGATCAGAGACGACATGGGTTTATTTCAGGGAGATCATGCCAAACTAATCTTATTGATTTTTTTGATTGGGTAACTAAAATAATAGATCAGGGTGGTGCAGTAGATATTGCTTACCTAGATTTCAGTAAGGTTTTTGACACTGTTGCACATAGAAGGCTTATCAATAAACTGCAATCTTTAAGTTTGGATTCCAATATTGTTGAATGGGTAAGGCAGTGGCTGAGTGACAGGTAACAGAGGGTTGTAGTTAATGGAATATATTCGAAGCTTGGACTTGTCACCAGTGGGGTACCTCAGGGATCTGTACTTGGACCCATTCTCTTTAATATTTTATTAGTGATATTGCAGAAGGTCTTGATGGTAAGGTATGTCTTTTTGCTGATGATACTAAGATATGTAACAGGGTTGACATTCCAGGAGGGATAAGCCAAATGGCAAATTATTTAGGTAAACTAGAAAAATGGTTAGAGTTGTGGCAATTGACATTTAATGTGGATAAGTGCAAGATAATGCATCTTTGACGTAAAAACCCCACGGCAGAGTACAGAATATTTGATAGAGTTCTAACCTCAACATCTGAGGAAAGGGATTTAGAGGTGATTATTTCCAATGACTTAAAGATAGGCAGACAATGTAATAGAGCAGCAGGAAATGCTAGCAGAATGCTTGGTTTTATAGGGAGAGGAATTAGCAGTAGAAAGAGGGAAGTACTCATGCCATTGTACAGAACACTGGTGAGACCTCACTTGGAGTATTGTACACAGTACTGGAGACCGTATCTTCAGAAGGATATTGATGCCTTAGAGAGAGTTCAGAGAAGGGCTACTAAACTGGTTCATGGATTGCAGGATAAAACGTACCAGGAAAGGTTAAAGGATCTTAACATGTATAGCTTGGAGGAAAGACGAGACGGGGGATATGATAGAAACATTTAAATACATAAAGGGAATCAACACAATAAAGGAGCAGACCATATTTAAAAGAAGAAAAGCTACCACAACAAGAGGACATAGTCTTAAATTAGAGGGGTTTAAAAATAATATCAGGAAGTATTACTTTACTCAGAGGGTAGTGGATGCATGGAATAGCCTTCCAGGGAAGTGGTAGAGGTTAACACAGTAAAGGAGTTTAAGCATGCATGGGATAGGCATAAGGCTATCCTAACTATAAGATAAGACTAGCGACTAATGAAAGTATTTAGAAAATTGGGCAGACTAGATGGGCCGAATGGTTCTTATCTGCCTGCACATTCTATGATTCTGCTACTGAAATTATTTTATACAAATTGTGAAAAAAAATAGCTAAAATTGATGTTTTTTGCTACTTGGCTATTTTGGTTCTAATTACTTATTTCACTTGTTAATTGACTGCAATTCACTGTTTAGTGAAAGACGTCCTGGTTCTGCTCTATGCTACAAATGGAACGGTCAGAATATAAAAACTTCGCACAATGTCTATTTTTGTGCTTATTTTGTTTAGAACCTCTTCATAGATTATAGACGCTACATAGAGACACATTGGCAAAACACATTTTCTTTTTAACAAGGTTTTTTTTTTTTTGTAGGTTAATGTGCCATTCTGAGGTCCATAACTTTTAACGTAACATCCTGGACTGATATCGCCATGACAGTTTAGAACCTCATCAAGTTGGTCTTGGATCAGGTTTAAGGAGTCTCCAATAAAGTGCTTTATAGGCACACACTCTGCATGCACTAAATACGCCTTCTGGATATCAATAACTGCTCTGGGTTTTCTCTGAACACATTAACCCCTGTAATGTAGTTTCCTAAGCACGCGACGCAGGGCTGGAGGGAATCACAGGAGGAAAGATGAAAAAAGGTCTCTAGCTTAAAACAGGACTCGTGTTTTGTCTTTTTAATGGCCCCAAGGCAAATCTGACAGCAAATGAGTTCAAGAAAGGGCAGGTTTCCCATCACACAATCTGTTATTTATAATAGACAAGCAATAAACAACAGGTGCACAAACTGTGCGCTTATTTCCAAAAACATACTGGCTATCCTGATTGTGTGGCAGCAGCTGAACAGATTTCCTAATACGACAGATTGCTAGCAGCAATACAGAATCTAGAACTACCTGGATCCTAGCTCGAATTCTGCTGAATGAACAACTACGTTGCAAAATATAGGTTTAAATACAGGAAAATGAAGAAAAAAAACCTTTGCTATTTTGGCCCAGCAAATTAAAGCTGGTTATCATTTTAATAAATACACTTCTAGATTTGTATTGTGTGATAGTATTGAATTTTGATGGTTCCGAATCTGCAATTCTGCTTTCTACAGAAAAGAAAAAACTTAGCTTTGATGGGACCAGGGGCATTAGTAGTTTGCCCAAGGCTGAATTTCATGGTCCCTTTCGGTATATATTGGCCTTTGCCCATCCTAAATTCAATATTGAAATTCACTTTGAATTCATGACAATTCTTATTTCAATCTGTATTACAGGAGACTCAGGGCTAACAATGAAATAGTACCAAAATTAGACATGAGCTTTTTTAGTAGCCCACTTTGGGCTGCCACCCCTGTTAGCCCACCCCTAACAGTAGAACAGAAGAATAGGTGTAGCCCTTGTGTTTTCCGTAGTAAGTATATGTAATAACAAGAAGATAAATAAAGCAACTAATGGTGAAGTATGTCAGAGTATGCTGTTGAGGAATGAAAAGTAGTTAGAAGTGCACACTTTTTTGGAGCTGTAATCCAGCTCCAGTTCCTACTTAAGCATTGAAGTGGTATGATCCCCACCTAAGGATGTAGTAGGGCTTCCGTGCAGTTGAGGGTCATTTGTAGAACAGAGTGGTATGATCCGCACTCTAGCTTATGTAGGTGGTGCAGATCCTCTCCATATATGTAGAAAAGAGAATAAAAAACAATAGTGCACACTGTCAAATTAGGTGTGCACTATTGTGTTTTATTCTTTTTTCTTACTTTTAGGGAGAGAATCTGCACCACCTACATAGCCCAGCATGGGGATCATTCCACTCAATGTTAGATTTGAGGAGCCACCGTTCAGGCTCTCAGATATGTGAGCGGACTTTTTTACCCACTTACTTCTGAAAGTTTAAACTCAAATGTTCAGCAGTATTTTATTATATTCTGCTCTCCGTTTATATATCTACGAGACCCTCTACTAACAAAAGGACCCTTAACTAAACAGAGGCCACACATACTCAACAATGATATATATGAAAATATAAATATAATCTATATAAGCTCCAGAATAAGACACTTTAAAAGAAGGATGAATACCACCTGATACACAGACAAGGACTTAGTCACGTAGCAATATACAACTGTATAAAGACAAAAAAAAACTGCATATGGTGTTATAACATTAAGGAGTCATGGAGGGTGAAAGGGAGGGGGATGAGAGCACTCACAACATGTCTGAATAAACAGGATTGTCTCACCAGCAAGGGGTATAAGACCATGTAGATAGATCCTCCGTATAATGAGCAGTTCTATGTAGTTACTGTCAAGGTCCATAGTCTTTCAGGAACTGATGATGTTGAAAACAGGACCACCAAAGGACTAGCTAAAAATAAAAATTATTTATTGGACAAAAAGGTTAAAACAACAAGTGGAATTAAAAAGTCCCAACAATGTAAATCCAACGCGTTTCCCCCGAAGACGACCTACAGGGATCGACGAAAAACGCATTGGATTTACATCATTGGGACTTTTTAACATCACATGGCCCAGGCATTTTAGGCTGTGTGAACTACAGTTTGATGTTAAGGGAATAAGTCCTGTTGTGTATGCATGACATATATATGTTATGTTTCAGTGGGATGCTATCGCGGTGTGAAAACATTTGCCCAACAGTTAGTAATAGGGCAACATTTTTAACCCAGAGAAATGAAAAAGGACTAAATGCGATGGCAAAAAGAGCGTGGGCGACAAGGAGTTAACCAGCAGGTGAAAAGAATATTTTTCACCCATCGTTAACCCCTATTTCCAGATTGTCTCCTTTACAGGATGTTCTTAAAGTCTCTGCTGGGACCTTACTGGATTTCACTAGCGAGTTGAAAGAGAAAGCGCTAGCTCTTGTGAACTGACAGGAAACTAAAATCTTTCAACAAACACTTGTCTTGTATTGTTTCTTGCAAGGCCACGGGGCTTTTGTGACACAAAATAACTCACATGATGAAAAATGCATCCTTGACAAACCTTTGCATCTCTCTGTGGGGTTTGTGGACAGAACAATCAAAACGTGGGAATCTAAAACTCGAATTTGCTAAATTTAGACCCGAATAGCTAAACTAGGGATTTTATTCTCAAATTGGTTACACAGACTAATCAGGTTTTCAGCTCACCACAAAACTCGCCACAAATCAAGGGTTGTCAAATCTCTATATTGATGTTTACATAATGACGAATTGTATGCAGAAAAAAGCCTGATTTGTTTAGATCTGTTTATCAGACGTTGATGCAGGGCTGCACCAGGGACACGCGTACCTTGGTATTCAAACTTTGCGTTTTGAGAAATTGCTGACTGCCTTTGTGTCTCATGTGTTAGTAAACAGTTCACATTACCAACGTAAAACCACTCAAAAACAAAAAAAGTCAGTTTACATTTTTATTCCAACATTTGCCGTTTTATGACCAATTTTTGCTAGTTTGGAGCATTTTTTGTTTGTGTATTTCACAAATGTTGCATTGTAGCTTTAAATTCTGTGCAACAAATCCAGAATGATCCAAAATGATGTTCAACTACATCCCTTGACAATAATAATTTGTGCCAATATAGCTTTCTTAGATGTTTTCGAATACCAGCAGACTCAAATCTGTAGTCTGTAGCTTGAAGTTAGTTTCATAAAAGTAAACATTAAAGAAATGGACACTGCAGGGAATTTCACTAGAGCCATCTTTCCTTTTTTAAAATTTTAATTTTTTTTATTGATTTCTAAAACGTCAAAAGGGGTACAGAAAGCAAAAAGGACGGTAAACAAGAACACAAACGAGGGAAGGTTCAACAGATTTGGTAAAAAGACGTTCATTAGGACCAGTACATATATTGTAATGGGAATATTTAAAAAAAGACGAGAAATTAATCTCTTCTTCCAAATTATTAAATATAAATTAAATGATAAACGTAAGTGTTATGAGGCTGTCCTTAACATAGGTAAATATTTAGGTGTGGACCTTAGAACATATATGACAATAAATCTGGCAGGGTTATTTACTAAAGAGATAGTTGTCATGATTTCAAAGTTAAGTTAAAATTTAAGGCCAAAGCAAGTTAACTGTAAGCAAAAATGACTTGGAGAATCTTTCCAGTTCGGCTACTTAGGTCTTAAATCTACCTTATACTCTCTTTGAATTCCCGACAATTTTCCCGGTAATAAATACCGTACGCTAAAATATGAATGCAATTGTAAAACATGGAGAGCAGCCGACAGGGCTCACCAAGAGTCGGTGGCATTATGAATTAGCAGCTCTCCATTCCCTCCATACGTAATTAAATGTGTTTATGTTTTCACTGGGGGTATATTTACTAAATAGCTATTTTTACATTTGGGCAGCAGGCATCATTTTAAAGGAAGTGATTTAATAAACTGGTCTACTTCAGCTTCATGGAAAGGTTGGTAGATAGCATCTCAGTCAAAGGGGAAATGTAGGTGTATGGAATGTCTCCTGATATAACATGATGCAGTCTTGCTCAGGTTAAGGGATGGGGGGGATCTTGGAGATCTTGTAGTAGATGACAAATTTGACACTAATTGCTACTGGATGTGTCAATGTTTGTTTCAAGCTGTCTAAAATATATTCAAGTTTAGTGTTGGAAATAATTATGAGTAAATGGGAATCTAATAAAGAAGTGGCTTGTTATCTAATGGATAAATATTTGTGGTTCAATTTTGTTGTAAGGTATTTGGCTTTGGTGATAACAAACTGAGTTCATGGCAGAGGTTCTTATTCTCTGCACATTTAGGTCGTTGGTGTATCTGGTGTATCCAGTATTCCACGTCATCTTTGGGATTTCGATACTGTTGGATTTGGAGCAATGCTGAGACTTCCGATAACTGTATGATAGGTAAGACTGAAATAATAATTTTGTGAAGTCTGATATCCATAAAAAGCCTGGTCTATCCTGTTGCAGCAAGATTGGCTTAAATAGCACTTTTGGCAAAGAACAAAGAGTGTGCTTCATTTTCTACTAAGTGCATAAGGTCAATGCAGTTTTTAAAGGGTTAAAAGTATCTTGAAAACAGCTGAGCAATTGTACAGACAAAGAATAGTGTAATGACAGTTTCAGGAACATTTCAAATCCAAAGAACATAATGTCACGCGTTGCTGTTAATGCAGATCGTTATAAAGAAAGTGCTTGTTAAGTGAAAATTAAGTACCTGGGGACAGACGGAGATAAGAAAGATACGATGCTTCATAGCAGTGCCACCTCGATGCACAAACACTAGTAGATACAGATATAGATTTTGCTGGGCAAGCTGCCTTCTTTTACTTCCGATCCTCCTACTTTTCCCACACAAACACTACCTCTGTGTGCACGCAGTAATTCTACAGTGATATGCTTATCATTATCGTATACTGACCCAAGGGAATCAAACAAAACTGGAATTCATCATATTGAAGTGGTTATGGTGCAAAGGCTCTTTTCTGCAGCCTAATTATAATTTTTTTTTTTTCATTATTAAAATTAATACAATTTTTCTGTTTGTAAGGACATCTCGCTGGGCTGTCATTCAGCTAAAATACTCTCTTCCTGTTTGTCGATATCAGCTTTATGGAATTTTAACTCACCATGGCTTGGTGAGTTAGATACACAGTGTCAAAGCTCCCGCTGCGTGTTTCTCAAGCAACTTAAAGGGACACTCTGGGCACCAATACAACTTGTGCATTTGATAGATTTTGGCATCATTAACATGCTGTATTTTTTGCATGCTCAAATTTTTATCGTTTTTGCATAAAATAGATAAATGTTTTGCAGAATTCTGCACCGTAAACCTGCCTCTTTAACCACGCCCTCTCATGCCAGAAACACTTCCTTATCAAATGTATGTACACAGCTCAGCCACTGACAGTACAGAATGAGCCAAACAAAAAAAACAAAAGCACCTCCATTAGAGTGTGCAGATTGTTTTTTCCAAATCTCTGATAAAGAAAAAAACACAAATTAATTCCGGTTACTGACATCTGCTCTTCATAGGTGCAGAAATCAGAGGAAAAAACCAAAAAATTCTCTTGAGATTACATGTCCCATCAAATCGATTGCAAGATGTTGCCTGTCCATGCTGGATTACAACTCCTATTATGTTTAGTGAGATTCAGGCTGAGGTTGATGGGAGTTAAAATATACAACTGACGTAATAGGATAGTAAGCCAGCCGCGTGCTAAATAGCTAACTCCAATCAGCCTCTCCTAGTAGTTGGCTGAGCCTGCTAAGAGGTTTAGACAAAATATTAAGTGTGCTCTTACTTATTTTGGATTTTATAATATAAAATAAAGCTTAACCTTTTAAATTTAAGATCTGAATTTATTTGGTATTTATTTTTTAAATCCTCCGGTTTCCTGAATTCCATTATACTTCCGGTTCTACATATCCTAGGTGGGGATTGTACCACCAATGCCCTACTACACCAGAGCAGGTCTATGCTCTATAAAATGTGAGTACAATACTTATTTTATCTAAGAAAGGAAACGTGTACCATACATACTATACTATTGGATGTTCACATACCGCACTTCATTGAGAAAAATACCATTATCACTGCTGAAATCCACTATAACTACTGCAGTGAATATATCCGTAGATGGGGATTATACCGTCCACGCCCTTAACAGCAGAGCTCTATATAGGTCTTGAAACTGTGAGTGTGCTTTCATTCCAATATACCACCTTATATGTTTTTGTATAATTACTACACTTAGAATATGTGTTATCTTTGTTTTTGTTTCTAAGAGATTCATCTATCAACAAGATTCTGCTGTATCCATGTATGTATATAGTCATATCTGTTTGTAACCACAGGCGCAGATTATCTCTTTCCTTTCTGATAAGAGGTTTAGTCTGCTATAACTTTGAATAGTTATCCCTTTATAATATTGTGACATACTGCATGTGTTGGTACTATATAAATGTTAATAATAATAATTATGAAGATATTAATAATAGTAATAATATAGTAAGTCACCATTTTAATGGACAGATACAAATTAATACCTAAAATGAATACAGTCTTTAAGTATGGAATCCTTAAATCACAATAAAACCGCCCATCTCTGTGAGACCTTTTGGACTATAGAGGTGTTCTCAGTGTTTCTTTATGATAATAATTTGACTAGAGAATGCACAGGAAAAAAGGAAGGATGCAAGTGCTGGGCAAAAAGTACATGGATCTCTTAAGAGACACAGAGGCCAGTCCTGCACCCAAATGAATGGGAAGTTTCTAGGGCTTAGGAAATAGTTGTGCTAAATGTAGTAATTTTTTGGAACGGTTGATTACGTGCATTAGAAATATTTAACTTTTTTGATAGGGACCCAAATTAGAAACATGGCATTAACTTTTTGACCCCTGGTTCAATTTTCAAATTAACTCTGTGGCCCATTCTAAAACTTGTATTATGTACTATAGTGGGCTGTGTCACGGGGACACGTGAATCAGATGGTCTTTTCCAACCATTGGGGATTAGCTGAAATAGGAGTGGGACCTACTTTTTGGCCTGACCCTGGGGTAAAGAACCACTGGTCTAGTTATTCTGTTTAACATAAATTAAATCTCACGCTCCTTCCATTTACATGACTAACAGATGCCAGAGGGAAGATCTGAAAACATCAGAAATCACAAGACAGGATTGAGTCTCCAGGACTTCTCGATGGAATTATATTAACAATTCAAGCTGTGATGCATCTTTTATGTAACATGCTTTTTGTGTTTGATTCGTTTTTATAAGACATTGCGTTGGAGTTATTTAATGCTGCAGCTGCAGTGCCTGCAATTGTCTGATCCCGGCAATTCTTACTGCTGTGAAATGGAAGAACGCAACGCAATCATTGGACTAAACTGAAAAGATACAATATAGAAATTGGGATACAACTGAGTATCACGAAAGGCTCATACAGTGTGCCGGGGTGCTCCTCCGCTGCCGCAGCTCCCTCCACCTTTTCCACAATTCTATATTGTATCATATTTGTATGAGGTCACCAACAGGGAAGGGACCTTGCGAAGCTGCAATTTCAAGCTAAGTAGCTTTATTCCTGTGAAACACTGGTGTGGTGTGAAGGGATAATTTGTTGTACTAAACTGAAAAGATGTTGTTTCATCCTTTAATTTTAGAAGTTTTACCATATTCTGGGTGAACAATAATCTAGCGTTGTTTGATTTGTACAGCCTACCAAAAATAACAGTGCAGTGATTGGATTATCATGCTCTGACCTGGCATAGCAGTAAGGGGAGAAGGACAGATTTAATTAAATAATGAAGTATGTGAGTGTCGCTCCCATTAATCTCAGAAAGCTGGGGGCGCTGCTCTGGGAATGCTAGGATTTTTAGTTACACAGACGAAGATGCATTTTGGTGCCCCCCACCCTCCTTTAAAAAAAAAAAATTAAAAAAAATAATGCATCTTCACCTGTGTGTATTTCCTCCCAAGCCACAGGCATCATTTTTCAGTCACACAGACAAAGTCATACAGGTACACTGTCATACCAACACAGAAATAATCATTCAGAGACATACAGGCACATACAGTCAGAGACATACAGGCATACAGAAACATACATACAAAGACATACAGGCACATAAATACAGACATACAGAGACATACAGAGACACACAGGCATACAGAAACATACAGGCATGCAGACACATACATACAGGCATACAAAGACATACACGCATACAGAGACATGCATGCATACAGAGACATACCATCATACAGACACATACATATATACAGACATACAGAAACATACATACAAAGACATACAGGCATACATACACATACATATGTACATACAGAGACATACAGGCATACAGAAACATACATACAAGACATTCAGGCATACAGACACATACATACAAGACATTCAGGCATACAGACACATACATACAAACATACATACATACATACAGAGGCAAACCGTCATACAGACACATACATATATACATACAGAAACATGCATACATAGACATACAGGCATACAGAGACACACAGACACAAACTTACATACGTACATACAGAGACATAAAGGCATACAGTTACCCACATGCATACAGAGACATATATACAGACATTCAGAGACAAACATACATTTAGTTATATACATACATACATGCATGCATACAGATACATACATACATGGATACAGAGACATACACACATATATAGACATACATACATACATACATACAAAGACATTCACAATTATAAACTTACATCTGTTAAATCTTGTCCCTGGGGTGCATGCTGTCCGGCTCTGTGGAGTCCTGTCCTGCAGCCCAGCCCCATCACTGGGTGCCAGCCGCGCTTTGTGGTACACAGGGAGCAGGGATATGATGTAATTCATATCCCCGCCCCCTCCACACAGCCTGCGGCAGACACCAGGGTAGGAGGTGGGCGGGCAGAGGCTGGGCTTCGCAGGCGGAAAGCTCTGGGCTGCGCTCGGCCACGCTACAAGTAGTAACCGGCTAGCCTGATGTTGCACCCCCAGGGCTGGTGCGCCCTAAGGCGGCCGCCTGGGCCGCCTTATGGTAGCGCCGGCCCTGCTTCCAGTGTGTTCTTGTGACCTAAAACTGGAAATTCACTTTGAATTCTCACTTTAAATTAAAGTTATAAACTGAAATGCACTGATCAGCCACAACATTAAAACCATCGTATTAGTCCCCCTAGCGCTGCCAAAACAGCTCTGATGCATTGAGGCATGGACTCCACAAGATCTCTGAATGTGTCCTGTGCTAACTAGCAACATGACATTAGCAGTAGATCCTTTAAGTCCTGCAAGCTACGAGGTGGGACCTCCATGGATTGGATTTAATGTTAAACCACATACCACAGATGCTCAATCTTATTAAGAATTGGGGAATGTGGCAACAACTTGAGCTCTTTGTCATGTGCCTCAAATCATTTATGAACAATTTTTGGAGTGTAGCAGGGTGTATTAACCTGCTGAAAGAGTCCACTGCCATCAGGGAATAACATTGGCATTAAGTGGTATACGTGGTCTGCAAAATCTCTGGGTAGGTAATAGTGTGCCAGGACCCAAGGTTTCCCAGCAGAACAAAAGCAGGTCTTTCATAGTGCAACCTGCCGCCATCTCTTCCCCAGGTAAATAATGCACACGCATCCGACCATTCACCTGATCTAAAGGAAAATGTGATTCATCAGACCAGACAACCTTCTTCCATTGCTCCATGGTCTACTTCTAATGCTCACTTCCCCATTGAAGGCGCTTTCACCGATGGAAAGGGGTCATCATGGGCACCTGGTTGCAGGAGGGTAAGCAGGAGATGCTCTGACACAGTCCTCTAGCCATCACTGTTTGGTCGTTGTCAAAGTCAGTCAGATCTTTTCGCTTGCCCATTTTTCCTGCTTTCAATACATGACATTCAAGAACTGACTGTTCACATTTTGCCAGATATATTCCAACTCTTGACAGGTGCCATTGTAACGATATCATTAATGTAATTCACTTCACCTGACAGTGGTTTTAATGTTGTGGCTGATCAGTGTATACAGTGTATACCTGCATATCTGTTATGTTGCCAGGAAATCAAATCTATATCACCTTGTTAGAGCAATGTCTAATCGCGTTTCGGCAACTGACTCAAGAAAATCTCAGATCAATGACATTTCCAATGTAAACCTTACAGATATTTAAAGTCAGAGTTGTCATCAACAAGTTTTAATTTCTCACTCCAGGAGATAGTTTGTGATATTAAATTACCAGCTCTGCTTTTTTCCCCAAATATGGGGAATCAGATCACAGAACAGTAATGTGATAGTCAAAATATCAGCAGATCACAACTCCTGCACAATGATGGGTAGGCATCCATCAGAACTC
Source organism: Pelobates cultripes (assembly GCA_933207985.1). Taxonomy (NCBI): domain Eukaryota; kingdom Metazoa; phylum Chordata; class Amphibia; order Anura; family Pelobatidae; genus Pelobates; species Pelobates cultripes. Next base: position 96,679,186 of record OW240922.1, on the reverse strand, counting down.
CAGATGTTGTGGACTACATCTCCCATGATGCTTTGCCAGCATTATAGCTGTAAGAGCATTATGGGTGATGTAGTCCATAACGTTTGGAATACGAAGGTTGCTTACCCTTGGTCCTACTCATATATAATGTTTGTGATGTAGCCACAATTCCAAAGCTAAAAATATATTTTCATAGCAGGAAATCCATCCAATCAGGTGAAGGGAGGGGAAATCCTCTAATTTATAACAATTTAACTACTTTAACTACTTTCCATTCATTGTCTATCCCAGGTTACCCATGTGTTCATTAGTTTTGCATTTGTATATTCAACGTGCTTCCTTTTTCTCAAGGGTTTTTATTTTTGTTTTGTTTTTTGTCTTTGCCCTATCCCTGTTTTTTATTTTGTTGCACTTCTTCATGGCCTAAATTTATAATCCAGAACTCGATAAGGGAATTACACAGTTTAAGACAAAATAGCTAAACTTCATAAAATAATCCCTTAGTTAAAATTGTCAACTCAACTATATTGTTGTAAAATATTTAATTTCCTTTTATATTATGAATTCTTCACAATTGCTTTTATTAGCGCATAACCTTGTTAGTTGTGACATATTGTTTATCCACATGGATATGATAAACTAAAAAAATACAGCCTTTGTGTGAATAGTAAATTCACACTTTAAGAATCACAATTTCCTAATTCCTTTGTAATCTCATTTACATAGCTAAAATCACAGGGGCGCTTAAAATATGTGCAACATAAATCCCATTGATTAGATACATTTTGCCTGTCATTAGATGAAGAAATAACATTTCATGATCAATAAACTGTACATGGCATGAACCAAACAAAGAATGTTACCATTTTTAGGTGTTCCAAAAACTCTATTTTTTTTTTAAATCCACAAAGGTCTGAGATATATATTTCTGAAACATTCCTTTACTTGTGTTATATAACTATGCTTCTACACCTAGTTTTAGTATAATTATTTATCTTCATGAAACAGCCCGTACAGAGTTTAATATATTGCTCTCTGTCATAAAACACTAGTGACTTGGCAGCTATTGCTGTCCAGTTGCTAATCTACTAATAGGGGACCTGATATGCAGCCAAAGACATGACACATCCAAAGATACTGGCAATTGTGCGCTGAGGTCTATTTGCACCCCTTTAGCACTTGTGACGTAGATAGCCGGTACTCCAGGTTGCCTAATGCCAGAATTTGCCCAAAATTTGAGGAATCAGATCACAAAACAGTAATTTAAGCCTGTCGTCAGCGTACTCTGCACTCTGCCAACAGACTAACAGCTTTTCTCCTGAAGACAGAGCCTTCAAGGTGAAGCTCATATCAGTCTGAGCCCATTAAATCCTCCAATTAAAGGCTTCTCTATCGGACCTTGGCTTATCTCCCGTTACGTCAGGTGGGGGGTGCTCCGAGCAACGTCGGGGAACTTTGTCTGGTGCTGGATTAAGTTAAGTAAATAAATATTTTAAAAATTTCCTCTTGAGCTTTTTTGGGGGGACTGAGGACCAATAGGGCATTATTCTACGAAAAACAAAAAAAAAAAGTGTTGGAGAAACCCTTTAAAGAAGATACATAGCTCCAATAGAATAACTGACACCTCCCCACTTTATGTGGGCAACAGGGCTTAACCCAAGCAAATTATTAATCATATTTCATTCCCTCCTTCCCAACGTGAGGAAGGAACAAAAAAACTCAATCAGTATGACAAAAAAATAAAAAAAGAATATAAACTATGTACAGAAAAAACTTTATTGAGATGATATTAAATAAGTGATTACGTGTTTTGTGCAATTTACAAACTTCAGTCCGCACTCCCTATTAACTTCTAGAGGTAAGTATACCAACAATCCCAATGCAGCATTGTATTGTTACCTCTGAAGGCATTATCAAATTAAATAAATTTTCCAGGTTGAGTTCTCATATGTGCTGTTACAGTTGTGCCTGGTTAGATACAATTAGCAACATACACTCATACAGTATCAGTGAGCATAAAGCCCAACAGTTTAATGTGTCCCATTTTATCCTATGCACAGTTACAGGAAAACCAACGCCAGCATAGGCACCAGAGCTGCAGGGCCACCTATAACAACTCCAATCTAAAGCTAAAATGCTGGAACTGGGAGTCAACATGCCTGCAATCATCTACATTAAGATTTAACCAAGATCGCTAGCTTAGCTCTAGAAACACTAGGCTCTGCTGTACAGCCAGGAGTGGCACCTATTATACTCATAACATATGTTACAGTGCTTGGTCTTAGACAAGTATACCTCCCCCCACACAATAAATCCACACAGTGCTATATAAAAAAAAATAAAAACAACGGACCCAAAAAACTTGAGCAATTTTTAATATCAACTCAATAAACTTTTTCCACACATAGTTAATCTTCTTTTTCAGGTTTAGTTGACTAAAGGATTTAACCTTCCTTATACTAATATGGCGGTCATATTGACACCCATAGGCTTAATTTATTTTATCTTCCTTACCGGCTACTTTGGGTGAGGGAGGGCATTCAGATTTAGACCCCTGCCTCTTCTATTTTCAGATAATCAAATTACAAGGAAGAAGCTAAGTTACTCCCTCCTAGTAATTCAACAAATAAATGAACGAATTCCGTGGCCAAAATATCGTCCCACAAGCAATTTGTCCTTTTTTTCCCCATTTGTTGTAATTTGCATTTGTCCATTCGTCTTTTGGAAGAATTAGCAAATTCTCCAAGCACATTATCTAGTGTGGTCAATATTTCTCAGCTGTTGATTCCGTCAGGACAAAGTAAAAATTTTTTCACCCGTCTCCCTTGGCTAGTGAATTGAGTGTTTGTGGACCCTTTCTACAGATATCGTTGCACAAATCTTTTTAAAAAATGTTTCTGAACAAACTCTAAAAGAGTATGGCTCTGTTATATATGACCGAATAACTACAAGTGTTACAACGACCAGTAAGTAGTCAGATTTCTAAATCAATTTACAGGAAGCTCAGTGGCTTGATCTGCAGGTGTGAGGTAATGGAAATTAACATTAATATAGCAATCACCTCTTTTTATGTTGACTTTGGATGATTAAACCAGATTTCTAAGAAAACCTAAAACTAATTATTGTAAGGGACAAAGGCATTGTTCAGAGTTAAATTGCACAAGTTAAAATTGCTTTTTGACTGACGCCTTACTGAAGAATTTAGGAGGACTGGCCTAGGGCCAGGTTTAACTCCCAGTTTTCATTTCTCAGGAAATCCTATGACATATATAAGGAAGAGATGTAGGCTAGCATGTTCTTTTTTTTTCAGTTGTACCTACGAATCTGTAGGGAGTATTTTTTTCTCATGGGGAGCAATGGAAATGTTTGGCAAAGCGCAAAGCTTTTATCAAGCTTCATAAAGATTCTGGTTGTGACCAAAATGTTGAACGGCTCTTCAATAAAGCTTATAGACTTTTTGTTAAGACCACTGAGTGCTTTCCCTCTTTGGATTATATTCTATATGTTTAATGTTAAAGGAACACTATAATGTTGGGAATACAAAGCTGCGTTACCTCTGCCCCATATTATATCAATGCTTTCCTATGGGGATTTAGGAGATGCGGAATGTTCTCATGCAAGCTGAAGTCCGTGAAATAGCAGGAAGCGCCTCTAGTGGCTATTTGGTAGACACAGCCATGTAAATATTGTAGTTTCTCTAAAACAGCAATGTTTTACATTGCAGAGTTAATGTGACTGGACACTGCACCCAGACAACTTCAATGAGATGAAGTCGTCTGGAGCAGTGGCATTCTGGGGATGGGGGGGAGGGCAGAAGGGGCAGTCCACTTGGAGGGAAGGGGGGGCATAGGGGGCGGTCCACACTGGGTGCCACACACTAGGGGGGTGCGTCGATGTGAAACGAGTGTGGAGAGTCCTGGCCCCTCTTCACTGGCCAACTATGCTGTGCCACCGGACCACCAGGAAAGGTACTGTGTCCCCACTCCCTGGACACAGGTAAGACTCGGGGGGGGGGGACACACAGGTAAGATGTGAGGGAGGCGGGACGGGCAGGTAAGTGTCAGGAAGGGGGATGCCCAGAAAGAGTGAGGGGGGGGGCAAACAATACACACTTATCACCTTCAAAGCACTTATTCCACACTACACACACAGTGCATCTGCATACACTACACAAATACAATACACACAGGCTGCATTCACTATACACACACACTGCATACACTATGCACACAGTGCATATCCTATACACACACTGCATACACTATACACACTCTACATAGACTATATACAGACACACACTGCATACAATGCACAAACACACACTGCATCCACTACACACACTGCATCTACTATACAAGTACACACACTGTATCCACTACACAAACACACTGCATTCACTATACTAATACACTACCTACACTATTCAAACACACACACAGACACACACTTATACATGTGTGTCTATGTATCTGTATGTCTGTGTCCGCCCAGGCCCCACGTGGAGCGGCGAAACTGCCGCAGGTGCATCTGCACCGGGGCCCATCTGGTGGCCCAAGCATTTAGGGCCACCCAATGGGCCCTATATCTTCAGGGGCCCGGTCAGCGCTGCGGCCAGGTAATTGCGCGACCGGGCCCCTTTAAAAAAAAAATGCGGCTACACCGCAAGTGCTGCTGGGAGGAAGTGATGGCCGGTCACTTCCTCCCAGCTTACTCCACGCGGGGGGAGAGGGAGAGCGGAGGAGAGGACAGGATAGGGACACTAGAGGCATCCACTCCCATCATCCCCAGCCACCCTCCTGCAACTTAAAGGTAAGAGGAGGGTGGCTGATAAATGAGGTGTGTGTGTCTGCAAGTATGTGTGTATGTCAGTATGTATGTCTGTGTGTATGTCAGTATGTCTGTGTGTGTGTTTGTCAGTATGTATGTCTGTGTGTGTGTATGTCTTTGTGTATGTCAGTATGTATGTCTGTGTGTGTGTATGTCTGTGTGTATGTCAGTATGTCTCTGTGTGTGTGTGTATGTCAGTATGTATGTCTGTGTGTGTGTATGTCTGTGTGTATGTCAGTATGTCTCTGTGTGTGTGTGTATGTCAGTATGTATGTCTGTGTGTATGTCAGTATGTATGTCTGTGTGTGTGTATGTCTGTGTGTATGTCAGTATGTATGTCTGTGTGTGTGTATGTCAGTATGTATGTCTGTGTGTGTATGTATGTCTGAGTGTGTGTGTGTGTGTGTATGTCTATGTGTGTATATCTGTGTGTATGTATGTATGTCAGTATGTGTGTGTGTCTGTGTCCTTTTGTGTCTGTGTGTGTGTATTCCTTTGGGCGGGATTTGGAGGTGGGGCTTGGAGGCGGGCACACAGGGGCCCAGACCTTGAGCTGTGTTAGGGGCCCCACAATTTCTGGCGGCCCTTGTCTGTGTATCTGTATGTGTGTTGGTACATGTGTTTGCATATATATATCTGTTTGTGTGTCTGTTTATCTTTGTATGTGTCTATGTTTGTATGTGTCTGTGTTTGTTTCGGTGTATCTGTATGTATGTGTCTGTATCTGTATGTGTGTCTGTGCCTGTGTCTCTCTGCCTGTGTATCTATATGTGTGTTTGTATCTGTGTGTCTATCTGTATGTGTGTCAGTGTTTGTATCTTTGTATGACAGTGTTTCTATGTACCTATGTCTCTTTGTATCTGTATGTGTGCCAGTGTGTGTATATGTGAGTATATGTGTGTATGTGCATACATCTCAGCATTTTGCCTACACTACACACAAATACAACCCTGTATCCAAATGTCAACACTACATAAAAACCCACCACCATATTCTAAAACCACACTACAGAAAAATGCACGCTTGCATTCAAATGCCAATACGTGCGAACACACCCGTACATTCACTCACACATACTCCATAGAAAAACATGCTTACATTCAAACACACAAACACTGCTTAGTGCTAAATACATTTAAAAAAATATGTGCGGGTGTTTTTTTACATTTTAAAACAGGGGGCTAGGGGGATGCCAAATATAGGATCCGCCCCGGGTGCCAAATGTTCCAGGTACGCCCCTGGTCTGGAGGCCTATAATGTCCCTTTAATAACAATTGTGCTGGCTTGCTACATTTTTAGAATGAAGAGAAAGAAAACTGTGAGCATGTAGCTTTACCTATTTATACATATATTTATAAACTCTATATATAAATAAATAACATCTATTAAAATTATATACCTATAAATCCACAACTAAACAGATGCAAGGGGCAAGACGTGACAAAATGTATTCTCTATGGTATTGTTAGAAATGAATTCACCTTTTCTTATCTACCCAACCCATAACATAGTCAATTAATCATCCTTAATTTACTGATCTGATAAACACGCCTCTGTAACTTTTCAGGTGAGACGACCTTGAGAAATACTCTTAGAAGAATTAACTCTTAAATTGCACATACAATGTTAGCATCAATATACCAAACACAAATTACTTCTCAAGGTATTTGCGTGACCACCATCTTTGGTAATGAAGATTGTACCCTGAGATATAAATACAAATATATATATATATATATATATATATATATATATATATATATATATATATATATATATATATATCAGTTTATTGAAAAAGAAAAGGAGGTGCAAAATGTTGATGATTTATTAAATCTTATTTTTGAGTAAATTGTTAAATTATACAACAAATGTTTTTGGATTCAATGTAGCTGCAGCTCACACTGAAGCAGATTTTGCACTTATCACTAACCAGTTTTTCAGGATTACTTTGGCAGGTTTTCATTGTTTAATTTATGTATTTTTTGGTTCAGCATGAAAATTGTTCTGTAGATAATTCCTGAACAATTCCTAATCAATTATTGGCTAATATAGATTGGCTCAAAGCTTTGTTTTTTTCAATTAGGAAGTTAATTTTGGAAATTCCATCAAATTGATGCCTACGCTGAAAAGCCTTAAATTCTTTGAACAATTTAGGGAGGATCTATTAATAACCCTATTTAGTTGCATCTCTTACACTAAAATCCAAAGCAAGTACGTCTTGCTATGGGGGAGAAGCAATTTGTTACAGGGAAACAGCACAGTACCTTCTAAATATAGTATACAAACTTAAATGCAAATAAATCAAAATGCATATTAAGAAAAAATAAATATGTAATATTATAACACAAAAGTAGCAACAAAATCAGTAAAAAAAAAAAGATAAAAAAAACATAAGAGTGGATTTAATTAATAAATGCTCAGGTGTGTAATGTGTTGTATTACTCATTTAATGTATTTGTGGAATTTATTTTCATACATGGTAGATCCACCCTATTACAGCAGCAATGATGATGTTACATACTAAACACGACCAAGAACACATAGGCCATGATATTTTGCTACACCATACTGCACCATCAATTAAATGTAAGTGTAATTTAGTGAACGTAAAGTTGAGTACTTTATAAACTGAGATTTTAAAATCCGCAGAATCTAGTGTGGAGCTCCTTATAAAATGCTTTTGTAAAATCTTCAAAATTCGCTGTAGAACACTATATACATTTATTTATGCTATCTTTACACTTTACAAATAAATTATTTTTCATGTTGAAAGTGGATTTGAGGATTAGAATTGCCAAAGTTTGAGATTCCCAACAAAAAGGGATATATGAAATTGCTCTTAATGTTGGTGGCACATTTTGGGTGGTTTTTGTGAATCCGCTAGCAAACATTTAGAACAAAGAAATAAAGGGGAATTGGGGGGGCACACCCGGAACATGCACCTCCCAGCAGCATTGCCACAGTAAAGCCCAAAACACATACAAAATTCAGACTATGAACAGTACACACACAACCCTCCCTCCCCCCTAAAACATTTAGAAAACAACTTTGAGAGATTTCACCCAAACATTCCAAGAGGTTTTAAGTGATTGATTGAATGATATCATATCCATGAGCTATTTGACGGTCACAGAGTTACACAGTTCCCATTTAGGGAGTTATCTGCTAAATTGCTAAAAATCTAAATTAATAAAAAAAACATTTTCTTAATTTTGCTCTGTCAGTTGTTTAGTACATAATTCACTAATTTGGAATCCTTAATTATGGAAATCAATCGAAAGAGTACCTATTTAGGGAAAAAAACAGGTTTATAGAGAGCGCAAAAAAAGAATATGTATATCAATAAAATAGTGGATTTTCTAAGCAGGTGCTTCAAATTATGATTATCCACAAGAAAAAGTTAATACAAAGCTGCCAGATACACTAAAAACCTTCCCAAGTTTTAAAACATCATGTGTGACATAAATTGAAATAAAAACAGTATCAGCGCTTAGTTAATATACCCCTATTTTTTGTATATGGGTCAACAACAAAAATATATTAAATAAATTAAATAAAGAAAATTAAATAAAGAGTCCCAGTTTCAATCTTCATGGGGTGTTTTCAAATGTCCGCAGGGATTTGATAGTTGTAACAGTAATTGGTGTAAAAAGACTTTGTCTTTATATGTATCCAACCTTAAATCAAAAAGATGCTGACATAGCGTGATAAAGTTACAATACTTTATTTCCCATACGGTAATCCCCCCATAAGAGGAACTCTTACAATTAAAAGTGGTGAAACTTATTTCTAAGGTTCACAATAAAAACGTAGAAATGCAGAATATTGGCTGATGAATATAAAGTTACCGCTCCGTGGATGTTATTTCCAGACCGGTCCTGTGCACTTAGATCGATCCTCACTGAGAAGCCAACTAGCCAATCTTACTGCAATCTCTCCAAATTCAAAAATCCCGCCAGAAACACGATCTACGCGTTTCACTCATTCAAATGAGCTTTCTCAAGATCCCTATTTAGGGAGTTCTCTGCTAAACTGCTGAAAGAGCAAGATTAAGATAAGCTATTTTCCTACTTTTTCAGTTGTTTAGTAAATAGTATCCTAATTTGGTATTCTATTCTTAATTATGGCACTTCCAGTTAAGAATACCAAATTAGCGAGCTATTTAGGAAACAGATGAATGAGCGAAATTAAGAAGAGCCCTTTTTAGCTAACTCCCTAATTTGGTATCCTTAATTATGACAATCCCTAATTATGGAACTATTTACTAAACAGATGAATGAGCAATTGGTTACTCCAACCACCTTGACCACTTAAGTGGTGGTAGGAGTCATTATGTGAAGTGTTTCAGCTTGAAACACTGCACACACTAAGATATTGATAATTATGGGCCGGGGGCTAGTTGCACCACCACCGCACGTGACATTGGCAGCACAGAGCTCTGTTCCGGGCTGCCCAACATCAATTCTGTGCATATTTAATGCACTGAATGCTGCCAACAGACGTTAGAATCTTTCCCTTGTGGGCAGAGTGCCTGCAAAGAGAAACTAGCTCCCTCCTGCCTCCCTCCCACATTGCGCCCCCTCCTGCCTCCCTCCATGCACATTGGTTTTATTTTTTTAAAAGGAAAACTCTCCCCCCTCCCTACGCATTCCTCCCCTCGCCAACGCGGAGTGTGCGCATGTACTCTGAGCATGTGAAATAGCCCAATCACATGCCTCTTGTAGAGAACCATGTGGCAGAATGGCGTGCAGCCCCAGTGATGTCAGACGGGGCGCGGAAGAGCTCTTTCTGTTGTTTAGTAGATAACTCCCTAATTTGCTATCCTTTTTAAAAATAATGCATCAGAAATAAGCAAAGTTTCAAATTAGTTTGTTTGCGTTTTGTTTTGGTTTTCATCTGACAATATTCGATTTGGAACTAAACGTATTGCATGTATCTAGAACAGCGTTTCCCAATTGGTATTCCGCGGATACCTGGGGTTTTGTGAGAACGCAATTGGGTGTTTGTCAGTGAGAGTGTATGTGTGCTTGTCAGTGAGTGTGTGAGTCTGCATGTGTTTGTCAGTGAGAATGTATATGTGTTTGTATGTGTGTCTGTAAAAGAGTAGGTGTGTTTGTCAGTGAGAGTGTATGTGTATCTGTCAAAGAGTATGTGTGTTCTGAGTGTGTATCTGTGTGTCAAGGTTTGTGTATGTGTCACTGTGTATGTCAGTATGTGTGTGTGTATGTGCCAGTGTATATCAGTGTGTTTGTATGTGCCTATGTGTGTGTGTGTGTGTGTATATGAGACTATGTGTATGTGTCAATGTGTGTATCTGAGTGTGTGTATGTGCCAGTGTGTGTATCTGTGGGTGCAAGTGTGTATATGTCACTGTGTGTATCTGAGTGTGCGTGTATTTGTAAGTTAAGATGTGTGTGTCTGTGTGTCAGTGTGTATCTGAGTATGTGTGTGTCTGTGTGTCAGTGTGTATCTGAGTGTGTTTATCTGTGTGTCAAGGATTGTGTGTCTGTGTGCCAGTGTGTATCTGTGTGCTACTATGTGCCAGTGTGTGTGTGTGTCTGTGTGTCAGATACACACACACACAGATACACACTGACACAGAGAAACACACACTGGCACATACAAACACAGATATACACAACCTTGACACACAACGGCACGATCTCCATTGCTCTCCCTTTTGATGTGATTTGGCATAAACTGGGGCAATGATCGGGGTAAGTGATGAGGGCAGCAATGCATGTACCAAGCTGACTGTGCCTGGGCCCATTGAGGCACATTAAAGAGGCAGATATATTAATTTGTGTAACTTTTCTTTCTTAATTAACATACAAACACTACCGCAGACAGTTTCCCTTCCTATCCATTTCCTTAGGGCATCTTGTTCACTTACCTATGAAAAATCTGTGCAGTGTGTAGTGCAGTGTGTAGGGAGTAAATCCTCCCAGGCAGCCCTGTTGGCCACTATGTAATTGTCCCGTGCACAATTTAGTAGATGATGAGCTAACTGTTTAGTGGCCACAAAATACTTAAAAAGCACACACACATCCACTATCTTGTGGGCATGATCTACTAAATCATGCACACAAAATATTACAGCATGCCCACAATTAAAAAAAATATTTCCCCTCTCTGGGGCTCCATACGCCTCTTCAAACATGGTTTATAATTTATTGCTTATTTTTCTCTTCTTCAAAATCAATATATCTTTCTTTTGTGACTCACTCATGCTTAGTGGGAATATTATGATCATCTGGATATCATTAGCCTCTGTATCACATCATTTTCCATGATTTTGGTCAGAAATATTTAAAGTTGATACAGGAATCCACTTCTGAAATGTTTTTTCAATAAACAGAGCCATCATTACTATTTGGGGGCTCTGAGCAAGAAAAATTTATGCAAACACACATCCACCCCCACCAATCAGCCAAATACAAATAAATATACATAACTAGCCACTCACACACATACATATCATGCCACATATCCCAGCTTAATTAGTTTTTCACACACACACACATAGACATACATTAACATATACACACTAATACATACACACAGACTCACGTACACAAACTTACACTGACATGCATACACAGAATTTCACAGTAACGCATACACACGCGAATACTCCTCCAGACTTACCCTTAATTCAGACACAGGCTCACACCAATACATATGCACAAAAACCTCACACTAACACTAATACATTAACACGCATAGATACACAATAATAACATACACACAGACTCACATGCACAAACGCACACTGACATGCTTGCACAGAATTTCACAGTAACACAGACACAAGCTGACACTCATACAGACGTACCCTACACTCAGACAGAGGCTCACCTATGCACCATCACTCACACTAACACTAAAGCGGAAACTCAAAATGACACACACGCATTAAAGGGACACGAAACACCAACACCACTATATACCACTATACACTATATCTAATGTAATGGTTTTGGTTTGTGGATGCTGTCCTTTTTCTGTGGTAGTGTTTACATTTACATAAAACTCACATCTAGTGGCTATTATACTGACAGACTCTAGAAGCTCTTCCTTTAAAAAACAAGGTATTTGCGCTTAGCGTTTTCACTCACAGCATTATGACCCCAAACGTGTCCAGTGCATCTAATCGACAAACCCTATCAATACAACAATATTGTAAGATACTACAATATTCATTCATAAACTCAGTGAATCCACATTTCCTTTCCACGCTGGGATATATACGGTATTTAAAGAGGCTAGATTGAAATTATATACTTCTTGTCCTATGGGCAGTGCTTGGGAGCTCAGATAGGCTGTGATGAGGAGCTGTAAGTATAATGAAGAAAGTACAAATTGTATGTTTGTAATTTTATAACGGCTTCTTTTCACAGAGGTAGGGAAAGTTACATTAAATTAATACGGTTTATTATAAAATCCACAATTTAAAATGCTCATTATCAGTTAAGTTTATTTTTTTATAATTCTTTATTTTATCGTGCAAGACAAGTACATAGCAACAAGCAATGCACAACAGCGATTGCAAGCGTAATGGTCAACATATTAGAGACATTTGTTAGGCATAATATAACATTGCACATTTTATATGTTAATGTAGATTTGCCAAGAGTGGAACCAACGTGTCAGCTAAGAGATAAGAGAGGCAGGTTATTCATTTAGCATAAACAAGCTGGCATTATGGAAGTATTATGGGGTCGCATGCTTAGCTGAAGCACATCTTGTCTGTGCGCTGCTTAAAATCACAAGCTGAACAATTCGCTGAGTCAGCACAAATTCTAAAATAATAATAATAATAATACTGAACATATAGGTAACAGGCTTGTTCAACATGTCTAGGGACGTAGTGGAGGATAAGCTGATGGTTAATGCCCTGACAAGTATGACTAAAAAATATTCATGCCATCTTTAAAATAATAAAAATGTCTAGAAATTGTTAAAAGTCCCTGTTTCCTTCATCTGAGAGTGACCTATACGGTAGTTTATATTAAATTTGTTTAACATAGTACTCCATTCCGGATCAGGATTTATCAGATGTTACAATGCATAAGGTGTACATGCATTGATTACAACATAAAAATGTCAGAAATATCAGTACTATTGTCACACTAAGTGGAAACACACAGAGAATGCCAGGAACTGGCTTACATTTGATGATCTATGAGAAACTATGTGCGTGTTTACTACATCCATAAAGCTCATCTCTCAGTTGAAAATAAAATCATTTTAAAATCTATTTGATATTATGTTTCCCATGTATTTCCCAAATGGGTAACCCTTCTTAGCAGAGATGTAGAGCTCATTATTTCTGTGTTCACTGCAGTGAGATCTATGTTTCATGAGATGATTATGACAGAGTCAGATGATGGCTCAGTCACACGTGAGTGCTGTCTAAGATTCCTAACAGTACTACACTATAAAGACTGTCATTTTTTTTAGTTTACTAGATGAATTGTCTAGAAAGATTTTTCTGTATATCCAGTAGATTTATTTGACAATATATATATATATATATATATATATATATATATATATATATATTTATTTATTTATATATATATAATTATATATATATATAATTATATATATAATTTTTCAGTGAGCAAACACTTTCTTTACAGTTTTCAGAGTTTGTTATTCTTTTGCTACAAATGTTTTGTGCCATTGTCATAGGGCACATATAAAGGTTCTCATTTTTTATTTTTTTATTTAGATATTCATGCATACACTCGTTAATCCATCCATTTGATCAGGGATGCTTATTTAAAAAAAAAAAAACATTGGGAGACAGACTGTGGAGTGGTAATAACAGACTCTGACCAAATGGACAAAATGCTACACACACATTGAAGCCCACAAAAAGCTCCTTTACCGCTGTTATATGACTCAGCAGAGACTTAATCACATATATCCCAACACATCTCAGACTTGCTGGAGATGCAACGGGTCTGTAGGCACATTAGAGCACCTATCATGCGGTAGCATCCAACCCCTCTGGATCGCTGTAACTGGAACATTGGAACAGTTCAACATCCCCAAATTCCAGCTATCCAAAACCTCATGCCTCTTTCTGTTACTCCCGGGTAACCTAACCCTACGACAAAAACAAATCACAGCCCTCACCATGCTAGCAGCAAGGAACCTGATAGCACTGCAATGGAAGTCACAAATCTGCCCATCCTTAGCCCAGCTCCAAACCAAACTCACCCAGTTCAAAATATATGAAAGAATGGCGATAATGTCTCAGCAAAAGAAACTCGAATTTGACATGGGTTGGGGAGACTGGGAGGGGGAGGTGGATGAGACAAGAGGGATGGATGCGAATAATGGGGACTAGTAATGGAAGTAAGCAAAAATAATAGCCCTCCTATGTACGTGCCCTAAACCCAGTCTCGGATGAACCCAGATAAAGACAAAACACAGGTACAAGTTTGACGCACTCGCCCAACCCCCCCCCCCAAATCACCACCCATCCCAAGCTTTCCCTCTCCGGTATCCTATGCCAAGTTTTCAACTCACCATGGGGGAATACCCACCGACATACCTATTTAGCCAACATGACCAAAGTCAACTCAACGCACACTCCAAACTCCCAACTAGGGGGCAATTGGCCTTGAGGAACCACCACAAGTTATAAGGAAAACGCAACAGTAGCCAATAACGCCTAACCAACCCACCGGACATCCAACCCTAGCTAAGTAGGGAACACCTCACTTAACAAGAATCTAGGCGATTACCGGTACAGGAATAGAGGCAAAAACGCTCACAAAAATAACATAAAACTGACTTGCGCAAGCAAACTACTGTGCCAACGTGAACATATGCACCAATTGTCATTTGTCTTACTAATTGTTAACTGTTGTGAACAATGCAGAAACGTGTGTACCCCCATTTTCCTTCTGTATCCCACTTTGCATTTTTGAAAATAATAAAATAAAAAAAAATTAAAAAAAGAGGACATTCCTGGCAGCCACAAGAGGAGCTACTGCTGTGAGAACTGAGTCAATCTCTGTTCTCACAGTAAACCTCCAATAGGACTGCAGCACTGCCACGCATGCACATTTAGTCCCCAATGCTTTTGGATTGGACTGTTAGAAACTTCGGCATGACATCGACATCGGGAGGCAGGTAAGTAAAACTTGTTTCTCCTTTATTTAGATTTAGTGGGGGGCATTCAAAACACAGGTTGGTATTCCTAATAATAAAGTATTCCTTTAATTAAAAATTCCGCTGTATCAAATGCGAAATAATTTTTTTTATGTTTGGATGCATCTGTTTCAATCACAGTAGGCCATTCTGCTTGAATGATCTTATTTTACCGAGTTTTCTATTAATGTATAATCTTGTTCTAGGGATCGCCATTGTCTACTTCAGACGCTGAATTCCATGCCTTACGTCCATTGTCCATCCTAAAGTGCGGCTCATTAAAAATCTGCTTTGGGTCTTTTGAATAATTTGAAATTACATATAGGAATGAATTTCCAGAGGAAAAGCTTCCTCTTCAGCTACAGAAATAACTAATTAACAGACTGGGAATAATTAAAAATTGGAATTGAAGTAATTGCCAGCCTTCAAATCCATCTGGAATCCTGTGATGTATTTCTAAATAAAAATAAAAATGTATTATGTAGCTCGAGGACATTGATAGCATTGGCACTGCAGATGTTGGTAGACTACACTTCCCATAATGCACTGCCAAACTTACGCATGATGTTTAATTTTCAGACTATTTCTTTCCTTCTTGTACTTTATTCTCACTAACGGCTGTGTCTGTGCGCCATTTGTCTAGAGACGAAGTCAATTCATTCCACATGAACAATTAGTAGAAATGATCTTTGTTTCAGCCCAATTCATCAAGCATTGGTGATAAACAGTATGCCAACAGCCGCTCACAGCACCCTGTACTGATATGATCTTCAATATTTGGTCTTCCTTGTTTAAATTTACCTTAATTATGGGAACTATGAAGAATTGAACATTTTAGAACCGAGAAGAAAAAAAATAAATCTCACAGCTATTTTACCAATTAATTATTAAATAAAAATCTTGTTTCTATTTAAGGGGCTCCAGGTTGAAAGCACTTATACGCAGTTCATACGTTTATTTTTTATATTTTGTGGTAGTTTTATTAGTTTAAATGAAGTGACACTTAGAGAACCTTGAAGAAGTGCATTGGGTCTGGGGTTGACTGTATGCTAATAGACTCAGGTAAATATGATCTTTTGGAATTTTTTTAATGACTGCTTAATCCGCATTAAGAAATCTTTATTTTATTAACGGTCTACAAATTCCATCTGTCAACAAATCGCTCTTCATTTTTATGACCAGTTTTTTTTGTTTTGTTTTTAAATCAGCAAATAATTATCATATTTATTACCATAGGACTGTGTCTGTTTTATCTCTGGTGTGATTGTTTAATATATGCAGTTTAACATATGCAGTATTTGTTTGATTTATAGAGAGATTGTTTAATGTATGTAAATTGAATTCCAATTCTGTAATGCAGCCATGCTTGTACACCATCTCACATGTGTTCATATTTATCAAGTGTCTTTCATTCTCAAGAAAATCAGCTTTAGATTGTTGGCTGCCGACACTGGTTCCTCTTCTGTACGTATTTTATATGTTGTGTCACCCCAGTGTGCACCACTAGGGAAAATATACACTGCTCAAAAAAATAAAGGGAACTCTTAAACAACACAATTTAACTCCAAGTCAGTCACACTTTTGTGAAATTAAACTGTTCACTTAGGAAGCAACACTGAGTGACAATCAATTTCACATGCTGTTGTGCAAATGGGATAGACAACAGGTGGAAATTATAGGCGATTAGCAAGACACCCCCAATAAAGGAGTGCTTCTACAGGTGGTGACCACAGACCACTTCTCAGTTCCTATGCTTCCTGGCAGATGTTTTGGTCACTTCTGAATGCTGGCGGTGCTTTCACTCTAGTGGTAGCATGAGACGGAGTCTACAACCCACACAAGTGGCTCAGGTAGTGCAACTCATCCAGGATGGCACATCAATGCGAGCTGTGGCAAGAAGGTTTGCTGTGTCTGTCAGCGTAGTGTCCAGAGCATGGAGGCGCTACCAGGAGACAGGCCAGTACATCAGGAGATGTGGAGGAGGCCATAGGAGGGCAACAACCCAGCAGCAAGACCACTACCTCCGCCTTTGTGCAAGGAGTAACAGGAGGAGCACTGCCAGAGCCCTGCAAAATGACCTCCAGCAGGCCACAAATGTGCATGTGTCTGCTCAAACGGTGAGAAACAGACTCCATGAGGATGGTATGAGGGCCTGACATCCACAGGTGGGGGTTGTGCATACAGCCCAACACTGTGCAGGACATTTGGCATTTGCCAGAGAACACCAAGATTGGCAAATTCGTGAAGTGCTCTTCACAGATGAAAGCAGGTTCACATTGAGCACATGTGACAGAGTCCGGAGACGCAGTGGAGAACGTTCTGCTGCCTGCAACATCCTCCAGCATGACCGGTTTGGCAGTGGGTCAGTAATGGTGTGGGGTGGCATTTCTTTGGGGGGCCGCACAGCCCTCCATGTGCTCGCCAGAGGTAGCCTGACTGGCACTAGGTACCGAGATGAGATCCTCAGACCCCTTGTGAGACCATATGCTGGTGCGGTTTGCCCTGGGTTCCTCCTAATGCAAGACAATGCTAGACTTCATGTGGCTGGAGTGTGTCAGCAGTTCCTGCAAGACGAAGGCATTGATGCTATGGACTGGCTCGCCCGTTCCCCAGACCTGAATCCAATTGAGCACATCTGGGACATCATGTCTCGCTCCATCCACCAACGTCACGTTGCACCACAGACTGTCCAGGAGTTGTCAGATGCTTTAGTCCAGGTCTGGGAGGAGATCCCTCAGGAGACCATCCGCCACCTCATCAGGAGCATGCACAGGCATTGTAGGGAGGTCATACAGGCACATGGAGGCCACACACACTACTGAGCCTCATTTTGACTTGTTTTAAGGACATTACATTAAGGTTGGATCAGCCTGTAGTGTGTTTTTACACTTTAATTTTGAGTGTGACTCCAAATCCAGACCTCCATGGGTTGAAAATTTTGATTTCCATTTTTTCATTTTTGTGTGATTTTGTCGTCAGTAAAGAACAAAGTATTTCAGAATAATATTTAATTCATTCATATCTGTGTTATTTTTGTGTTCCCTTTATTTTTTTGAGCAGTGTATTTTGTGGTTCACGGGTGGTTTAGGATACACGAGGGCCTATGGCAGAGTGGTCTCTACTCTACATTTGTATCTGGAACAATTTAATAAATCAATTTGTAAATCAACTATTAACATTAAAGGAACACTATAGTGCCAGGAATGCAAATGTGTATTCCTTATACTATAGGTCTAAATAACTATTTAGTCTCCCACCCCCCTTATGTCTGTTTAAACAGGTGATTTACTGCTGGCCCCAGCCCGCTCGACTCCTGCTCCGCCCCCTTGGCTGAGATTATCAAATTTGATAATCACAGCCAGTAGGACGCTAACGCACATGCTCGGCAAAACGGGGAGACCCTGAATGTCAGTGTTGCACACTGTGCAGCACTGACCCAGGAAGCACCTTTAGTGGCCAGATGCCACTGGAGGTATCCTTAGGAAGTAATGTAAACACTGCCTTTTCTCTGAAAAGGCAGTGTTTGCATGAAAATGACTGCAGAGACAAACTATACTCACCAAAACAACAATATGAAGCTCTAGTTGCTCTGGTTACTATAGTGTCCCTTTAAACGTGCATTCCACTGCACAAATACAAAATAAATACAAAAATCATACTTTTTAATTTGGAGTATATCTAAAACAGCTGGCAAAAGCTACAGATCTCTTTTCTGTAGCCTTTGCAAGCCCTCCCCTTCTTGCCCCACCCAGACTTTCTGTGGCTGTCCAATCACAGACTTTCCAATGCAGCTCAATGAGAAGTCTGTGCAAGGCAGGTGCTCTGGGCAAACTACTACTGAGCTAAACAAGCTGGAAGTTACAGGACCAGTTGAATGATTGACAGCCATGGATGTAACAAGGTTCATTTATAAAAGTGACAATTTGTATTGAAATCTGCACTTTTTGTAAAATTAAAAAAAGAGGACAAACTGTTTACAGAGCATCAAGATGAAGTAAACTAATTGGCAGGTGGGGGTAAAAAGACCTTGAAGCACAAATGGAATACAGGTCTAGCCATAACAACATCCGCTTTAGAGGAATCACAGACTCCATCACAATGGAGCCTTGCTATATCAGGACCTGTGCAAAAGCCTTGTCCCATATTTGGATGCTGCTGCTTGGGAGCTCTGCCAGGGCCTCCCAGGTTTAATGTTTCCAGACACAACCACAAGATTCCATTATTATCGCACACAAGACCAACTGTTGGCAGCGGCAAGAAAAATACCAGAATCCTACCAAGGAATTAATATATTTGCGGACTTATCTGCCACTACAATGGCCTGATAAGGGACTTCATAAACATTACTAAAACGTTTTGAAACCATAATGTTCTATATTGCTGTGGCTATGCCATAAAGCTATTGGTGTGGTGTGGTGTGGTGTGGTGTGGAAGGACTGCATTGACTCCCCACCTTACAAAACTTTGTAACAACATCATAATGTCAGAGAAGGTATGAAATGTTGGAAGCTCATGTAGTAACATTGCTTAAACTTGGCACACCCCTTACAGAATGTGTTAACTTATGGACTATATCCCTACTCAATGTTGATATGAAGTTAAATGCAAAACTCTTAGCAAAGAGGGTCAAACCTATGTTACACAATTTACTCTCTATCGAACAAGCAGCATTTGTGCCAAGTACACAAATACTCATGATGATGTCAGGAGGAGGGGGCGTGACTTCCTCTGCTCTTCTCCTAGATTCTCCAGCGGTCCTGGGAGAAGAGCAGTGAAAGTCACAGTGACATCATCAGGAAGGCGCCGGCCGACTCCACTGCCTGCAGGCTGCAGGGAGAGTGGTAAATTGAAAAATCCGAGGCTCCACCCAAAGGCAGGGGATTTGGATTTTAACTTTTTTTTTTTGCTGGATGTGGACGGCCATGGATTTAGGGCAGCCTGGGGGGGGCAATTACCTCCCTGCCTCCCCCCGCCCCCGTCCCAGCTGGCCTCTTTCCTTCCCATTTGTCTTTCTTTTTTGTCGTTAACAATGTCTGCTTCAATGCACCCTTGAGTTTGTACAGCAGGCTATAGTGACTGCAGAGGTCAAGTCCTGGGGAATAAAGTGTGGGAACTCACCCAAGTTGCACCCCCCCCAAAAAAAATACACTTGTATGCATATATAAATGCGTGCACACAGACACTCACACTCACACAAATTATTCATATATTTTTTTTTTTAAATGTCCACCCAGCCTCCCTACCTGGAGAGCTGGCATGGACCTGTCCCTGGGGTGCAGTGCAGCGGGCGCCTGTCTCGATGTCAGATGCAGCAAAGGAGCTGTGTTCTCTCAGTTCCCTCTTGCTGTGCGGGCTGTCTACTGATGCTGGGTGCCAGAAGATGATGTCATATTCCGGCTCCCGGCATCAGTAAACAGAGCGCAAGGGAGCAGAGCAAAGAAGACACAGCTCCCTCGCGGTGTCTGACAGCGAGAGAGGCGCCCACCGGAAACACAGAAGGGCATTTGGAGGTGGCATTTTTTGCTGCCCCCTGAGTGCCTGCAGGACCACAAACGGGAACGGCGTTCCTGCTCTAAAAAAAGTGCAGGAATGCTGTTCCCACATGTTACTGCAGGACTCGAGCCCTGAGTGACTGTAAAGAAGTTGATGTACGTCATATTATCCTATTCCTTTATCTCATTTGTATAACACTTATATCCATTGGAAATGTTTCTGTATAATTGTAAAATGTCTATAAGTTTTAACCTCCTGTTATGCATTTGATGCTATATTTCATAAATTGTGAAATGTGTTATGTTGTAACGACATAACGACAATTGTGTATTTTTCCTGAAAGCCTGTATTATGTTGAACTCTTATGAAAACAGTCAATTAAAAAAAGGGACAATGAAAAAAAGAAAAGTAGCCATTAAGCGTTGATAATATGAACAGCAGGTAAATGTTTGGGGCTAAAAAATACCGACAAATTTCCATGATCAATTACTGCGTTTTATATCTGCACTCTGCGCATGTCTACAGTTATACTAAGTCCTTGATAAATTTACTATTTTCCAAATTGGACATACATCAGTCTTAAATTGGTGATTTTTGGGAACTGATCTGTGTATTTCAGGCCAAAAAAAAGTAAAAAAATTCTTCAAAACAGCTATTATTCTAGTTTGGCTTTTTTTTCCTCAAGATTTTCAGCACTCTGATCATATCTAAAAATTCCCTGGTTCAGTAAATAAAGACACTGTGTACTCAAGACACACAATTTTTAATGTGGAATTTAACAAGACAAAAATATCTCTCAGCAAAGAAGATCTGAGTGAAACAATCCCATCATTTATTTAAACATTTTTTATTGAAGCACGATGCCAAGCGCCATCGTTTTATTTCTGTTCTGCCACATTAAACGATAGCACACAGCTCATTCTTGCTGGGTTAGAAGGTTAAACACATATATAATATTGCTAACACTGCTTGTTTACACATGAACATCTGTTTAACTAATGGAACAAATACATAGGCTGGTATTTTCCATATGGATACAATTCACTCAACACATGTTGTGAATGCATTGTGTAATATTGGGGCCATGCAAGCTAATACAACAAGGAGAGTATGTAATCTTTTGCAAATATTAAGATATATGGTCTTTTCAAAACGTACTCAGTTATACACTGTATTCACTTGCTTATCAGTCCATCATAGTGTTTATCATAGTGCCATGATGAGGATAATGAGTCACATGCTTGTTAGTATTTAGACATTACAGATATCTTGTCAATTTTTAACCTCTTAAAGGGACTGTAGGCACCAGAACAACTTTAACTTAAACCCTTAACAGGGAGGGCTATTCCGCCCTAGAAAAGCAGGGCTTTAAAGCCATTTGGGCGGCATAGTAGACTTTAACTATTGACAGCCCCCTAGCCCACATACATACCAACCATTGCAATCATGACAACCCAGGCAGTCGCCCTCTGCCAAATCCTTCCGGACCATGTGATAGGTCGCATGACCAGATCGGCAGTTAAGAAAACTGCCTGTAGGGCTACTGCCTGGGTTGTCAGGCAGATCCCCCAATTTAAAATCATTTTTAAAAATTGTAATTATGGAAAAAATAATAAATAGACACTGAGAATAAGATTTTATATATAAAATAATATATAAATATACATTTAGAATTTAGGAAAATTGCCTGTAGGGCTACTGCCTGGGTTGTCAGGCAGATCCCCCAATTTAAAATCATTTTTAAAAATTGTAATTATGGAAAAATAATAAATAAATAGACACTGAGAATAAGATTTTATATATAAAATAATATATAAATATACATTTAGAATTTAGGAAAATTGCCTGTAGGGCTACTGCCTGGGTTGTCAGGCAGATCCCCCAATTTAAAATCATTTTTAAAAATTGTAATTATGGAAAAATAATAAATAAATAGACACTGAGAATAAGATTTTATATATAAAATAATATATAAATATACATTTAGAATATATATATATATATATATATATATATATATACACACACACACACACATACACATACATACACACACACACACACACAGTATATACACAGAACAAAATTATAAACACAACACTTTTGTTTTTGTCCCCATTTTTCATGAGTTGAACTCAAAGATCTAAGACTTTTTCTATGCACACAAAAGGCCTATTTCTCTCAAATATTGTTCACATATCTGTCTAAATCTGTGTTAGTGAGCACTTTGCCGAGATAATCCACCTCACAGGTGTGTCATATCAAGATGCTGTTTAGACAGCATGATTATTGCAAAGGTGTGCCTTAGGCTGGTGTAGCGGTACTTACCCTTTCCAGGGGCCGGCCGGGGTCCTCTGTTCGAGCCGCGCGCGGTCCTGCTGCTGCAGGAGCCGCGCGCGGCTCAGCCGACCGCTGTGACTGGAAAGCGGTCACGTGTTCCACCTAACTCTAAGAGCGCGCCGCGGGTATCGGGCGCGCTCTTAAAGGGACAGTGGGTGCCTAAATTGGAAAAGGCATCCCATTGGTCCCTGTCATGCCACACTCCCCATACACTTACCTTTTGGGGGCGTGGATGTCACAGGGACCAATCAAATTAGATGTTTAGGTATTTATACTCACCTTCTTCCCTTTGTTCCTTGCCCTATCGTGGTTTCTGTATCAGTTCCCTTTAGCGCTTGTTGTGTTCAGTTGTGTTTCTCCGTATTGACATTGGCTTTGTTTCTGACTACGTTTTCTCTTTATCCTTCTGTTCTGGTTGTCGGCTTGCTGTTTACTGTGTACCAGACCCCGGCTTGTCCCAGTTTACGCTGTCTCTCTGTGCCCTTGATTTCGGATCGTTCCTGACTCTGTCTCCTCTCTTATACATCGAGTCCGGCCATTCTAAGGTCCGGTAGACGTATCTCTCCTCTGTGTTGTCTTTTGTTTTGCTGAATCCTGCGTGTTGGGGTATATTCTCGTTACATTACGATAGGGCCATGGACCCCGCAGATTTGGCTCAGCAAATGGCTTCTCACGAGGCAAGGTTTGTAGAGCAGGATCACCGCATGGATCAGATAGCACAGGCTCTCCAGACGCTCTTGTCTAGAACCATTCCTGCAACCGCACCGAACCCTCCTACACCTCATCCTCCCGAAGTATCCAATTCAACCAATGCTTCGCCCCATTTAACACCTCCTCCTAGGTATGGAGGGGAAGCCAAGACATGCAGAGGTTTTATTAATCAAATAGAATTCCACCTTGAGATGTATCCTCATTCCTTTCCCACTGATAGGTCTAAAGTGGGGTTTTTAATGCATCAACTTACTGACAAAGCACTAGAGTGGGCAAATCCTATTTGGGAGGCCAATGGACCTATGGTTCATGATTTCAATAGTTTTCTTGCGGCTTTTCGTAGAACTTTTGACACAACAAAGAGGTCAAAGAATGCCGCAAGAGCATTAATGAGGATTAAACAGGGGTCTAGGTCTGTGGCGGATTATGCTATTCAGTTTTGTACCCTTGCTTCACAGGTAGATTGGACCAATAATGGGTTAACTACTGCGTTCATGGAAGGTTTATCTGACACTATATTAGATGAGGTAGCGGCAAGGGAGCTTCCTATCCCATTAGAGGATCTTATTGACTACCTCATTGATATAGATAATAGAATTCGCGACAGGCTCTATACCAAAAACAAGAATAGACGCCTGGTCACATCTATTAACCCCAGAGTTGATAAACCTGAGAGTGTTAAAGTACCCGAGGAGGAACCCATGCAATTAGGGGTTGCCAAACTCTCGGATACTGAAAAACTACTTAGAAGAAGGAATGGACTCTGCCTATACTGTGGTAGGCGAGACCATATGGTAAGGGAATGTCCTTTGCGTCCTGAAAACTCTCGCACCTAAGACCTTATAGGGGACTGGCCTTGGGTGTGATCTCTAAGTCTCCTAAATTGCCTCCTAATCGTTTGCTTCTCCCTGTTTCCCTTCATACGGGGGTGAGTTGTATAGCAGAATGCATATTAGCCTTGGTTGATTCTGGGGCTGCTGAGAACTTTATTGACTGAGTTTGTTACGAAAAATAACATTCCCGTCAGAGAAAGGGAGATACCCTTGGCCATTGAGGCCATAGATGGTAGACCATTAAGTTCTCCAATTGTTACTCATGAAACTGTACCATTACACATGTATACAGGGGTTTTACACTTTGAAACCATTCGATTCCAGGTTTTCACATCTCCCTCTTCTCACATTGTGTTAGGGTACCCATGGTTACGTACTCACAATCCCATTTTCGATTGGGAGTCAGGGCAAATAAAATCATGGAGCGATGCCTGCCATGAGTCCTGTACTATTGAAGTCACCCCTTTGAATTCTATTAAAGTCCCTACAACTCCTCCTTTGTCCACTGTTATACCCTCTCAGTACTTATTTCTCAAAACTGTCTTCGATAAAAGGGAGGCTGACAAATTACCACCTCACAGACCCTACGATTGTGCTATCGATTTATTGCCTGGCACAATACCTCCAAAGGGCAGGGTGTACCTTTTATCTGTTCAAGAAAACCGTGTCATGGAGGAGTATATTAAGGAATCATTAGAAAAGGGGTTTATTAGGAGATCCTCTTCTCCGGCTGGAGCGGGGTTCTTCTTTGTATCAAAGAAAGAAGGTGATTTAAGACCGTGTATCGATTATAGAGGTCTAAATAAAATCACCATCAAAAATGCATATCCTATACCTTTGATCATAGAATTATTTGACAGACTCAAACATGCTACTGTATTCACTAAATTGGATCTTAGAGGTGCATACAATTTAATACGTATTAAGAAAGACCACGAATGGAAAACGGCATTCAACACTAGATCTGGCCATTACGAGTATACTGTTATGCCATTTGGTCTATGCAATGCCCCAGCAGTATTTCAATAATTTATCAATGACGTTTTAAGAGACTTTATTCACAAATTTGTAATTGTGTACTTAGACGACATATTAATATACTCTACAGATTTACACACTCATCACAGGCATGTTACGACAGTTCTGAAGACCCTTCTTGCTAATGGTCTTTATTGTAAACTGGAAAAATGTCTATTTGACCAATCCGAAGTCCAGTTTTGGGGGTATTTAATTTCCGCTAAAGGTTTTCGTATGGATCCCCAGAAGCTTTCTGCTGTCATGGAATGGCCTCTTCCACAAGGTTTGAAAGCCATTCAGCGTTTTCTTGGTTTCTCTAATTATTATAGACGCTTTATTAAAGGTTTTTCCTCTATTGTAGCACCTATCACCCGTATGACAAAAAAGGGTGGTAATACTCGTGTCTGGTCTCCCGAGGGACTTCAGGCTTTTGAGTTTCTTAAAACTACATTCGCTTCTGCACCTATTTTACAGCACCCTATCCCCACACTGCCCTATATTCTTGAAGTTGATGCTTCTGATATCGGGGTAGGTGCTGTCTTATCCCAAAGAGAGTCGCATGAAAAGCCATTGCATCCTTGTGGCTTCTTCTCCAAACAAATGTCCAAAGCAGAAAAGAATTATGATGTGGGTAATCGCGAACTCCTTGCTATTATTTTAGCACTGAAAGAATGGAGACATTTGTTAGAAGGAACTAAAGATCCTATTCTCATATTTACGGATCATAAGAACTTATCCTACCTTAGTGAGGCTAAAAGACTGTCTTCTCGGCAGGCTAGGTGGTCACTATTTTTGTCCTATTTCAATTACATTATCACCTATAGGCCAGGTGACCGCAACACTAAAGCAGACGCTCTGTCCAGACAGTTCGAAACTGCTGACAAACAGGAGATTGATGTTACTCCTTTGATTCCCCCAGAAAGAATAATCGCTACCACTGTTTTGTCTATTTCTTTGTCCCTCTTGCAGGCCATACAAGCGAAACAAAACATGGCACCTAGCGAGAGACCTACTGATAAACTGTTCGTTGATGTTCCCGAGAGACGGGAGATTCTGTCGTTGTATCATGACACTAAGACTGCTGGACATCCTGGTATTTCCAAAACGGTGTCAGCAGTTTCTCGGTATTTTTGGTGGGATTCCTTACGCAAGGATGTCACTGACTATATAGGTGCTTGTACTACTTGTGCCTGTATGAAATCTTCTCGTAGGGCTCCTTGTGGGCTGTTGCATCCGCTACCTATTCCCGAGAGACCTTGGTCTAACCTGTCCATGGATTTTATTGTTGAATTACCTCCCTCGAATGGTAACACAGTTATCCTAATGATAGTGGATCGGTTTTCCAAGATGGCTCACTTTGTGTCTCTTCACAAGCTGCCCACGTCCAGGGAACTAGTACTTGTTTTCGCCAGAGAGGTGTTTCGATTACACGGCATTCCCGTATCTATTGTATCTGATAGGGGTAGCCAATTTATTTCCAGGTTCTGGAAAGCCTTTTGTTCGGAAATGGGCATTTCTCTCTCATTTTCTTCCGCTTACCACCCCCAGTCTAATGGAGCTGCCGAACGTGCCAATCAATCTCTGGAGCAGTACCTTCGTTGTTTCGTATCCCACCATCAGAACAATTGGTCTGACCTTCTTCCTTGGGCTGAGTTTGCTCGAAATAACGCTACTCATGATTCTTCCGGCAAGAGTCCTTTTTACGTTGTATATGGCCAACATCCTGTTGTTCTTCCGGCTGCTTTCTCCTCACAGGGCATGCCAGTTCTGGATGAACATTTGGCTAATTTGCGTAATACTTGGGAGCAGGTTCAGCGTTCTTTGGTGGATTCCGCTGCCCGCCAGAAGGTGCAGGCTGACAAGCATCGCAGGGTGGCTCCTTCTTATGTCGTGGGGGACAGGGTTCTGCTTTCCACGCGAAACATTCGCCTCCGGGTGCCTTCTATGAAATTGGCTCTGCGCTTTATTGGTCCTTATCGTATTCTGCATAAGGTTAATCCTGTTTCGTATGCCTTGGGTCTCCCTAAGAATCTGCGTATTCCTAATGTCTTTCACACCTCGCTGTTGAAGCCTTTCGTACGCAACCGCTACACCCGACATGCACCTCTCTCCCTCCTGTTTCTGTGGAGGGTCATGAGGAATTTGAAGTTTCTGCAGTTCTTGACTCTCGTTTCCTTAGGGGCCGACTTCAGTACCTAGTGCATTGGAAGGGCTATGGGCCTGAGGAGCATAGTTGGATTTCCGCTGATGCGGTTCACGCTCCTCGTCTTGTGCGCTCTTTCCATTCTCGTTTTCCTGCCAGGCCTGGCCCTCCCCGCCCGGAGGGCGTGTCCTCAGGGGGTGGTAATGTAGCGGTACTTACCCTTTCCAGGGGCCGGCCGGGGTCCTCTGTTCGAGCCGCGCGCGGTCCTGCTGCTGCACGAGCCGCGCGCGGCTCAGCCGACCGCTGTAACTAGTAGCGGTCACGTGTTCCACATACTCCAAGAGCGCGCCGCGGGTATCGGGCGCGCTCTTAAAGGGACAGTGGGTGCCTAAATTGGAAAAGGCATCCCATTGGTCCCTGTCATGCCACACTCCCCATACACTTACCTTTTGGGGGCGTGGATGTGACAGGGACCAATCAAATTAGATGTTTAGGTATTTATACTCACCTTCTTTCTTTTGTTCCTTGCCCTATCGTGGTTTCTGTATCAGTTCCTTTTAGCGCTTGTTGTGTTCAGTTGTGTTTCTCCGTATTGACCTTGGCTTTGTTTCTGACTACGTTTTCTCTTTATCCTTATCTGTTCTGGTTGTCGGTTTGTTGTTTACTGTGTACCAGACCCCGGCTTGTCCTAGTTTACGCTGTCTCTCTGTGCCCTTGATTTCGGATTGTTCCTGACTCTGTCTCCTCTCATATACGTCGAGTCCGGCCATTCTAAGGTCCGGTAGACGTAGCTCTCCTCTGTGTTGTCTTTTGTTTAGCTGAATCCTGCGTGTTGGGGTATATTCTCGTTACAGTCCTCCCACACAGACCTCAGACCAGATGTGGGTGCACCAATTAAGAGGCTTCTCATGAGAAGACTCTGGTTATTTCCCTGTGGAGATATGTCTCTTCTGGGGGGAAAAAGGAGAAGGTTCGCCAAGGCTGCTTTTCAGAAGATCTGCAGCCTTTGCAAGCTCTTTAATTCATTGGGG
>OW240922.1:96604640-96650539 GCA_933207985.1 Pelobates cultripes | reverse complement strand
GTTGAACAATAGCACGATGAAGCTTAAAGTATGGGGACACTTAGTACAATGGAACAAATTAACTGTAGAAATTGCTACTTGAGATCCTTTCAGTTATAATGTGTTGCTCACCTTTCGGACAGTCAGTCGAATTAGATATTATTAGTATGGGCTGAGATAAATTTGCCAGCATTCTGAACACTCTTTTTAATAGTATTGTGAAATGGACAAGAATTATAAAAGAAAATTATAGTAGTTTACAGCTTATGTGGTCTGCACTGTCAGGTTCATCGTATCGGTCGTAGAATTATTGCAAAAACAACTGCCAGATTTTTTTTTTTCAACATTTTGTTTTTCCTCTGAATATTTATTATATATTTAAGTTAAATGGACACTATCGTCACCTAAACTACTTTAGCTTAATTAAGCAGCTTTTGTGTATATATCATTCCTCTGAAGTCTCACTGCTCAATTCTCTGCCATTTTGGCGTTAAATCACTTTTGTTTTTGTTCATGCAGCCCTGGTCACATCTCCCCTGGCTGTGACTGACAAAGCATGCATGGAAAAAAATGATTTCACTTTCAATCACATGTAACTTGTTTTAAAAGTTGTATCTCCTCTGTAAATTGATTTTTAATTACATATAGGAGGCTCCTGTAGGTTCTATCAAGCTATTAACAGTGCAGGAGGCAAGAAATTTAAACTAAACAGAATTTGCAATAAAGGAAGTGGAAACATTAGATCACTCTTTACAGGAAGTGTTTAGGAAAGCTGTGTAAGTCACATGCAAGGAGGTGTGACTAGGGCTGCATAAACACATTGATTTAACACCTAAATGGCAGAGAATTGAGCAGTGATACTGAATGGGCATGATATATATACCAAAACAGTTTCATTAAGCTAAGGTTGTTTTTGTGCCAATAGTGTCCCTTTAAAATTAAAATGTTTACTGTTTATACAAATGGACACACAATGTATATTTGTGTGTCTATATAAGACACAGCTCTAGGCTGATCCCTTGAAGGTATGAGGGAACAACCTTTAAACAAATTGAGGCTTAAACCTCAACTTGGTTTAAATGATATATTTATATGTTTGAATGTATATGTAGTATGTATAATAAATCTGTACAGATGTGGGCCAACAGAGAGAGGGAGGAGTTTTACACGTTAAGATGTTCAAGATGATCACGTTGAAAGTCCAGGGCTTGAACTCACCAACGAAAAAGTCTTTATTGTATAATTACTTGATTAAAGAACACATTGATTTATGTTTTGTCCAAGAAACACACTGGACACAAACTGAGCAAATAACTTGGGGTGGGAAAAAACAAATCCAACTATTATTCATGCCTCAGACAGATCAACAACAAAAATGCAGCGTGGCAATAGTATTTGCACAAAAAGAAAAATATGTGAGGATCTGTACAGGGGTTCCAGATAGAATACAAAAAATTTTTGAAAAAATATTGTACTCACTTATGCAGCAAAACGTCCCACACTGCTGCTCATGCAGTGGAAACATACAGGGTAGATAGAACAAACAAGAGGCTGCGCGAGAAGTTGCTGTATGCACACCAAGGTGCTACTGGTATTTATCTGAAGGACAGAATATCACAAACGTTTTCGGATATTCCATTTCTCAATGCACCCTCAATGTCCCTTCATTCCTTCAAAAAAATACCAGTGGCACCATGATGTGCACAGAGCACCTTTTTGCTCAGCCTCTTGTTTGTTCTATATACCCGACAATAGTATTTGGAGAAAGATTAAAGGTTGAAATAATACATAAATTATGTGATCCAGAAGGGAGATTTCTAGCAGAGGTCTGTAAAGTAAATGAAAAGGTATATACTTTGTGTAACATTTACCTCCCAAATAAATCCCCTACTACTTCCCTAAGAAAAATAATGGAAAAACTGGAAGACATAAAAGTTGGACAGTTTATACTAGCTGAGAAGCTGGAGATTTTAACTCTGTGCTAGATCCCAAAGTAGATAAAAAGCTGATGAGAGGTGTTACCATTAAAAAAAAAAAACATTAAAAATGGTTATCAAACAGGCAAAATCTCTAAGTAAAATTAAAAATGGTTTAATCTATAGGATATTTGGAAAGTTTTTCATACTGACGACCATGATTATACTCATTTTTCAAGAGTAAATTTTTCTTACTCTAGATTAGATATGATCTGGATAGATTTTACTCTTCTGGATTCAATTGCTAAAACCGATATTATAGATATAACCTGGACAAACCGTAACGGGGTAGTATGTGAAATTGTAGCAGCAAAAAATATTAAAGCAACTTATTATTGAGGCTTATTGAAATCAGATCTTAATATAAAATCAAATCGAACTAAATATTAAAAGATATTGAGAAAACAATTTGACTGACGACATATCTCCAACCAGGGGCGTACCTGGAGCATTTGGCACCCGTGGCTCATTCGATATTTGGCACCCCCCCCCATCTTTAAAATGTAAAAAACACCCACACATTTTTTTTATGTATTTAGCACCATGCAGTGATGTATTGTTTTAACGTATTTAGCACCAAGCAGTGTTTGTGTTTGAATATAAGCATGTTTTTGTATGGAGTGTGTTTTCACGTATTGGCATTTGAATGCAAGTGTGCATTTTTCTGTAGTGTGGTTTTTTAATATGGTGGTGTGTTTTTATGTAGTGTTGACATTTGGATGCAGGGTTGTATTTGTGTGTAGTGTAGGTGAAATGTTGAGATGTATGCACATATACACATATACTCACATATACACAGACACATAGGTACACACATGCAGTTACATAGCAACACAGTCATTCACAGATACAGACAAACACTGACACGCACACATACAGACACACAGAGAGAGACACACAGGCACAGACACACATACAGATAGACACACACACATATAGACACACTGATACAAACACAGACACACAAACAGATACACATACACACACTGACACATACAGATAAACATATACCAACACACAAACAGATACACAGACATAGAGATACACAGACACACATGTATACGTGTGTGTCTGTGTGTGTTTGTATAGTGAATGCAGTGTGTGTTTGTATAATGAATGCAGTGTGTGTGCTTGTATAGTTGATAATGATGAGAGGAAGGGGGTGATGGTGAGAGGGAGGGGTGGTGGTGAGAGTGGGGTGATAGTATGAGGGAGGGGGTGCTGGTTTGAGGGAGGGAGGTGAGGAGGGGAGGGAGGGGTATTAGGTGTGAGGAGAGGTGATGCTGAGAGAGAGGGGGTGATGGTGAGGGGGTGATGGTGAGAGCAAGGGGGGTGATGTGAGAGGAAGAGAGTGATGTATAAGGAGAGGGGTGTGTGAGAGTGATGTAGAGAGGGAGGGTGATGATGAGTGGGGAGTGATGTGAGAGGGAGGGAAGTGATGAATTGTGAGGGAGGGGGGTGATGATGAGAGAAGGGGAGGGTGATGTGTGGGGGGGTAATGATGAGTGGGGGTGATGTGAGAGGGAGGAGGTGATGGTGGGAGAGGAGGTAATATGAGAGGGGGTGATGAGAGGAAGGGGGTGATGTGTGAGGGAGAAGGGGGTGATGTGAGAGGGGGGGGACTAAATACCTTGGCTCCCTGGTGGTCCGGTGGGCTGCCTGGTGGTCAGGTGGCCATAATATCCGTGAATCACATGAGACACAATCAGAGCTCGCAAGACACATGGTCTGCAGCTCTGCACATTGCGGAGCTGCAGACCGGTGTATTCGATGGGCTCAGGAGGGGCATCGCACCCGGCGGTATATTGAGCAAGCCGCCGGGCCCCCTAATGTTGTCAGGTCCTCGGTCACTGACCCAGGACCCGACACAGTCTCCCCCGGGTACCCCCCTAGTGAGTGGCACCCGGGGCGGACCGCTCCCAACGCCCCCCCTGCTTCTCCCTTAGTACACTACTGCCTACAACCCTCTGGTGCACTTTTAAAGCAGTAACCAGAGGAAATTTTATTAAACTACAAGCCCAATCCAACAAGAATTTCAATTTAACTGAGCTATACGGACAACTGGGAAAAATGTCATTTGCAAGTAAAGAGAATTTAACGTCGATATCAAACAATATCTTAAAAACTCAAATTTACCTCAAATCCCTGGATCTGATAGATCTTTCTTAAACAAAAAAAATAACCTCAGAAGAAGTGATTTTGGCTATATCTAATTTGAAAAAATGTAAGACACCTGTCACGATTCTCACCGTGACATCCCAACGGCCAGACGAGGTCGCCCCAGAAGTGCCCGGTGACGGACTTGAACCAGAGTACTTTGCAGTCTTGGGGCTGCTGTTTTGCCTCTGAGCCACCATATCAGCTCAAAAGATAGCCAGAAGTCTATATTGCCTTGTACCCAGCACTGGGGGCTGGACGTTATTCTGTGGCTGCTCCAACGATCTCAGCACACCTGTGGCTGATCACCAATTAGCCAGGTATAAGACACTGCCTCTCCCTGAGGGCAGTGTCAGTTCATTGACTCTGGTTCCCTTGTTTGGTTCCTGTTACTCTGTACCTGCGTTCCAGTGATTACTGTCTAATTCCGGCTTCTGACCTTGGCTTTCCTCCTGGACTACTCTGACCTCTGGCTTCCCTGATTTTGGCTTCCCTTGACCATGCTTCTGCTAATCCCTGCTGTACTGAGACTTGGCGTACTTTTCCTGGAAAGCCCCCGTGCACAGACTAACAGATCAGGTGGCGTCTTACCTGGTCACCCTGGTCTGTGTCTACTTTGCAAGGGTGAGCGTATAACTCTGCGAGCCGGACTCCCCATCAGGTAAGATCCTGACATAATGAACTGACCTTATGGAGTCTGCAGAGTTATACAAATTACTCACCTCCCTGGCTGAACAAGTCTCCAACCTGTCCCAGAATGTTATGGATTTGCAGAGATGTTCATTGGCATTTAAAGGAGCAGTACATCCAATCCCGGAACATACATACCCGGAACCCTATGTCATTATGCCTGACAGGTTGACGGTTCCCGTTCTGCTTTCCCGATGTTCAAGAAGGATTGTGAGCTACTGTTTGCCCTGAAACCTAGAACCTACGCCACCGACCTTATCAGAGTCCGCTCCGCTATTAACCTGTGTACTGGGCGGATTAAGGCGTGGGCACACCAAAGCTGCAGGAGAGAAGTACTGTCTTGGACTCCTGGGAGTTGTTCATGTCCGCAATGGACTCTCAGTGCTTTGCATCAAGGAAAGCAACTCCCAAGCCTACTTCAGGTTCTTGCAGAACCCGGTTGCCTAGAGAAGAGGAATTATTTTATGAATACAAGAATCCCATCTCGCTACAGTCTAAACCTACCTCCAAGGACCTGCCTTGTCATCATAATGTTACCCATGTGGAACTTGGCACTCTAGAGGACAAGGAGGAACCCATGGAGATTGGCTTCATCCGCACTAGAACAAGACTGCCATCTAGTGAAAGAGACCGAAGGAGGGCTTGTTGTCTCTGTTTCTATTGTGGAGAAGGAGGGCACTTTATCTCCCACTGCCCTATTCGCCCAACTCGGCCTAAGCCTCTTCAAGTAGGTACTACTCACCTTTATCCTGTTATCCCGGCAACACAGCCAGAAAAATGTCAAGGATACTGTCAGAAGTTTCCACGTTCCGTGACGCAGAAGAGTACCCAGACTACGATGGCTACTGATGCCAGTGTCTCTCAAGAACACATAATCGGTGGTCATGAGAATTCACTACCTCCAGAAGACTCTCCTGTTAAAACTGGTACCATCACCACTTCCTGCCTGCCCAAAGGAGTACTACCTGTGGATTGCACCTATGGTACCAAGGTCCACAGAACAGATCTGGAAACGTTT
This sequence comes from Pelobates cultripes, assembly GCA_933207985.1. NCBI lineage: Eukaryota > Metazoa > Chordata > Amphibia > Anura > Pelobatidae > Pelobates > Pelobates cultripes. Next base: position 96,644,719 of record OW240922.1, on the reverse strand, counting down.
GAAAGGGCTTTGAAAGCCGTGAACTCTGCTCCTGGTGACTCACCTAAGAAAAAAGTTCAGAGAAAATGACTCCTGGGATCAAGGTACTTACCACCTGCACCAAATCCATGAATAACCTTGACCTCTTTCCATTAGTACCAAAACTGGTACCATAAAGTCCCAGGCTGTAAAGGGACTCCGCTCTGGAGACTGTGATTACAAAGACTATCTTAGTGATCCTGAGATCGAAGATGAGGAGTACTATTTCCAAGAATAACCTGTTCACGCCCGGAGGGCGTTCTTGAAGGGAGGGTGCTGTCACGGTTCTCACCGCGACATCCCGACGGCCAGACGAGGTCGCCCCAGAAGTGCCCGGTGACGGACTTGAACCAGGGTATTTTGCAGTCCTGGGGCTGCTATTTTGCCTCTGAGCCACCATATCAGCTCGAGAGATAGCCAGAAGTCTATCTTGCCTTGTACCCAGCACTGGGGGCTGGACATTATTTTGTGGCTGCTCCAACGATCTCAGCACACCTGTGGCTAATCACCAATTAGCCAGGTATAAGACACTGCCTCTCCCTGAGGGCAGTGTCAGTTCATTGACTCTGGTTCCCTTGTTTGGTTCCTGTCTTGCTACATCTGCGTTCCAGTATTTCCTGTCTGATTCCGGCTTCTGATCTTGGCTTTCCTCCTGGACTACTCTGATCTCTGGCTTCCCCTGACTTTGGCTTTCCTTGACTACGCTTCTGCTAATCCCTGCTGTACTGCTACTTGGAGCACTATTCCTGGAAAGCCCCCGTGCACAGACTCACAGATCAGGTGGTGTCTTACCTGGTCACCCTGGTCTGTGTCTACTTTGCAAGGGTGAGCGTATAACTCTGCGAGCCGGACTCCCCATCAGGTAAGATCCTGACATAATGAACTGACCTTATGGAGTCTGCAGAGTTATACAAATTACTCACCTCCCTGGCTGAACAAGTCTCCAACCTGTCCCAGAATGTTATGGATTTGCAGAGATGTTCATTGGCATTTAAAGGAGCAGTACATCCAATCCCGGAACATACATACCCGGAACCCTATGTCATTATGCCTGACAGGTTTGACGGTTCCCGTTCTGCTTTCCCGATGTTCAAGAAGGATTGTGAGCTACTGTTTGCCCTGAAACCTAGAACCTACGCCACCGACCTTATCAGAGTCCGCTCCGCTATTAACCTGTGTACTGGGCGGATTAAGGCGTGGGCACACCAGAAGCTGCAGGAGAGAAGTACTGTCTTGGACTCCTGGGAGTTGTTCATGTCCGCAATGGACTCTCAGTGCTTTGCATCAAGGAAAGCAACTCCCAAGCCTACTTCAGGTTCTCGCAGAACCCGGTTGCCTAGAGAAGAGGAATTATTTTATGAATACAAGAATCCCATCTCGCTACAGTCTAAACCTACCTCCAAGGACCTGCCTTGTCATCATAATGTTACCCATGTGGAACTTGGCACTCTAGAGGACAAGGAGGAACCCATGGAGATTGGCTTCATCCGCACAAGAACAAGACTGCCATCTAGTGAAAGAGACCGAAGGAGGGCTTGTTGTCTCTGTTTCTATTGTGGAGAAGGAGGGCACTTTATCTCCCACTGCCCTATTCGCCCAACTCGGCCTAAGCCTCTTCAAGTAGGTACTACTCACCTTCATCCTGTTATCCCGGCAACACAGCCAGAAAAATGTCAAGGATACTGTCAGAAGTTTCCACGTTCCGTGACGCAGAAGAGTACCCAGACTACGATGGCTACTGATGCCAGTGTCTCTCAAGAACACATAATCGGTGATCATGAGAATTCACTACCTCCAGAAGACTCTCCTGTTAAAACTGGTACCATCACCACTTCCTGCCTGCCCAAAGGAGAACTACCTGTGGATTGCACCTATGGTACCAAGGTCCACAGAACAGATCTGGAAACGCTTTGAAAGCCGTGAGCTCTGCTCCTGGTGACTCACCTAAGAAAAAAAGCTCAGAGAAACTGACTCCTGGGATCAAGGTACTTACCGCCTGCACCAAATCCATGAATAACCTTGACCTCTTCCCATTAGCACCCGAAACTGGTACCATAAAGTCCCAGTCTGTAGACTTTGATTACAAAGACTATCTTAGTGATCCTGAGACCGAAGATGAGTACTATTTCCGAGAAGAACCTGTTCACGCCCGGAGGGCATTCTTGAAGGGAGGGTACTGTAACGATTCTCACCTCAACATCCCAACGGCCAGACGAGGTCGCCCCAGAAGTGCCCGGTGACGGACTTGAACCAGGGTACTTTGCAGTCCTGGGGCTGCTATTTTGCCTCTGAGCCATCATATCAGCTCAAGAGATAGCCAGAAGTCTATATTGCCTTGTACCCAGCACTGGGGGCTGGACGTTATTCTGTGGCTGCTCCAACGATCTCAGCACACCTGTGGCTGATCACCAATTATCCAGGTATAAGACACTTCCTCTCCCTGAGGGCAGTGTCAGTTCATTGACTCTGGTTCCCTTGTTTGGTTCCTGTTACTCTGTACCTGCGTTCCAGTGATTACTGTCTAATTCCGGCTTCTGACCTTGGCTTTCCTCCTGGACTACTCTGACCTCTGGCTTCCCTGATTTTGGCTTCCCTTGACCACGCTTCTGCTAATCCCTGCTCTACTGAGACTTGGCGCACTTTTCCTGGAAAGCCCCCTTGCACAGACTCACAGATCAGGTGGCGTCTTACCTGGTCACCCTGGTCTGTGTCTACTTTGCAAGGGTGAGCGTATAACTCTGCGAGCCAGACTCCCCATCAGGTAAGATCCTGACAACACCAGGCCCAGATGGTTTCAGTAACTTATTTTATATGCTTTTCAAAAATCAAATATGCCTTCATTTAACAAATGTCTTTAACCACGCTATCCAAAATGTATAATAGTTAATAATCATACCTCATTATAAATCGTGTTAATCTCCTAGGTCATTTCAGAGACATGATTAAAATCACAACCAAAAAGGTCCAGGCACACCTAGTAGTTTCCTCAAAGAGGCAGACTTTCAAAGCATCACAATGTTTCGGCTCTCAAATGAGCCTTTGTCAAGCCTCAGACATGCATTTAGATTCTGAAAGGACTTGCAGCACAAGTCATCATCAGAACAGATACAATATGTGTCACGGTTCTCACCGTGACATCCCGACGGCATCGCCCCAGAAGTGCCCGGTGATGGACTTGTACTTTGCAGTCCTGGGGCTGCTATTTTGCCTCTGAGCCACCATATCAGCTCGAGAGATAGCCAGAAGTCTATCTTGCCTTGTACCCAGCACTGGGGGCTGGACCTTATTCTGTGGCTGCTCCAACGATCTCAGCACACCTGTGGCCAGGTATAAGACACTGCCTCTCCCTGAGGGCAGTGTCAGTTCATTGACTCTGGTTCCCTTGTTTGGTTCCTGTCTTGCTATATCTGCGTTCCAGTATTTCCTGTCTGATTCCGGCTTCTGACCTTGGCTATCCTCCTGGACTACTCTGATCTCTGGATTCCCCTGACTTTGGCTTTCCTTGACTACGCTTCTGCTAATCCCTGCTGTACTGCTACTTGGAGCACTATTCCTGGAAAGCCCCCATGCACAGACTCACAGATCAGGTGGCGTTTTACCTGGTCACCCTGGTCTGTGCCTACTTTGCAAGGGTGAGCGTATAACTCTGCGAGCCGGACTCCCCATCGGGTAAGATCCTGACAATATGTCAGCCTTTAGCCCTTAAGGGTTCCACCAAACATCATAGGTGGACTAACAGTTTCCTGAATCCTGATTGATTTTGTTCAAGTTAAAAGTAAGTTGCAAGTATCCTGTCTTGTACGTCCTTGAAGAAATCCGTGAATAATATAATTATCTATTGAAATAACATAGCTGCTTTTTTTTTTTTCTCTGATCTTTAAGGGTAACTCAATGGTGACATTTTTTTCTTACAGCTTTTCCAAGACTGTTAATATTGAATATTGAATATTTCTCTACATTCTCACAAAATGGACTCATGACCTGACACTTGCCATTGAAATGATAGTGAATCACAATCAACAAGCTCACAAAGAAAAAAAAAAAAGATACATGCAATCTGACACAATGTATATGCAGCAGAGGATCATGGGAATACTAACTTTATTTGCATGAAATACCAGGTGCAGGACACAGTCATGAGGTCACAGTATAGTTTTATCAATGGAAATATATAAATAAACTTAGGTCCCAATTTAATATTGCTGGATAAGCTTTCCAAATGATTTAACATTTTTGAATAGACTCTTAAAAATAATTTCTCAGAATATTAAAATATAAAAAAAAAAGAAAAAATCAATATATCAAGAACTTTCAAAATATAACAAAATAAAAATATTTTTTATAATATAACGTCATTTTAAAGGTTTATCCAAAAGTATTAAATCATAAAAAAAATGCTAAATCTAAATAATTTTAAAAGTTTATCTAAAAATATAAATTTATTTGAAAACCCTATATAACAATATTAAATCAAGGCCTATGTCAGACACATAGTAAACCTGAAACACGCAAGAAATCTCTTCTTTATACAATGTGTTCAATAGTTAAGATCCAATTAATTCTCTGACCGACTCATATTCATACTATAACACAAAACTTTTCAGAATCGAAGTGTTCAAAGATTAAATTTAGTGGAAATTTAATTGGATTTGATTGTATAGGTATAGAAAGTTACATTTTCACCACTAGGGTGTGGTGAGCTCAACCCTTTGGTACTCAACAGTTTAACACTACAGTTGTGTTCCTACACAGTGCTGTCTTTTGGGTTTGGCAGAGGATTGTCCTTTGTGTGTGTATCCATACCAGCCCCTAACAAAACCTTTACTTTCATCGCTTCCACCCCCACCTTGAAAGCTAACACACATTTATTAACACCAACCTTGGAAGTCAACACACGTTTATTACTAAGGGTTCACTGTTTATTTTTCCTTTAGCAGTTAGCGTTTTATTTTCATGTCCATCATGACGACAAAAAGATCACTTGCAGAAAATCACAGACTAGTATATCAAGGATACCCAAGGACTTCACAAAACTTATACTGGTCGACAATGAATTATGTGTATTGAAGGTACTCTCTAAACACCATCACAACCTTACATAGCTGTAATTCTGCGAGTGACGTAGAGCTGCAGACATTTGTTGAAATCAGAGCTGTCAATCAGGCCGATGGAACACTCAGTTCTTGCTGCGTGATATCAACCTTGTTCAAGTCGTATCTAAACCAAGAGCATAGCCGAGATATAGACTGATTATTCATGACTCAGTGCACAGGTTTATGTACCCTATTTAACACCTGATACGGCAAAGGTGCTTGTCTCTTGCCTTGACTATTTGATTACATGTAGACTGTAGGGCTGCAATTAACAATAAAAACACTATAAAATAATTTGTGGAAACGTTTATTTGCCCCGTCATATTGAAAAAACTGTGTAGAATGTTCAAACATTCTGAGATTTTTATTTTATTTTATTTTTTGCGCCCATGGCAACAGGCCCTTAGTTCCCCCCTCCACCCTAGGCAACTTAGTGAAAGTCAATATAATCAGATGGACCTTGGGAATCTTAAGAGGGCATTGGGGATCAGGGACCTATACAACAGCTTAGCTCTGTGTGCTGTGCAGCATGCATGAACTGAAATTAATTTATCTTACCTCATAAATATATAGCTTAAATTTGGGGCTTGTTCACTAAACCGTAAGTTACAGTTTTAATTTTTTTTTCCTAAATCTGCTTTTTTTTTGTTTGTGAGTCTTTTTTCAACTAACCAGAGCTCACTGGTTATAGAATAAAGCCCCTAAACATAGCTCATTCTAGACATCCTCAGAGCTGACACTTCACAGCCTCTGCCGTCTCGACTGTAATAATAGAAAATGTGAATTGTAATGATCTGTTAAAGGAAGCCAGAAACTGCCACACCTACTAATTATTAAATAATTATATTGCAACTCTTAATAAAGGCATAGAGTAATGAGCGCTTAGCCCCGGAAAAGCTCTATTTTAATACTGCTGCAAACAGTAATTACATATATATATATCATGAAAATAAACAGAGGTGAGGCAAAGGAACTAGAAGATTAACTCTTTTCTTATCACAGGGGCTATTAACAGACAGAGATAACATTTTATAAATACCAATGTTAGTAAATTTTTACATTTTGTTTTACTAGCTGTTTTTCTTTGTGACATGGCATTTGGCATTTCCCTTAACCTAAGGTTATGGTGCTAGGACGCTGCTGAATGGCTATTTTCGAATGGTTTGACATAAGCCAAGGTCCCCAAAGGCATCTGTGCTCCTGCTCCTCTCTCACCGTGTTGCAACTGTAGTATCTACATATCCACATTAGTAATGTCGATATCCCTCATATTTGAATGGCTTTGATTGGCTGAGTGTCAGTGAAATAAAATAGAGTAGAAAGGGACCGCACATTTAGCCAGAAGCCCCAAGTGGTGCATTCAAAATAGGAGGTGGCAAACTCCCCAATATCATGTTCAGTAAATCCAAATCATCCTGGGCACACAACAACTGCAATTAGATCAAGAAAAGAAGAGAGAAAATTTCGGTCGGACTATGAGACCCTTATGTAATAAATGAAAAAGGCTTTAGTGGATAAACTACTTATTCCATAACCCACAATTGAACGGGAGTTTGTTGGATAAGATATCAGCCCACAGGCCAGAATGAGAGGCTGTTGATCGGTGGACCCTCTTCCTTGTGAGCGAGGAGTTTCTGTTGTTTGTTTATATTTTTAATGCATTATATATAATGCCTATAATGCTTTACACATGGGGTCATTTCCTGCCGATTGTGTTCCTTTAAGCACTTTGCTACATTGTATGCATATTATGTAATTCAATCTTCCCTCCGCACATAGAGCCTTGTGGAGAAGGTCCCAACGTTATTTAAACAAGTTCTATTTGTAAAGGTTTAAAAACATATTGCAACAAATTGGTCTATCAGGTTTATTCATATCGCAGCTTAGATCATCGTAATTACTTTTAATAATATTTCTTTTACAGGATAGTCTTATGCAATTGCCTTCTGAATAGCAAGTCTGTTTCCTACTTCTCCTCTATCACTACATAAAAACTTTACGTTAGGATCTTGCTTTCAATTATCTTTGTGAAGTATTGATGTTATAATTTACCACGTTAAAGGGACACTATAGGCACTGTAATAACATTGTTACTGTGCCTTCATTCCAACAACCCCATGTTGTACACCCTAAAAGCATTTATTTCACTAATTAGACTTTAAAGTGTGGCTTCAAGCCACACTCCTAAGCCCTCTGGGTATGAGAGTCGGATTGTTAATTACCGGCTCTTATACCACAACATACAGTGACGTTGTGCGCATACACAGTGCTGTCATGGTCTGCCATAGAAAATCATTGTATTCAATGCACACCTCCAGGATAACATCAGCCCAGGAGGAGGACTCAAGACTGCAGAGAAGGTAATTTCATTTTATTTTTTCGTTTTGTTTTTTTTAACATTGATATGTTTTCTTAACACTACAGTGTTCCTTTAACGATACTCATTTTGTTGACCTTAGTAAAATGAGCAGATGAACTGACCGTGCTAGCATTTAAATCTGCAATGCAATAGGTACGAGACATAATGCAGATGGAACTGTCTCACCTTATGCTGTATAAACAAAGATTATAAATTATAATATATTATAAGAAATAATAAGATAATTTAAAAAGGCCAGCTATAATAAATTATGATTCAAAAAGAAAGAGGGGGAAAAAAAATCTTCATTCAGAATGCTAGATTTCTGGACAACAAGTTGTTAATAATAATGTTTAAAATAATTACTATTTATTTTATTTTTATAATATGGCATTACCTTTTTAAAAAGGGTTCATCTCTGGTGATCAGTGGTTCCTCATGGTTCCGGCAAACTGTGAAGGAGTCAAAGTGCAGGTGCCAGGTATCCCAGCCTGCACTTCGTCATAGAGCACCACACTAGAAGGCCTGCAGGTGTACCAGCCCACTGGACCACCAGGGAACCATCGGTGGCCCAGGGTTGCATCAGTGGGGGGGGGGAGGGGTCAGAGCTTGCAGCATGAGTTTTGACTTTTTGACAGGTGCTTACCTCAGTAATGAATTCCTTGCAAACCAACACTATCTAGTGAGTAAGAGCTCAGCCACAAGATATTCCCAGTGCTAAACTGTGAGGGAGCGATTACTGAGATCTGCATCCACCAGTGGTGCAAACCTCACACTCCACCGCTGGACCATCAGGGTCTCAGGACCCCCGATAGACCACCAGGCAGAGCTAGCAAGTGCTGGACCACCAGGGAGTATGACCCCTTCATTGCACCCCCAGATATCATAACCCCCCCTTCTTTGAAGAAAGCCAAGCAGGGCATGACCAGGGCCGGCCTTAGGGGTGTGCGAGCTGTGCAGCCGCACAGGGCACCATGGACCAGGGGGCGCCATGTGGCCCACACAGCTCGCACATGGCTGGTGTCAGGGGAGCTAAAACAGGTACCCGAGTGGAGGATTAATTATTCTCCATCCGGGTCTATACAATTTTTTTTTTTTTTTTTAAATTGAGGCAGGGGCGAGGCTTAATGACCGGCGGTGGCGGGGCTTAACTAGCGGCAGAGGCAGAGCTAATAAATACCAGAAGCACCCTCGTAACTGCTGCACAGGAACTGCATCCACTCCTCCTTCCAGCCATAATGTAAAGAGGTAAGTCTGTGTGTGTGACTGCGTGACTGTTTGCCTGTTTTTGTGACTGCCTGCCTCTGTGTGTGTGTGACTGACTGTCTGCATGCCTGTGTGTGACTGTTTGCCTGTTTGTGTGACTGCCTGTGTGTGATGGTCTGTCTGTGTGACTGCTTACACGTGTGTGTGTGTGTGTGACTGCCTGTTTGCCTGTTTGTCTGTGTGACGGCCTGTGTGTGTGTGACACCTGTGTGTGACTGTTTGCCTGTGTGTGTGTGTGAGACTGCCTGTGTGTGTGTGTGTGTGTGTGACTGTCTGTGTGACTGCCTGCCCATGTGTGTGACTCAAACCAAACAAAAGGTGTGAACAAACCCCAGTGTATAAAGTGCTTAATAGATAATCAGCAGAAAGGAACTTCCCTGGTTTAGGTGAAGTGTCCAAAGAGATCCCCAAAGACTTCCTCTTGTCTTCAGAAAAATGTATACAAAGTAGGGGATGATCTGCTAAATTAGGAGTAAATAAAACAACATAGCGTATAACTGTGTTTATGTGAATATAAGAAATGTATTAACAAATGGCCACTCACAAATTCACAGATGTAAAATAGTTTTAAGCATAAAATCCTTCTTGGATTCAGCTGGATTCTTCCATCACTGTTCCCCCACTGTTAGACTGGAACTGGGATATGTGGACTCAAAAGAGAATATAGAAAACAATTAAAGTGCACTTTCCAGAGTAAAGTATAAAAAAATTTAATAACTTACATCATAGTTAAAAAACAATCTGTATCACCACTGAGCGTCCTACATGTTTCGTCCACAGCTTGGACTTCCTCAGGGACTGAGTGAACTGTATCAAACAAAGTTCAAATAACAATAAATACCCTTCCCTCCCTCAGTCCTTTATTTCCCCCAAAACGTTCATTATAGATGAAATTCATGTCCGGTGTTCCGATCCTATTCAGATGGTGCTTCATTTTCTCTTCCTATTCCCATGTCGTGACGTCGTTGTGCACGACGTGATTGACGCATGCTTTCCAGTTGCGTTTCAAGAACGCAAATCCAGAAGTTGATTGTAGTTTTCATTCATTTTTATGTGCGTTCCAATTGCGTTTCAAGAACGCAAATCCAGAAGTAGAATGTGTGTGACTGTCTGTGTGACTGCCTTCTGTGTGTGTGTGTGTGGCTGTCTGCCTGTGTGTGTGTGTGACGTTCTGCCTGTGTGTGACTGTAACTGTGTGTGACTCCAATTGTTGTCCCTGTAGCTGTTGTGTGACTATCTTCCTTTAACTGAGTGTGTGCCTATCAGCGTGCAAGAGTGCCTGCATCCCTGTAACTGAGCGTGTCTGACTGTCTGCCTGTGCCTGTATGTGTGACAGTATACCGGCAACTTGGTGGGGGAGGGGTGGGCGCCATGAAGACCTTTCGCACAGGGAGCCTAATGGCCTAAGTACAGCCTTGGTAACGACCACACACATTATATACAGCCAGCACACACCACACACATCACATACAGCCAGCACACACACATTATATACAGTCAGCACACACTACACATTACATACAGCTTTAATTTTTGAGTTGAGTCTACGGTAATGAAACCTTAACGATGAGTATTAGATGTTTGTAGAGGGATTTCAGGGACACAATTGCTTGCCATATGAGCTATCTTCAGTAGATGCCCTGCCTGATGGTCATTAAAGTGATTAGCCCCACCTCCTTGGCTGAGATTATCGAGATTGATGGTCTCAGCCAATCCAGTGCTTTCCCATACTAAAACATTGTGAGGTTAGTGCACATGCGCGGTAAAACTCTGTGCTGCTTCAAACAGATGATCTCTTCTTAATAGAAATAGCAGATATGGCCTCTGATAGAAATGGCAGTGTTTTACACTATTTCCTCAAAAGATTATCTAGTGGCTGTCTGACAGACATTAAAACTGCAGAACCACAATGTTTTCACTGCATGGTTAAAACGAGGGGACATGGCACCCAGACCACTCAAGTGATATGAGGTGGTCTGGGTGCCTATAGTGTATCTTTAATAAAAAAATATGCAAACGTTAGATAATTTATTATAATATTCAGTTAATTGCTGAATGTGCAGTATATTAGAATATAGATATAATAGATAATGATTTCCACTTGGTGGCCAGCATGGTGGCATCCAGCAAGTCACTCTGAGAAAGACAAGCATCCTCCTAGACCAGGACTCATTAATTATGTTTCCTGGATGTGTGAAGAGCCTGTCATTCTCTTCCCAAATCAGTTCTCAGCGGCCATTAGTCTGCCAGAGCACTAATTAACATTTAATTAGCCAATTATATTTTTGTATCATGGAGAAATATCATAAGTTAAGATATAAAATAATTAGACTGTTAGCTCAACTGGTCAGTGACCTCATTACTTTCTTTTTAATGAGACTGTCTCTGTAAGCTATTTGTACAGTAAAACCAAATATGTTAGTACTATTGGTTACATGTTCCTTGGTCCAAATATGTACTGCTGTTCTGGACAATGAGTATGAACGCACCGGGAGCATCAATATTGTGATATGTGACTATTTCCTAAATACATGTATTTCTTGTTAATAACATTAGCAGAGGTACCACACTGGTGAAGCAGCATAGCACGTCATATATGTTTATCACTGCATTACAACTGTCTATCTATTACCCGCACCCCTCCTCCTGTCAATTACTGCACCCCTCCTCCTGTCAATTACTGCACCCCCCTGTAGGTCTATTACTGCACCCCTCCTCCTGTCAATTACTGCACCCCTCCTCCTGTCAATTACTGCACCCCTCCTCCTGTCAATCACTGCACCCCCCTGTATGTCTATGACTGCAAGCCTCTGTATGTCTATCACTGCACCCCTCCTCTTGTCTATCACTGCACCCCTCCTCCTGTATGTCTATCACTGCACTTCCTGTATGTCTATCACTGCACCACTCCACCTGTCTATCACTTCACCCCTTTTTGTCTATCACTGCACCCCTCCTTCTGTATGTCTATCACTGCATCCCTCCTCCTGTCAATCACTGCACCCCTTGTCCTGTCTATCACTGCACCACTCCTCCTGTCAATCACTTCACCCCTTTATGTCTATCACTGCACCCCTCTTTCTGTATGTCTATCACTGCACATCCTGTGTGACTATCACTGTACTCCTCCTCTTGTGTGTCTTCCACTGCACCCCCTGTATGTCTGTAATTGCACCCCTCCCCCTGTATTTCTGTCACTGCACCCACCTGTATGTTGATCACTGCACCCCCTGTGTGTCTATAATTGCATCCCTCCCCCTGTATTTCTGTCACTGCACCCCCCTGTATGTTGATCACTGCACCTGTGTGTCTATAATTGCATCCCTCCCATGTATGTCTGTCACTGCACCCCCTGTATTTCTGTCACTGCACCCCCCTGTATGTTGATCACTGCACCCCCTGTGTGTCTATCACTGCACCCCCTGTATGTCTATAATTGCATCCCTCCCCCTGTATTTCTGTCACTGCACCCCCTGTGTGTCTATAATTGCACCCCTACCCCTGTATTTCTGTCACTGCACCCCCCTGTATGTTGATCACTGCACCACCCCGTGTGTCTATCACTGCACCCCCTGTATGTCTATCACTGCACCCCATCCTGCATGTGTATCACTGCCCCTCCACCCCTAGCTCTTTATCCCATGCTACAGAGACCATGCAGCCAGCCAACACGTCAAAAGACTCTGTTACATGGATCCCTGAACAAATTAGACACGCGACACACAGTTCCAAAAGGAACTAGCACATACATCTTTATTTTAACTCAGGACTAGCCAATATGCGGATAAACTTAAACTTACGGTGACAGCTCAATAAAATACACATAATCATGTGTATATATGACAAATAATATGGGGAAACACATAGGAACTCACAATAACACCATAACATATTTATTAAGGGGTGGGGAAAACAATAATTAACACAAAATATCGCTCCTGCCTGTAGAATTAATAATATGCAGATGTCACTGAATGGCAGTCACATGTCTCCTTGGATCAAGAACCTATTACCCCACTAACTAAAACGTATGTCCCTGAATATAATGTTTTTGCAAGTATTTATCCAAATGCTATTTAAACGTCTGTACAAACTCTGATAAAACAACCTTTCCTTTGCCATAGACTAAATCTCCTTTATTCCAGTCTAAATGCATGACCTCATGTCCTATGAATATTAATGAATAGATTTCCAGACAATGGTTTTTGTATAATGCTATCTTATCCCCTCTGAATCTTTGTTTTATCCAAATGAAAGTGATTAAATTTGTTAACCTTTCTTCATAACTAAAATGCTACATTCCTTTACTTAGTTTTGTAGCCCACTTTTTATAGAGCCATAATATCCTTCTTTAGAACAAGTGCCCAAAATTGCACAGCATATTCAAGGTGTGGTCTTACCAGTGATTTATAAAGAGGCAAAATTATATTTTCATCCTGAGAATGAATGTACCTATTTATACATGACAAAACCTTACTGTCTTTAGCCACTGCTGATTGACATTGCACATTGCTGCCTAGTTTGTGGTCTATAACAATTCCCAAGTCCTTCTTGTGTGTTGTTATCCCTAATTCACTTCCATTTAGGTTTAAGTTGCATGGTCATTCATTACCACAAAGTGCATAACATTACATTTCATCTGCCCCCAATCTGTCCAAATCCCTCTGCAGCAAAGCAGACATTGTATTACTTTACAGAGTTTTGTATTATCTGCAAACACTGAAACATGACTTTCTATAGCTATTTCAAGATAATTTATAAATATGTTAAATAGAGGCGGTCCCAGGACAAAACCCTGAGGGACCGCACTTACAACTTTTGTCCAGCTTGAACATTTACCATTTATGACAACTCTCTGTACTCTATCTTTAAGCATCTTCCTGTATGACTATTACTGTCTATCACCCAAGTCACGTGTGCTGGGGATGTAACTAACCCCCGACACACAATTCCAAGCAGGTATACTGTACTTATAGTATAGACTCCTACCACTATAACCACTTCAAAAAGCAGAAGTGATTATGGTGGTTGGAGTAACCCATTAATAATCATTAACACTCCTCATCATTCACAATATGTCAGCGCCTGAATGGCAAATAAAAAGAAAATCAGTATGTGTAATTACAGAATTGTACTAATAATATTGGAATAATGTATTATTTAATATTGAAACATATTTCTTATTACAAAACATAGTACAGTACATTCACTTAAGTAGAATGGCAAAATATCTTTAATCAACACGTGTTACATTATGAGCATTACAGTATCATAAATATGGATTTATACTATTCTATATTATATTTCAATCGTCATTCATCTTGAGATATCACTGATGAACGATTTTCCAGACTATATTGAGCTCAATTCTTCTTGGAAAATGAGAAAGATGCTGACGGAGGTGAGTCAGAGGCTAACAGAAACAGAAGTATTTCATCTCTATGTATCGTTACCTCTGAGCAACCAGAAAACGCATATTTGTAATATTGCTTTAAATTAGGACTTTTAATAAAGAATCCCTTTCTCATCTCACGTTGGAAGCTAAATTGCTTCTCTATCTGATCTTGCATCAGGGCGTTGCGTTTTTTTTTCCTAGAAATACTTTGTTTTACTGCCATAAATCCTAAAGATTAGATTTCAATCCTTTTTAGCTGCTCTACTTTCAATATTTTAGCAATTTTCCGTGGCATTATCCATCATTTATATATCGCAAAATAGACAATGAAAAATTCTTCCCATATCTTTCTTGAATCCTGCAACTCTGACATCAGAACATACGCTATTTATTTTCATATACATCCTGTACATTCTTGAAGGAACCATGTGCCATCTATATATATCTTTTTTATTATGTAATTTCAATGACTGATAGATGTTCTAGTCTTTATATACTAGGCAGGTCCATTTCATGAGTATACTGCATATATTATGGGTGTACCTCTATATGATTAGACTGCATTTAAATAAAGGGTTTTCTTTATTTTCCGTTTCAAACCTTTTTTAACTTCATAATTGTTTCTCTCAAAGGCAGATTGTTATGGATGTTATGAAGGTTTCTATTATGTATTTTTGTATTGATAATTTTCTTACCTTTTTACTTTTGTTTTCTACTATTTGTTAATGCAGAATTATAAAGTGAGGTTTAAGGGGATCTCCTCACGTGTTTGTTTGTTTTGCCTCATATGTTATGATTCAAGATTGTTGCATTGTGTTGTGTTGTGTTGTAAAATAATTTGTTTGCAGTTGAAATAGCAGAGGTGAATTCCACAACACTATTAAGGTTTAAAGTGGCTTTTTTATTCCTACAAGAACAGTAGATCTGGCAATATTTTAACCTGTTGCAGTTGTTTGTCAAATCTTTAAATCCTACAAATTTTTGCTTCATTCATTTTTATAAATGGAATTGGAGGACCTTAGTACGGTCTTCTGCTCTTAACATTGCTTTTTTGGGTGAGGTGTGGAATTCTTATACCTTGAACATCACAGTATCACTTACATCACATAAACAAAATACCACGTTTGAAACCATTTAAGGACAGAGACAATTGTTCTAACACACATCTGCACACACCAGTCAAGTCATAAGACTTTCTTTTCCCACATAAATCCCACATTTGCAGTGCCGTTACTACTGCAAGGGATTCTGGGTGGACATATGCAAATGAGTTCAACAAAGAACCACCATTTTGCCTCATTATTCCATGTTAAACATGGATTCCTTGGAGTGTATGACTGTTGTATGCAACAGCTTTGAAACACAACTCAGGAAGAGGTGCAAAGCCAGTGAACCCAGAATCTCTTGCAGTAGTGTGACTGGTGTGTGCAGATGTGTGTTTAACAATGTATTTTTTTCATTTTTTTCACAGTACAGGGGAGATGGCAGAAAGCGTGTATGGCGTCGAGCGGATTGCTGATGTCAACATTGTGGATCGAGTGGCCCTTGGTGGGGTTATGGTATGGGCAGGCGTATGTTATAGACAACGAACACAGGTGCATTTTATTGATGGCATTTTGAACTCACAGAGATACAGTGATGAGATCCCGAGGCCCATTGTTGTGCCATTCATCCACGACCATCACCTTATGTTGCAGCATGATAATACACATCCCCATGTTGTAAGGATCTGTACACAATTCCTAGAAGCTGAAAACTTCCCAGTTCATACATGGTCAGCATACTCACCGGACATGTCACCCATTGAGCATGTTTGGGATGCTCTGGATTGGCGTATACGACAGCGTGTTCCAGGTCCTGCCAATATCCAGCAACTTTGCACATCCATTGATGAGGAGTGGACCAACATTCCACAGACCACAATCAGCAACCTGATCAACTCTATGCGAATGAGATGTGTTGCACTGCGTGAGGCAAATGGTGGTCACACCAGATACTGACTGGTTTTGGGACCCCCCCTGGACCTGCCCAATACAGTAAAACTGCCCATTTTAGAGTGGCCTTTTATTGTGGCCAGCCTAAGGCACACCTTTGCAATAATCATGCTGTCTAAACAGCATCTTGATATGCCACATCTGTGAGGTGGATGGATTATCTCGGCAAAGGAGAAGTGCTCGCTAACACAGATTTAGACAGATATGTGAACAATATTTAAGAGAAATAGGCCTTTTGTGTGCATAGAAAAAGTCTTAGATCTTTGAGTTCAACTCATGAAAAATGGGGACAAAAACAAAAGTGTTGTGTTTATAATTTTGTTCTGTGTATATACTGTGTGTGTGTGTGTGTGTATGTATGTGTATGTGTGTGTGTGTGTGTATATATATATATATATATATATATATATATATTCTAAATGTATATTTATATATTATTTTATATATAAAATCTTATTCTCAGTGTGTCTATTTATTTATTTTTCCATAATTACAATTTTTAAAAAGATTTTAAATTGGGGGATCTGCCTGACAACCCAGGCAGTAGCCCTACAGGCAGTTTTCTTAACTGCCGATCTGGTCATGCGACCTATCACATGGTCCGGAAGGATTTGGCAGAGGGCGACTGCCTGGGTTGTCATGATTGCAATGGTTGGTATGTATGTGGGCTAGGGGGCTGTCAATAGTTAAAGTCTACTATGCCGCCCAAATGGCTTTAAAGCCCTGCTTTTCTAGGGCGGAATAGCCCTCCCTGTTAAGGGTTAAAGTTGTTCTGGTGCCTATAGTCCCTTTAAGAGGTTAAAAATTGACAAGATATCTGTAATGTCTAAATACTAACAAGCATGTGACTCATTATCCTCATCATGGCACTATGATAAACACTATGATGGACTGATACGCAAGTGAATACAGTGTATAACTGAGTACGTTTTGAAAAGACCATATATCTTAATATTTGCAAAAGATTACATACTCTCCTTGTTGTATTAGCTTGCATGGCCCCAATATTACACAATGCATTCACAACATGTGTTGAGTGAATTGTATCCATATGGAAAATACCAGCCTATGTATTTGTTCCATTAGTTAAACAGATGTTCATGTGTAAACAAGCAGTGTTAGCAATATTATATATGTGTTTAACCTTCTAACCCAGCAAGAATGAGCTGTGTGCTATCGTTTAATGTGGCAGAACAGAAATAAAACGATGGCGCTTGGCATCGTGCTTCAATAAAAAATGTTTAAATAAATGATGGGATTGTTTCACTCAGATCTTCTTTGCTGAGAGATATTTTTGTCTTGTTAAATTCCACATTAAAAATTGTGTGTCTTGAGTACACAGTGTCTTTATTTACTGAACCAGGGAGTACTGAAAATCTTGAGAAAAAAAAAGCCAAACTAGAATAATAGCTGTTTTGAAGAATTTTTTTACTTTTTTTTTTTTGGCCTGAAATACACAGATCAGTTCTCAAAAATCACCAATTTAAGACTGATGTATGTCCAATTTGGAAAATAGTAAATTTATCAAGGACTTAGTATAACTGTAGACATGCGCAGAGTGCAGACATAAAACGCAGTAATTGATCATGGAAATTTGTCGGTATTTTTTAGCCCCAAACATTTACCTGCTGTTCATATTATCAACGCTTAATGGCTACTTTTCTTTTTTTCATTGTCCCTTTTTTTAATTGACTGTTTTCATAAGAGTTCAACATAATACAGGCTTTCAGGAAAAATATACAATTGTCGTTACAACATAACACATTTCACAATTTATGAAATATAGCATCAAATGCATAACAGGAGGTTATACAATTATACAGAAACATTTCCAATGGATATAAGTGTTATACAAATGAGATAAAGGAATAGGATAATATGACGTACATCAACTTCTTTACAGTCACTCAGGGCTCGAGTCCTGCAGTAACATGTGGGAACAGCATTCCTGCACTTTTTTTAGAGCAGGAACGCCGTTCCCGTTTGTGGTCCTGCAGGCACTCAGGGGGCAGCAAAAAATGCCACCTCCAAATGCCCTTCTGTGTTTCCGGTGGGCGCCTCTCTCGCTGTCAGACACCGCGAGGGAGCTGTGTCTTCTTTGCTCTGCTCCCTTGCGCTCTGTTTACTGATGCCGGGAGCCGGAATATGACATCATCTTCTGGCTCCCAGCATCAGTAGACAGCCCGCACAGCAAGAGGGAACTGAGAGAACACAGCTCCTTTGCTGCATCTGACATCGAGACAGGCGCCCGCTGCACTGCACCCCAGGGACAGGTCCATGCCAGCTCTCCAGGTAGGGAGGCTGGGTGGACATTTTAAAAAAAAAATATATGAATAATTTGTGTGAGTGTGAGTGTCTGTGTGCACGCATTTATATATGCATACAAGTGTATTTTTTTGGGGGGGGGTGCAACTTGGGTGAGTTCCCACACTTTATTCCCCAGGACTTGACCTCTGCAGTCACTATAGCCTGCTGTACAAACTCAAGGGTGCATTGAAGCAGACATTGTTAACGACAAAAAAGAAAGACAAATGGGAAGGAAAGAGGCCAGCTGGGACGGGGGCGGGGGGAGGCAGGGAGGTAATTGCCCCCCCAGGCTGCCCTAAATCCATGGCCGTCCACATCCAGCAAAAAAAAAAAGTTAAAATCCAAATCCCCTGCCTTTGGGTGGAGCCTCGGATTTTTCAATTTACCACTCTCCCTGCAGCCTGCAGGCAGTGGAGTCGGCCGGCGCCTTCCTGATGATGTCACTGTGACTTTCACTGCTCTTCTCCCAGGACCGCTGGAGAATCTAGGAGAAGAGCAGAGGAAGTCACGCACCCTCCTCCTGACATCATCATGAGTATTTGTGTACTTGGCACAAATGCTGCTTGTTCGATAGAGAGTAAATTGTGTAACATAGGTTTGACCCTCTTTGCTAAGAGTTTTGCATTTAACTTCATATCAACATTGAGTAGGGATATAGTCCATAAGTTAACACATTCTGTAAGGGGTGTGCCAAGTTTAAGCAATGTTACTACATGAGCTTCCAACATTTCATACCTTCTCTGACATTATGATGTTGTTACAAAGTTTTGTAAGGTGGGGAGTCAATGCAGTCCTTCCACACCACACCACACCAATAGCTTTATGGCATAGCCACAGCAATATAGAACATTATGGTTTCAAAACGTTTTAGTAATGTTTATGAAGTCCCTTATCAGGCCATTGTAGTGGCAGATAAGTCCGCAAATATATTAATTCCTTGGTAGGATTCTGGTATTTTTCTTGCCGCTGCCAACAGTTGGTCTTGTGTGCGATAATAATGGAATCTTGTGGTTGTGTCTGGAAACATTAAACCTGGGAGGCCCTGGCAGAGCTCCCAAGCAGCAGCATCCAAATATGGGACAAGGCTTTTGCACAGGTCCTGATATAGCAAGGCTCCATTGTGATGGAGTCTGTGATTCCTCTAAAGCGGATGTTGTTATGGCTAGACCTGTATTCCATTTGTGCTTCAAGGTCTTTTTACCCCCACCTGCCAATTAGTTTACTTCATCTTGATGCTCTGTAAACAGTTTGTCCTCTTTTTTTAATTTTACAAAAAGTGCAGATTTCAATACAAATTGTCACTTTTATAAATGAACCTTGTTACATCCATGGCTGTCAATCATTCAACTGGTCCTGTAACTTCCAGCTTGTTTAGCTCAGTAGTAGTTTGCCCAGAGCACCTGCCTTGCACAGACTTCTCATTGAGCTGCATTGGAAAGTCTGTGATTGGACAGCCACAGAAAGTCTGGGTGGGGCAAGAAGGGGAGGGCTTGCAAAGGCTACAGAAAAGAGATCTTTAGCTTTTGCCAGCTGTTTTAGATATACTCCAAATTAAAAAGTATGATTTTTGTATTTATTTTGTATTTGTGCAGTGGAATGCACGTTTAAAGGGACACTATAGTAACCAGAGCAACTAGAGCTTCATATTGTTGTTTTGGTGAGTATAGTTTGTCTCTGCAGTCATTTTCATGCAAACACTGCCTTTTCAGAGAAAAGGCAGTGTTTACATTACTTCCTAAGGATACCTCCAGTGGCATCTGGCCACTAAAGGTGCTTCCTGGGTCAGTGCTGCACAGTGTGCAACACTGACATTCAGGGTCTCCCCGTTTTGCCGAGCATGTGCGTTAGCGTCCTATTGGCTGTGATTATCAAATTTGATAATCTCAGCCAAGGGGGCGGAGCAGGAGTCGAGCGGGCTGGGGCCAGCAGTAAATCACCTGTTTAAACAGACATAAGGGGGGTGGGAGACTAAATAGTTATTTAGACCTATAGTATCAGGAATACACATTTGCATTCCTGGCACTATAGTGTTCCTTTAATGTTAATAGTTGATTTACAAATTGATTTATTAAATTGTTCCAGATACAAATGTAGAGTAGAGACCACTCTGCCATAGACCCTCGTGTATCCTAAACCACCCGTGAACCACAAAATACACTGCTCAAAAAAATAAAGGGAACACAAAAATAACACATCCTAGATATGAATGAATTAAATATTATTCTGAAATAAAACCAGAACATGTGCGTGCTGACGCCGATTTCCCTCGCCCACTGGCGTCTGGCCGCACCTTCTATGCGTACAGACGCCAGTTGCCAGTCCCCCTATATGACGCCGGCGGCTGCGCAGTGCCGGCTGGCGTCATACTACATATCCCATCACCCACTTCGGTTCTAATGCCGGTCATGTGACCGAGCATCATATAATTTATTTTATCAAATAAGGATCGTTTTTAATGTTCAATCACATATCTTGAATATTTATCCCTAAGTCTACACTTATGTACTTCCATTTCATTATTTTAATTTTGTCCTATTATATGCCGGTCATGTGACCGTGCACTACATAATATATTTTATCAAATAAGGATCTTTTTTAATGTTCAACCATATATCTAGAATATTTATTCCTATGTCTATATGTATGTACCTCTTTTTTATTGTTTTAATTGTGTTTTATTATATGTATTTTCAACTTGCAATCTGATTGGCTGTCCTAATTTTGGCGCCATTTTTGAATTGTTTGTACATGCTATTTAAATGATCCACTGCCAGGTATCAGGTTCTTTACCCATATTGATAACGCCGATTGGCGAAACGCGTTTATGGTTTTTTTATATTGTGTATTATTATAATTAAAGTATATTTGGTAACCTTTTATTGTACCACCTATCCTTTTATACACATATATTTATTCTCATTACCTGGCACCATTCGTTGGACTCCAAGCAATCCTAGGTGGGGATTATTCCACCAGAGTGATATATCAGGAGCAGTTGACCTGCTCCTGTCTTGTGAGTATCCACTTTTATTTTATTTTATATTTTATTCCAAGTTTTACGCAGAGAGCACTATTAGTTGTCTCTTTTTTATCTGAGTATCTCCCACACCACGGAAGGAGATGGCACGTGAAGGACAAGCATTCTATATCCCACAAGCGGGGATCTAAACCGCTGTACGCCCGTTACACCAGAGCAGGTTCTAGCTCTTGGAAATGTGAGTTTACATTCAAGTTTTATATTTTAATTTCCGTTTTATCAAGATATATTACACCATTTGGGTTCTGTATTTGTTTTCATCTCTTACATACGAGACGGCCCATAAGGAAGATAGAAAACAAGATTACTGTTCCGGATCAAATACTACGGACATTGCCAGATAAGATCTTCTTCCCCTTTTTTTTTATTCATCCATTTTTATCTGGACTCTTAACACTTTTTAAGTATTTTTTAAGCGCAGCCCTTTCTCTGTATTCTCATTATTCTGAAATACTTTGTTCTTTACTGACGACAAAATCACACAAAAATGAAAAAATGGAAATCA
Source organism: Pelobates cultripes (assembly GCA_933207985.1). Lineage (NCBI taxonomy): Eukaryota > Metazoa > Chordata > Amphibia > Anura > Pelobatidae > Pelobates > Pelobates cultripes. The sequence goes on along the minus strand of OW240922.1, from coordinate 96,622,745 downwards.
AAATTTTCAACCCATGGAGGTCTGGATTTGGAGTCACACTCAAAATTAAAGTGTAAAAACACACTACAGGCTGATCCAACCTTAATGTAATGTCCTTAAAACAAGTCAAAATGAGGCTCAGTAGTGTGTGGCCTCCATGTGCCTGTATGACCTCCCTACAATGCCTGTGCATGCTCCTGATGAGGTGGCGGATGGTCTCCTGAGGGATCTCCTCCCAGACCTGGACTAAAGCATCTGACAACTCCTGGACAGTCTGTGGTGCAACGTGACGTTGGTGGATGGAGCGAGACATGATGTCCCAGATGTGCTCAATTGGATTCAGGTCTGGGGAACGGGCGGGCCAGTCCATAGCATCAATGCCTTCGTCTTGCAGGAACTGCTGACACACTCCAGCCACATGAAGTCTAGCATTGTCTTGCATTAGGAGGAACCCAGGGCAAACCGCACCAGCATATGGTCTCACAAGGGGTCTGAGGATCTCATCTCGGTACCTAGTGCCAGTCAGGCTACCTCTGGCGAGCACATGGAGGGCTGTGCGGCCCCCCAAAGAAATGCCACCCCACACCATTACTGACCCACTGCCAAACCGGTCATGCTGGAGGATGTTGCAGGCAGCAGAACGTTCTCCACTGCGTCTCCGGACTCTGTCACATGTGCTCAATGTGAACCTGCTTTCATCTGTGAAGAGCACTTCACGAATTTGCCAATCTTGGTGTTCTCTGGCAAATGCCAAATGTCCTGCACAGTGTTGGGCTGTATGCACAACCCCCACCTGTGGATGTCAGGCCCTCATACCATCCTCATGGAGTCTGTTTCTCACCGTTTGAGCAGACACATGCACATTTGTGGCCTGCTGGAGGTCATTTTGCAGGGCTCTGGCAGTGCTCCTCCTGTTACTCCTTGCACAAAGGCGGAGGTAGTGGTCTTGCTGCTGGGTTGTTGCCCTCCTATGGCCTCCTCCACATCTCCTGATGTACTGGCCTGTCTCCTGGTAGCGCCTCCATGCTCTGGACACTACGCTGACAGCCACAGCAAACCTTCTTGCCACAGCTCGCATTGATGTGCCATCCTGGATGAGTTGCACTACCTGAGCCACTTGTGTGGGTTGTAGACTCCGTCTCATGCTACCAATAGAGTGAAAGCACCGCCAGCATTCAAAAGTGACCAAAACATCAGCCAGGAAGCATAGGAACTGAGAAGTGGTCTGTGGTCACCACCTGCAGAACCACTCCTTTATTGGGGATGTCTTGCTAATTGCCTATAATTTCCACCTGTTGTCTATCCCATTTGCACAACAGCATGTGAAATTGATTGTCACTCAGTGTTGCTTCCTAAGTGAACAGTTTAATTTCACAAAAGTGTGACTGACTTGGAGTTACATTGTGTTGTTTAAGAGTTCCCTTTATTTTTTTGAGCAGTGTATATTTTCCCTAGTGGTGCACACTGGGGTGACACAACATATAAAATATGTACAGAAGAGGAACCAGTGTCGGCAGCCAACAATCTAAAGCTGATTTTCTTGAGAATGAAAGACACTTGATAAATATGAACACATGTGAGATGGTGTACAAGCATGGCTGCATTACAGAATTGGAATTCAATTTACATACATTAAACAATCTCTCTATAAATCAAACAAATACTGCATATGTTAAACTGCATATATTAAACAGTCACACCAGAGATAAAACAGACACAGTCCTATGGTAATAAATATGATAATTATTTGCTGATTTAAAAACAAAACAAAAAAAACTGGTCATAAAAATGAAGAGCGATTTGTTGACAGATGGAATTTGTAGACAGTTAATAAAATAAAGATTTCTTAATGCGGATTAAGCAGTCATTAAAAAAATTCCAAGAGATCATATTTACCTGAGTCTATTAGCATACAGTCAACCCCAGACCCAATGCACTTCTTCAAGGTTCTCTGAGTGTCACTTCATTTAAACTAATAAAACTACCACAAAATATAAAAAATAAACGTATGAACTGCGTATAAGTGCTTTCAACCTGGAGCCCCTTAAATAGAAACAAGATTTTTATTTAATTATCAACTGGTAAAATAGCTGTGAGATTTATTTTTTTTCTTCTCGGTTCTAAAATGTTCAATTCTTCATAGTTCCCATAATTAAGGTAAATTTAAACAAGGAAGACCAAATATTGAAGATCATATCAGTACAGGGTGCTGTGAGCGGCTGTTGGCATACTGTTTATCACCAATGCTTGATGAATTGGGCTGAAACAAAGATCATTTCTGCTAATTGTTCCTGTGGAATGAATTGACTTCATCTCTAGACAAATGGCGCACAGACACAGCCGTTAGTGAGAATAAAGTACAAGAAGGAAAGAAATAGTCTGTCATTGAAAATTAAACATCATGCGTAAGTTTGGCAGTGCATTATGGGAAGTGTAGTCTACCAACATCTGCAGTGCCAATGCTATCAATGTCCTCGAGCTACATAATACATTTTTATTTTTATTTAGAAATACATCACAGGATTCCAGATGGATTTGAAGGCTGGCAATTACTTCAATTCCAATTTTTAATTATTCCCAGTCTGTTAATTAGTTATTTCTGTAGCTGAAGAGGAAGCTTTTCCTCTGGAAATTCATTCCTATATGTAATTTCAAATTATTCAAAAGACCCAAAGCAGATTTTTAATGAGCCGCACTTTAGGATGGACAATGGACGTAAGGCATGGAATTCAGCGTCTGAAGTAGACAATGGCGATCCCTAGAACAAGATTATACATTAATAGAAAACTCGGTAAAATAAGATCATTCAAGCAGAATGGCCTACTGTGATTGAAACAGATGCATCCAAACATAAAAAAAATTATTTCGCATTTGATACAGCGGAATTTTTAATTAAAGGAATACTTTATTATTAGGAATACCAACCTGTGTTTTGAATGCCCCCCACTAAATCTAAATAAAGGAGAAACAAGTTTTACTTACCTGCCTCCCGATGTCGATGTCATGCCGAAGTTTCTAACAGTCCAATGCAAAAGCATTGGGGACTAAATGTGCATGCGTGGCAGTGCTGCAGTCCTATTGGAGGTTTACTGTGAGAACAGAGATTGACTCAGTTCTCACAGCAGTAGCTCCTCTTGTGGCTGCCAGGAATGTCCTCTTTTTTTATTTATTTTTTATTTTATTATTTTCAAAAATGCAAAGTGGGATACAGAAGGAAAATGGGGGTACACACGTTTCTGCATTGTTCACAACAGTTAACAATTAGTAAGACAAATGACAATTGGTGCATATGTTCACGTTGGCACAGTAGTTTGCTTGCGCAAGTCAGTTTTATGTTATTTTTGTGAGCGTTTTTGCCTCTATTCCTGTACCGGTAATCGCCTAGATTCTTGTTAAGTGAGGTGTTCCCTACTTAGCTAGGGTTGGATGTCCGGTGGGTTGGTTAGGCGTTATTGGCTACTGTTGCGTTTTCCTTATAACTTGTGGTGGTTCCTCAAGGCCAATTGCCCCCTAGTTGGGAGTTTGGAGTGTGCGTTGAGTTGACTTTGGTCATGTTGGCTAAATAGGTATGTCGGTAGGTATTCCCCCATGGTGAGTTGAAAACTGTAGCGTTACTTACCTTAACCGGGGGCCGGTCGCGGTCCTCTCTTCAAGCCGCGCGCGGTCCTGCGGCTGCACGAGCCGCGCGCGGCTCATCCAACTACTTCGGATGGAGGGCGGGCAGTGACCGCGTGAGGCGGTCACGTGTCCCGCCTGAAACTAAGAGCGCGCCGCGAGTCTCGGGCGCGCTCTTAAAGGGACAGTGGGTGCCTAAATTGGAAAAGGCATCCCATTGGTCCCTGTCATGCCACACTCCCCATACACTTACCTTTTGGGGGCGTGGATGTGACAGGGACCAATCAAATTAGATGTTTAGGTATTTATACTCACCTTCTTCCCTTTGTTCCTTGCCCTATCGTGGTTTCTGTTTCAGTTCCCTTTAGCGCTTGTGGTGTTCAGTTGTGTTTTCTCGTATTGACTTTGGCTTCGTATTCTGACTTCGTTTTCGCTTTATCCTTATCTGTACTGTTTGCCGGCTTGCTGTTTTCCGTGTACCAGACCCCGGCTTGTCCTAGTTTACGCTGTCTCTCTGTGCCCTTGACCTCGGTTTGTTCCTGGCTCTGTCTTCTCTCATATACGTCAAGTCCGGCCATTCTAAGGTCCGGTAGGCGTATCTCTCCTCTGTATTTGCCTCTGTTTAGCTGGATCCTGCGTGTAGGGGTATATTCTCGTTACATTACGATAGGGCCATGGACCCCGCAGATTTAGCTCAACAGATGGCGTCCCATGAGGCAAGATTTGTAGAGCAGGACCACCGTATGGATCAAATAGCTCAGACTCTCCAGACGCTCCTAGCTAGAACCGTTCCCGCAACTACACCTAACCCTCCTACGCCCCTTCTCCCTGAAGTATCTACTTTGCCTAATACTTCGGCCCATTTAGCACCTCCTCCTAGGTATGGAGGGGACTCTAAGACTTGCAGAGGGTTTATTAATCAGATTGAATTTCACTTTGAAATGTATCCACGTTCATTTCCCACAGAGAGGTCTAAGGTTGGGTTCTTTATGCACCAACTTACCGATAAGGCACTTGAGTGGGTAAATCCTATTTGGGAAGCTAATGGGCCTATGGTACATGATTTCAACAGTTTTCTTACGGCTTTTCGTAGAACTTTTGACACAATGAAAAGGTCAAAGAATGCCGCGAGAGCATTAATGAGAATTAAACAGGGTTCTAGGTCTGTGGCTGATTATGCTATTCAGTTTCGCACTCTTGCTTCACAGGTAGATTGGACCAACAATGGGTTAACTACTGCCTTTATGGAAGGTTTGTCAGATACGATATTGGATGAGGTAGCAGCTAAGGAGCTTCCTATTGCCTTAGAGGACCTTATCGATTACCTCATTGATATTGATAATAGAATTCGTGACAGGCTCTATACCAAGAACAGGAATAGGCGTTTTGTTACACCCATTAACCCCAGAGTTAATATACCAGAGAGTGTTAAAGTGTCTGAGGAGGAACCTATGCAATTAGGGGTTGCCAAACTCTCTGATACTGAGAAATTACATAGGAGAAGGGAGGGACTCTGCCTATACTGTGGTAGGAGACCATATGGTAAAGGAATGTCCTTTACTCCCGGAAAACTCTCGCACCTAAGACCTTATAGGGGACTGGCCTTGGGTGTGATATCTAAGTCTCCTAAATTGCCTCCTAACCGCTTGCTTCTCCCGGTTTCTTTATATATGGGAGAGATTTGTATAGTTGACACCACATATGCTCTGGTTGACTCTGGGGCAGCTGAAAATTTTATAGACTCTGGCTTTATAAAGAGAAACAACATTCCCATCAGAGAGAAGGAGATACCCTTGGCCGTTGAGGCCATAGATGGTAGACCATTAAGTTCTCCAGTTGTTACTCATGAGACTGAACCACTACACATGTACACAGGGGTTTTACACTACGAAACCATTCGATTCCAGGTTATCACCTCTCCCTCTTCACAGTTGGTATTAGGGTATCCATGGTTACGTGCTCACAATCCCATTTTTGACTGGGAGACAGGGCAAATAAAATCATGGAGTAAGGCCTGCCACGAGTCTTGTACGTTGGAAGTCACACCTTTGAATTCTATTGAGGTACCTACCAGTACTCCTTTGTCTACGGTTATACCCCCTCAGTATTTATCTCTAAAGACTGTTTTCGATAAAAGGGAGGCTGAGAAATTACCGCCTCACAGACCCTATGATTGCGCTATTGACTTGTTGCCTGGCACTATCCCTCCAAAGGGCAGGGTGTACCCCTTATCGGTTCAAGAAAACCGTGTCATGGAGGAGTACATCAAGGAATCATTAGAAAAAGGGTTTATTAGGAGATCCTCTTCTCCAGCTGGAGCAGGGTTCTTCTTTGTATCAAAGAAAGAAGGTGATTTAAGACCGTGTATAGATTATAGAGGTCTAAACAAAATCACTATCAAAAATGCATACCCTATACCTTTAATTACAGAATTATTTGACAGGCTGAAACATGCCACTGTGTTCACGAAATTAGACCTTAGGAGTGCATACAATTTGATACGTATAAAGGAAAATCACGAATGGAAGACTGCATTCAACACTAGATCCGGTCATTACGAATACACTGTTATGCCATTTGGGCTTTGCAATGCCCCAGCAGTATTCCAAGAATTTATTAATGATGTATTGAGAGATTTTATTCACACATTTGTTATTGTATACTTGGACGACATTTTAATATATTCTGCAGATATACACACTCATCACAGACATGTTACGACAGTTTTGAAGACCCTTCTTGCTAATGGTCTTTATTGCAAGCTAGAAAAATGTCTGTTTGACCAAACCGAAGTCCAGTTCTTGGGGTATTTGATTTCAGCTAAAGGTTTTCGTATGGATCCCCAGAAGCTTGCTGCTGTAATAGAATGGCCTCTACCGCAAGGTCTGAAAGCTATTCAGCGTTTTCTTGGGTTCTCCAATTATTATAGGCGTTTTATCAAAGGTTTCTCGTCCATTGTAGCACCTATCACTCGTATGACTAAAAAGGATGGCAATACTCGTGTTTGGTCTACCGAGGCACTTCAGGCTTTTGAATTTCTTAAAACTACGTTCGCCTCTGCACCTATTTTACAGCATCCTGTCCCCTCACTGCCCTATATTCTTGAAGTTGATGCTTCGGATATTGGGGTAGGTGCTATCTTATCCCAAAGAGAGTCGCCTGAAAAGCCATTGCATCCATGCGGCTTCTTTTCTAAACAAATGTCCAAAGCAGAGAAAAATTATGATGTGGGTAATCGCGAACTCCTTGCTATTATTTTAGCACTTAAAGAGTGGAGACATTTGTTAGAAGGACCTAAGGATCCTATCCTCATTTTTACGGATCACAAGAACCTATCCTACCTTAGCGAAGCCAAAAGATTGTCTTCCAGGCAGGCTAGGTGGTCACTATTTTTGTCCCGTTTCAATTTTATTATCACCTATAGGCCAGGTGATCGCAACACTAAAGCAGACGCTCTCTCCAGACAGTTCGAAAACTACTGACAAACAGGAGATTGATGTTACTCCTGTCATTCCCCCAGACAGGATAATAGCTACTACTATTTTGTCTATTTCCTCGTCCCTCTTGCAGACCATACAAGCGAAACAAAGCATGGCACCTAGCGAGAGGCCTAATGATAAACTGTTCGTGATGTTCCTGAGAGACGGGATATTATGTCATTATATCATGATACTAAGACCGCTGGACATCCTGGTATTTCCAAAACGGTGTCAGCTGTTTCTCGGTATTTTTGGTGGGATTCCTTACGAAAGGATGTCACTGACTATATAAGTGCTTGTACTACTTGTGCCTGTATGAAATCCTCCCGTAGAGTTCCTTGTGGGCTGTTGCATCCGTTACCCGTTCCCGAGAGACCTTGGTCTAACCTGTCCATGGATTTTATTGTTGAATTACCACCTTCAAATGGTAACACAGTAATCCTGATGATAGTGGATCGGTTCTCCAAAATGGCTCACTTCGTGTCTCTTCACAAGTTGCCCACATCCAAGGAACTGGCTCATATCTTCGCTAGAGAAGTATTTCGATTACATGGGATTCCCGTATCTATTGTATCCGATAGGGGTGGCCAATTTATTTCCAGGTTCTGGAGGGCCTTTTGTTCAGAAATGGGTATTTCTCTCTCATTTTCTTCCGCTTATCATCCCCAGTCTAATGGGGCTGCTGAGCGTGCCAACCAGTCTCTGGAGCAATACCTCCGTTGTTTTGTGTCTCACCATCAGGACAATTGGTCTGACCTGCTTCCTTGGGCTGAATTTGCTCGGAATAACGCCACTCATGATTCTTCCGGCAAGAGCCCTTTTTACGTTGTCTATGGCCAGCATCCCGTTGTTCTTCCGGCTGCATTCTCCTCACAGGGCATGCCAGTTCTGGATGAGCATTTGGCTGGTTTGCGTAATACTTGGGAGCAAGTTCAGCGTTCTTTGGTGGACTCTGCTACTCGCCAGAAGGCTCAGGCTGACAAGCATCGCAGAGCAGCTCCGTCCTATGTTGTGGGGGACAGGGTTTTGCTTTCCACGCGGAATATTCGTCTCCGGGTGCCTTCTATGAAATTGGCTCCCCGCTTCATTGGACCTTATCGTATTATACATAAGGTTAATCCTGTTTCTTATGCCTTAGGCCTGCCTAAGAATCTACGTATTCCTAATGTTTTTCACACCTCATTGTTGAAACCTTTCGTGCGCAACCGCTATACCCGGCATACTCCTCCTCCCCCTCCTATCTCGGTAGAGGGTCATGAGGAGTTTGAAGTGTCTGCTGTTCTTGACTCTCGTTTCCTTAGGGGTCGACTTCAATACTTGGTACATTGGAAGGGTTATGGGCCTGAGGAGCACAGTTGGATTTCGGCCGATGCTGTCCATGCTCCCCGCGCTCTTTCCATTCACGTTTTCCTGCCAGGCCTGGTCCTACCCGCCCGGGGGGCGTGTCCTCAGGGGGGGGTACTGTAGCGTTACTTACCTTAACCGGGGGCCGGTCGCGGTCCTCTCTTCAAGCCGCGCGCGGTCCTGCGGCTGCACGAGCCGCGCGCGGCTCATCCAACTACTTCGGATGGAGGGCGGGCAGTGACCGCGTGAGGCGGTCACGTGTCCCGCCTGAAACTAAGAGCGCGCCGCGAGTCTCGGGCGCGCTCTTAAAGGGACAGTGGGTGCCTAAATTGGAAAAGGCATCCCATTGGTCCCTGTCATGCCACACTCCCCATACACTTACCTTTTGGGGGCGTGGATGTGACAGGGACCAATCAAATTAGATGTTTAGGTATTTATACTCACCTTCTTCCCTTTGTTCCTTGCCCTATCGTGGTTTCTGTTTCAGTTCCCTTTAGCGCTTGTGGTGTTCAGTTGTGTTTTCTCGTATTGACTTTGGCTTCGTATTCTGACTTCGTTTTCGCTTTATCCTTATCTGTACTGTTTGCCGGCTTGCTGTTTTCCGTGTACCAGACCCCGGCTTGTCCTAGTTTACGCTGTCTCTCTGTGCCCTTGACCTCGGTTTGTTCCTGGCTCTGTCTCCTCTCATATACGTCAAGTCCGGCCATTCTAAGGTCCGGTAGACGTATCTCTCCTCTGTATTTGCCTCTGTTTAGCTGGATCCTGCGTGTAGGGGTATATTCTCGTTACAAAAACTTGGCATAGGATACCGGAGAGGGAAAGCTTGGGATGGGTGGTGATTTGGGGGGGGGGGTTGGGCGAGTGCGTCAAACTTGTACCTGTGTTTTGTCTTTATCTGGGTTCATCCGAGACTGGGTTTAGGGCACGTACATAGGAGGGCTATTATTTTTGCTTACTTCCATTACTAGTCCCCATTATTCGCATCCATCCCTCTTGTCTCATCCACCTCCCCCTCCCAGTCTCCCCAACCCATGTCAAATTCGAGTTTCTTTTGCTGAGACATTATCGCCATTCTTTCATATATTTTGAACTGGGTGAGTTTGGTTTGGAGCTGGGCTAAGGATGGGCAGATTTGTGACTTCCATTGCAGTGCTATCAGGTTCCTTGCTGCTAGCATGGTGAGGGCTGTGATTTGTTTTTGTCGTAGGGTTAGGTTACCCGGGAGTAACAGAAAGAGGCATGAGGTTTTGGATAGCTGGAATTTGGGGATGTTGAACTGTTCCAATGTTCCAGTTACAGCGATCCAGAGGGGTTGGATGCTACCGCATGATAGGTGCTCTAATGTGCCTACAGACCCGTTGCATCTCCAGCAAGTCTGAGATGTGTTGGGATATATGTGATTAAGTCTCTGCTGAGTCATATAACAGCGGTAAAGGAGCTTTTTGTGGGCTTCAATGTGTGTGTAGCATTTTGTCCATTTGGTCAGAGTCTGTTATTACCACTCCACAGTCTGTCTCCCAATGTTTTTTTTTTAAATAAGCATCCCTGATCAAATGGATGGATTAACGAGTGTATGCATGAATATCTAAATAAAAAAATAAAAAATGAGAACCTTTATATGTGCCCTATGACTATGGCACAAAACATTTGTAGCAAAAGAATAACAAACTCTGAAAACTGTAAAGAAAGTGTTTGCTCACTGAAAAATTATATATATAATTATATATATATAATTATATATATATATATATATATTGTCAAATAAATCTACTGGATATACAGAAAAATCTTTCTAGACAATTCATCTAGTAAACTAAAAAAAATGACAGTCTTTATAGTGTAGTACTGTTAGGAATCTTAGTTGTGCTAGACAGCACTCACGTGTGACTGAGCCATCATCTGACTCTGTCATAATCATCTCATGAAACATAGATCTCACTGCAGTGAACACAGAAATAATGAGCTCTACATCTCTGCTAAGAAGGGTTACCCATTTGGGAAATACATGGGAAACATAATATCAAATAGATTTTAAAATGAATTTATTTTCTACTGAGAGATGAGCTTTATGGATGTAGTAAACACGCACATAGTTTCTCATAGATCATCAAATGTAAGCCAGTTCCTGGCATTCTCTGTGTGTTTCCACTTAGTGTGACAATAGTACTGATATTTCTGCCATTTTTATGTTGTAATCAATGCATGTACACCTTATGCATTGTAACATCTGATAAATCCTGATCCGGAATGGAGTACTATGTTAAACAAATTTAATATAAACTACCGTATAGGTCACTCTCAGATGAAGGAAACAGTGACTTTTAACAATTTCTAGACATTTTTATTATTTTAAAGATGGCATGAATATTTTTTAGTCATACTTGTCAGGGCATTAACCATCAGCTTATCCTCCACTACGTCCCTAGACATGTTGAACAAGCCTGTTACCTATATGTTCAGTATTATTATTATTATTATTTTAGAATTTGTGCTGACTCAGCGAATTGTTCAGCTTGTGATTTTAAGCAGCGCACAGACAAGATGTGCTTCAGCTAAGCATGCGACCCCATAATACTTCCATAATGCCAGCTTGTTTATGCTAAATGAATAACCTGCCTCTCTTATCTCTTAGCTGACACGTTGGTTCCACTCTTGGCAAATCTACATTAACATATAAAATGTGCAATGTTATATTATGCCTAACAAATGTCTCTAATATGTTGACCATTACGCTTGCAATCGCTGTTGTGCATTGCTTGTTGCTATGTACTTGTCTTGCACGATAAAATAAAGAATTATAAAAAAATAAACTTAACTGATAATGAGCATTTTAAATTGTGGATTTTATAATAAACCGTATTAATTTAATGTAACTTTCCCTACCTCTGTGAAAAGAAGCCGTTATAAAATTACAAACATACAATTTGTACTTTCTTCATTATACTTACAGCTCCTCATCACAGCCTATCTGAGCTCCCAAGCACTGCCCATAGGACAAGAAGTATATAATTTCAATCTAGCCTCTTTAAATACCGTATATATCCCAGCGTGGAAAGGAAATGTGGATTCACTGAGTTTATGAATGAATATTGTAGTATCTTACAATATTGTTGTATTGATAGGGTTTGTCGATTAGATGCACTGGACACGTTTGGGGTCATAATGCTGTGAGTGAAAACGCTAAACGCAAATACCTTGTTTTTTAAAGGAAGAGCTTCTAGAGTCTGTCAGTATAATAGCCACTAGATGTGAGTTTTATGTAAATGTAAACACTACCACAGAAAAAGGACAGCATCCACAAACCAAAACCATTACATTAGATATAGTGTATAGTGGTATATAGTGGTGTTGGTGTTTCGTGTCCCTTTAATGCGTGTGTGTCATTTTGAGTTTCCGCTTTAGTGTTAGTGTGAGTGATGGTGCATAGGTGAGCCTCTGTCTGAGTGTAGGGTAAGTCTGGAGGAGTATTCGCGTGTGTATGCGTTACTGTGAAATTCTGTGTATGCATGTCAGTGTAAGTTTGTGTACGTGAGTCTGTGTGTATGTATTAGTGTGTATATGTTAATGTATGTCTATGTGTGTGTGTGTGAAAAACTAATTAAGCTGGGATATGTGGCATGATATGTATGTGTGTGAGTGGCTAGTTATGTATATTTATTTGTATTTGGCTGATTGGTGGGGGTGGATGTGTGTTTGCATAAATTTTTCTTGCTCAGAGCCCCCAAATAGTAATGATGGCTCTGTTTATTGAAAAAACATTTCAGAAGTGGATTCCTGTATCAACTTTACATATTTCTGACCAAAATCATGGAAAATGATGTGATACAGAGGCTAATGATATCCAGATGATCATAATATTCCCACTAAGCATGAGTGAGTCACAAAAGAAAGATATATTGATTTTGAAGAAGAGAAAAATAAGCAATAAATTATAAACCATGTTTGAAGAGGCGTATGGAGCCCCAGAGAGGGGAAATATTTTTTTTAATTGTGGGCATGCTGTAATATTTTGTGTGCATGATTTAGTAGATCATGCCCACAAGATAGTGGATGTGTGTGTGCTTTTTAAGTATTTTGTGGCCACTAAACAGTTAGCTCATCATCTACTAAATTGTGCACGGGACAATTACATAGTGGCCAACAGGGCCCTGGGAGGATTTACTCCCTACACACTGCACTACACACTGCACAGATTTTTCATAGGTAAGTGAACAAGATGCCCTAAGGAAATGGATAGGAAGGGAAACTGTCTGCGGTAGCGTTTGTATGTTAATTAAGAAAGAAAAGTTACACAAATTAATATATCTGCCTCTTTAATGTGCCTCAATGGGCCCAGGCACAGTCAGCTTGGTACATGCATTGCTGCCCTCATCACTTACCCCGATCATTGCCCCAGTTTATGCCAAATCACATCAAAAGGGAGAGCAATGGAGATCGTGCCGTTGTGTGTCAAGGTTGTGTATATCTGTGTTTGTATGTGCCAGTGTGTGTTTCTCTGTGTCAGTGTGTATCTGTGTGTGTGTGTATCTGACACACAGACACACACACACACTGGCACATAGTAGCACACAGATACACACTGGCACACAGACACACAATCCTTGACACACAGATAAACACACTCAGATACACACTGACACACACATACTCAGATACACACTGACACACAGACACACACATCTTGACTTACAAATACACGCACACTCAGATACACACAGTGACATATACACACTTGCACCCACAGATACACACACTGGCACATACACACACTCAGATACACACATTGACACATACACATAGTCTCAGATACACACACACACACACACATAGGCACATACAAACACACTGATATACACTGGCACATAGACACACACATACTGACATACACAGTGACACATACACAAACCTTGACACACAGATACACACTCAGACACACATACTCTTTGACAGATACACATACACTCTCACTGACAAACACACCTACTCTTTTACAGACACACATACAAACACATATACATTCTCACTGACAAACACATGCACACTCACACACTCACTGACAAGCACACATACACTCTCACTGACAAACACCCAATTGCGTTCTCACAAAACCCCAGGTATCAGCGGAATACCAATTGGGAAACGCTGTTCTAGATACATGCAATACGTTTAGTTCCAAATCGAATATTGTCAGATGAAAACCAAAACAAAACGCAAACAAACTAATTTGAAACTTTGCTTATTTCTGATGCATTATTTTTAAAAAGGATAGCAAATTAGGGAGTTATCTACTAAACAACAGAAAGAGCTCTTCCGCGCCCCGTCTGACATCACTGGGGCAGCGCGCCATTCTGCCACATGGTTCTCTACAAGAGGCATGTGATTGGGCTATTTCACTTGCTCAGAGTACATGCGCACACTCCGCGTTGGCGAGGGGAGGAATGCGTAGGGAGGGGGGAGAGTTTTCCTTTTAAAAAAATCAAACCAATGTGCATGGAGGGAGGCAGGAGGGGGCGCAATGTGGGAGGGAGGCAGGAGGGAGCTAGTTTCTCTTTGCAGGCACTCTGCCCACAAGGGAAAGATTCTAACGTCTGTTGGCAGCATTCAGTGCATTAAATATGCACAGAATTGATGTTGGGCAGCCCGGAACAGAGCTCTGTGCTGCCAATGTCACGTGCGGTGGTGGTGCAACTAGCCCCCGGCCCATAATTATCAATATCTTAGTGTGTGCAGTGTTTCAAGCTGAAACACTTCACATAATGACTCCTACCACCACTTAAGTGGTCAAGGTGGTTGGAGTAACCAATTGCTCATTCATCTGTTTAGTAAATAGTTCCATAATTAGGGATTGTCATAATTAAGGATACCAAATTAGGGAGTTAGCTAAAAAGGGCTCTTCTTAATTTCGCTCATTCATCTGTTTCCTAAATAGCTCGCTAATTTGGTATTCTTAACTGGAAGTGCCATAATTAAGAATAGAATACCAAATTAGGATACTATTTACTAAACAACTGAAAAAGTAGGAAAGTAGCTTATCTTTATCTTGCTCTTTCAGCAGTTTAGCAGAGAACTCCCTAAATAGGTACTCTTTCGATTGATTTCCATAATTAAGGATTCCAAATTAGTGAATTATGTACTAAACAACTGACAGAGCAAAATTAAGAAAATGTTTTTTTTATTAATTTAGATTTTTAGCAATTTAGCAGATAACTCCCTAAATGGGAACTGTGTAACTCTGTGACCGTCAAATAGCTCATGGATATGATATCATTCAATCAATCACTTAAAACCTCTTGGAATGTTTGGGTGAAATCTCTCAAAGTTGTTTTCTAAATGTTTTAGGGGGGAGGGAGGGTTGTGTGTGTACTGTTCATAGTCTGAATTTTGTATGTGTTTTGGGCTTTACTGTGGCAATGCTGCTGGGAGGTGCATGTTCCGGGTGTGCCCCCCCAATTCCCCTTTATTTCTTTGTTCTAAATGTTTGCTAGCGGATTCACAAAAACCACCCTAAATGTGCCACCAACATTAAGAGCAATTTCATATATCCCTTTTTGTTGGGAATCTCAAACTTTGGCAATTCTAATCCTCAAATCCACTTTCAACATGAAAAATAATTTATTTGTAAAGTGTAAAGATAGCATAAATAAATGTATATAGTGTTCTACAGCGAATTTTGAAGATTTTACAAAAGCATTTTATAAGGAGCTCCACACTAGATTCTGCGGATTTTAAAATCTCAGTTTATAAAGTACTCAACTTTACGTTCACTAAATTACACTTACATTTAATTGATGGTGCAGTATGGTGTAGCAAAATATCATGGCCTATGTGTTCTTGGTCGTGTTTAGTATGTAACATCATCATTGCTGCTGTAATAGGGTGGATCTACCATGTATGAAAATAAATTCCACGAATACATTAAATGAGTAATACAACACATTACACACCTGAGCATTTATTAATTAAATCCACTCTTATGTTTTTTTTATCTTTTTTTTTTTTTACTGATTTTGTTGCTACTTTTGTGTTATAATATTACATATTTATTTTTTCTTAATATGCATTTTGATTTATTTGCATTTAAGTTTGTATACTATATTTAGAAGGTACTGTGCTGTTTCCCTGTAACAAATTGCTTCTCCCCCATAGCAAGACGTACTCAGGGCCGGCGCGTCCATAAGGCGGCACAGGCGGCCGCCTTAGGGCGCACCGGCTCTGGGGGCGCAAAATTCCAGTGACCGGCAGGAGGGAAGTGCTCCCTCCTGCCAGGTCACCTCCTGGATCCCCGGCGCGGCGTGCGGCTGAATTGGATGCCGAGGGAGCTCTGATCTCTCTGATCTGCTCCCTCGCAGGCTGTTTACTGATGACGTCATATTCCGGCTCCCACGGCATCAGTCAGCAGCCTGCGAGGGAGCAGATCAGAGAGATCAGAGCTCCCTCGCCACCTCGGATTCCAGTTCATCTGCACGCCTCCCAGCAGCCCCACTGGACCACCAATGAGAGACCCACGCCAGCTCTCCAGGTAGGGAGGCTGGGTGGGAAATTTAAATTTAATTAAGATTATTAATTTCTGTGTGTGTGTGTGCATGTGAGTATGTGAGTCTGTCAGTGTGTGTGTGACTATGTGAGTTTGTGTGTGAGTGAGTATGTCTGTCAGTGTGTGTGTCTGTCAGTGTGTGTGTGTGAGTGTGTCTGTCAGTGTGTGTGTGAGTATGTGTGTCTGTCAGTGTGTGTGTGAGTTTGTGTGTGTGTGTGTGTGTGTGAGTGAGTATGTCTGTGTGTGTGTGTGTGTGTGTGTGAGTGAGTATGTCTGTCAGTGTGAGTGAGGTGTCTGTCAGTGTGTGTGTGAGTATGTGTGTCTGGTTGTGTGTGTGAGTGAGTATGTCTGTCAGTGTGTGTGTGAGTGAGTGTGTCTGTCAGTGTGTGTGTGTGTGTGTGTGAGTGAGTGTGTCTGTCAGTGTGTGTGTGTGAGTGAGTGTGTCTGTCAGTGTGTGTGTGAGTATGTGTGTCTGTCAGTGTGTGTGTGACTATGTGAGTTTGTGTGTGTGTGTGTGAGTGAGTATGTCTGTCAGTGTGTGTGTGAGTGAGTGTGTCTGTCAGTGTGTGTGTGTGTGTGTGTGTGTGTGTGTGTGTGTGTGTGTGTGTGTGTGTGTGTGTGTGTGTGTCTGTGTGTGTGTGTGTGTGTGTGTGTGTCTGTGTGTGTGTGTGTGTGTGAGTGTGTCTGTCAGTGTGTGTGTGAGTATGTGTGTCTGTCAGTGTGTGTGTGTGCATGTGAGTATGTCTGTCAGTGTGTGTGTGTGTGAGTATGTGTGTCTGTCAGTGTGTGTGTGCATGTGAGTGTGTGTGTGTGTGTCTGTGTGGTTCTGTCAGTGTGTGTGTGTGTGTGGTTCTGTCAGTGTGTGTGTGAGTATGTGTGTCTGTCAGTATGTGCATGTGCGCATGTGAGTACGTGTGTCTGTCAGTGTCTGTGAGTTTGTGTGTGTGTCAGTGTGTGTTTTTCAATGAGTCTGTCAGTGTGCGTGTGAGTGTCTGTCAATGAATGAGTGTGTCAGATAAGTGAGTCTGGCTGTCAGAGATGTCTGTATGTTTGTCATTGAGTGTGTGTGTGACTGTCAGTGTTTATACACCCCTGACTGTAGCGTGGCCAAGCGGAGTGTACCGTGGTACAGGAACTTCTGTTTCCTGTACCTGGCAGAACTTACAGGAAAAGCTCACTGTACCGGGATTCGCTCCGCTCAGCCACGCTACAAAAAAAGGTAGGAGGCACACCAGGAAGGGGAGGGGACCACTATGGGGGTGGGTGGCGCACCAAGGGACAGGGTGAGGAGGGGAGAGATATCCTAAGGTACAGGAAAAGGAGGGAGGGGGGGAGAGGAACACTAAGCGACAGCCAACAGATGGGGGAGGGGAGAGGAACACTAAGGGACAGGGAAAGGAGGCTGGAAGGGAAAGGAACAGTAAGGGTCAGAGAAGGGAGGGGACCATTAAGGGACGGGGAGAGGGGCCGGATGTGAAAGAAACACACAGCGGGGCTTGAGAAGGAAAGAGACACACACAAAAGAGCTGGGAAGAATAAAAGACACAAATGGGCTGGGAGAAAAGGAGTCACACAAAGGGGCTGGGAGGAGTAAGACACAAAATGTGGGAGGATGTAAGCAGGGATGGACTGACAGCCTCCTGGGCCCCCGGACAAAATTAGATCCAGGGCCCTTCAAGACAAAATATTAAAGGAGCACTATAGTGCCCCCCTCCCGCTGGGCTGAAGGGGTTAAAACCCCTTCAACCACTTACCTTTCTCCTGCGCCGGGCTCCCGGCCAATCAGTGAGACAGCCACAGAAGCTGGATTAACCCTTAGTGAAACATAGCAGTTTATCTGAAACTGCTATGTTTTCAGCTGCAGGGTTAAAACTAGAGGGACCTGGCACCCAGACCACTTCATTGAGCTGAAGTGGTCTGGGTGCCTATAGTGGTCCTTTAAGGACTAAGTAAATGTTAAAAATAATTTTAAAGTAAGTAGTCAAACAGTTTGACAACTTACCTGGGGTCTGCTATGATATGAGGCTGTAGTAGGGCATAAGAGCAGTGGTGTGTGTGAGTGGTGCAGTGTGTGTGAAAGGTTCAGTGTGTGTGTGGGGGGGGGTGTAGTGAGTGAATGTGTAGGGTGTGTGGGGCAATGTGTGTGTGTATGTG
>OW240922.1:96535929-96604540 GCA_933207985.1 Pelobates cultripes | reverse complement strand
ATAGTGATCACAATATGGTCAATATTGGAATAAACTCAAAAAAGCAAAAGCATGTGGGGTATACTAAAACATATAACTTTCAAAAAGATTACGGCAGCTCTACAACATATCGACTGGCATAAACTTCTTAGTGAATAAAACACTGAAGATAAATGGAAACTCTTCAAACAAATATTAGAAAGGTACATTTCTCAGTATGTACCATTGGGCAATAAATATAAAACAAACAAATTGAAACGAGTGTGGCTTAGTAGAGAAGTAAAACAAGAGATTAAAAATAAGAAAAGGGGATTTAGAACATTTAAATCTGACAAATCAGAGGCATCCTATATAAGATATAAGGAAGCTAATAATACTTGCAAAAAAAGCAATTAAAGTGGCTAAACTAGAGAATGAGAAATTGATAGCCAAAGAATGCAAAACCAACCCCAATTTTTTTTTCCAAGTACATAAATTCAAAATAAAACCAATAAATGAAAGTGTAGGTACACTGGAAACAGTGACAGATCTGTTAGTTAATGAAGACCAGAAAAAGACCGAAATGTTATATAACTATTTTTCTTCAGTATATATTAATGAGGATCCAATGACAAGAAATATGCAAATGATTGCTGCAAAAACCTTGCAGATAACTTGTGATTGGATGACTCAAGACAAGGTGCTACAGCAGTTAAAGAAAATACATGTAAATAAAGCTCCAGGGCTCAGTAGGGAAGTAAGTGAACCTCTGTTACATTGCCACTGTTTTTTGGAGGGGCCTGTTTACCAGCCTCCTACCCTGTGACTATGGCCCTGTGGTGAACTGGGGGTTAAAGATACTGTTTCTGCCTCTTGGACTTCTACTGGAACAGATTCGAACTTTCGAAGTGGCCACCATTCGATATTCAAACACATGGCGGCGGCCATCTTATTTGGTCCAAAGTGTTCAGCAGTGTTTTATTGTTGATTTCATGTAACTCAAATTATACACGCGATGGCCCGAACACCGCTGAACCGTTGCCTTCGAGAGGACTTTGACTATTCGAACTGAAGTTGAATGGCGTTCGGTGGGTCGAAGCCCACGAACAAGGGACACACAATGACTATGCTCATTCACCATTCCGTTCAGCATTATATGTACCACTGCTAAGACTTCCATGATCACGGATGTTCGGCATTATATGTACGAAATGGACTATATTCAGTAATAATACCTCCCGAACCATTAAGACTAGGAGAACAGACGCACGAGGAGTTAATTACCTTATAAACATTAGTTTACTATCCTGATTAGTTTACTATTAAATGATGTGTTCAATAAAAACATGGCAACATTTCATTCTTTGTGTGTTATTAGTTTAAGCAGCCTGTGATTGTCTATTGTTGTGACTTAGATAATGATCAGATCACATTTTATTGCCAATTTGTGCAGAAATTCATATCATTCCAAAGGGTTCACACACATTTTCTTGCAACTGTACATTCAAAAGGGTCTTGAATAGGTTTGGGCCCCAACTACCTAAAATTGTCATACTTTGTTTTTGATAGGAGCGCTTTATAGCATGCTGTATGTGTTATGGTACCAGAATATTGCAGACACTCCCAACCCTACTTCTGGACTTTATGTTGTATGGAGTGGATAAAGGGAGAGCCTCCTGGTGAACTCCAGGTTATGAGTCAAATTGTTCTAAATTTGATTACTTACATTGCACTTCTGGCACCATAACCAATACAACTTTCTGTAGTGTTTATGTTGCATTAAGAGTTCTTTTAGCATTATGTTTCAAAATGGAATTCCTAACATATATTTATAGCAGACTGATGTTTCTACAAATATGTGAAGAAATGTCAACAGCATACTGTGTGTGGTTTAAGATAGTTTCTTCACATATTGGAAAAATATGTGTAGCCCTCTCCAAAAGCAACCATTATACTACATGTCTTTTAAAGGAACACTTCAGACACCTCAAGCACTTTAGCTTTCTAAAGTGCTTCATGTTTGAAGGGTGTGTCCTTTTTTAATTTTCCAAAAAGTGTAGATTTCAAAAGAAGTTGGCATTTTTATACATTAACATTGTTAAACCCCTTGGTTGTCATTTAGTAAACACCATTTCATATGCAATAAACACTTGCTCAATATTCAAATCTACATGATCAGCATAGGCAAAAATTAGCCACACACCTAACAACTGCTAGTTATATATAATAATCAAGCACACTATTTAAAGGCAAGTAGGAGCACGTCAAACCTTAAACTGTCAGTAGCCAAGATGTCACATCAAAAGAGTCACCATAGCCATAGACATTTCATGCAGGTGCAAATCTGCAGAACCACCAATAAACCAACTGCTCCAATACTATCCAGATGGTACTCAGTCCAGAAAGACCTTGTGTAAAGTGGTCCTGATGTATACACTGTGAAAAAGACAATGGGAGTTTTAGTAAGAAGGTGGAATTGTTTTTTTTATTGTTTTTTACAATATTTATTTTTGGCAAAAAAATTGTAATTACAGACAAGAAACATTTTAGATTATTTTTCCAAAACAATTATATAGAGTATCAAACAAAAGAAAGATATCGGTTATGTTAAATAACATCGTATTCTGTATGAACATGTCACAAATATAGTGGTACAGTGAAATCAGGTTCTAATTTCACATATACAATAAGAAATATAATAAGAGACAAAGAAATAAGTAGAATAAACATTTGACACTGTCCGATTCCAAGCATCTGTTGCATCATTTATTCTAATACATAATATTAAAAAGTCTCACGGTAGCAGTGAGGGAAGACTATTCCTTTGGTTAAAGTGTAAAGAGCTAAGATGTCTGGACCATCAACAAACCTTCCGAGCATTTATGTGGATGCCTTGGGTGGACATATACTCCAACCAGGGCATCCACATACTGGCATATTTTTCAAATTTACTCTAAAGCCCTGCTGTCATGGACTCTATCTTGTATATTGTATCCACCCTGGACTTACACTGCTGGAGAGTTAGTACCACCGGTTGTTTCCAGTGTAGCGGTATAAGGGCTTTAGCCGCATGTTTTTTTTTTTTTTTATATGGACGGGAGAATTTGGTATAGTGGAGCAGCATACATTCCTGTGTAAATGCGGTATCGTCCCCTGTAACTTTAGTCAATTCAGCTTGACTCGATCAAATGCCTTTTCGGCATCAGTAGAGGAGAAGCAATCAATGACCTGTATTATTAGCTGCATAAAGGATGTCAAATACTGGTTGTGTCCCTCTCCTCCCTACCCTGATCATAGTTACATAGCTGAAAAGAGACTTGCGTTCATCAAGTTCAGCCTTCCTCGCATTTGTTTTTTGCTGTTGATCCGAAAGAAGGCAAAAAAACAGTTGAAGCACTTACAATTTTGCAACAATCTAGGAAAAATATTCCTTCTTGACCCCAGAATGGCAGTCAGATTTATCCTTGGATCAAGCAGTTATTACCCTACATTGAAAGATTTTATGCTTGAATATTCTTTTTTTGCAAGTATGCATCTAGTAGCTGTTTGAACATCTATATGGACTCTGATAAAACCACTTCTTCAGGCAGAGAATTCCACGTCCTTATTGTTCTTACAGTAAAAAAAACCTTTCCTTTGCCTTAGACGAAATCTTCTTTCTTCCATTCTAAACGCATGACCTCGTGTCCTATGTAAAGTCTGGTTTGTGAATAGATTTCCACACAATGGTTTGTATTGGCCCCGAATATATTTGTATAATGTTATCATATCCCCTCTCAGGCGATGTTTTTCTTAACTAAATAGGTTTAAATAGCTGATATGTTCCATTCCTTTTATTAATTTTGTAACCCGCCTCTGCACATTTTCTAGTGCCATAATATCCTCCTTTAGAACAGGTGCCCAAAATTGCACAGCATATTCAATATGTGGTCTCACTAATGATTTATAAAGAGGCAAAATTATATTCTCATAAAACAGAGAGTGGATTGTGAAAGAACTGACCGTTTAGGAAGTGCAGGCAAGCCACTATATATAGGGATGCACTCCCTGTATCCCTTAACCAAATGTGTAAAAAACAAGACTGTATATACTATACAGAAATAGGGCGCCACTTGTCACCAAATATAAATACTGGATATAGTTACCCTCCAGCGAGCAAATGAGGATATTCACATAAAAGATATAAAAAGAGAAAACATCATAGTGCAAACTTTTAATCCAAAGTGATAAAAAACATATAGATAAAAACACTCACAAACAGTGTGGCACAATTGACAAAATCAATATGTGCTAAAGTGCTGATGCCTATAATAGGCTAAATCTCCCGGTCTTAGCAGTCTGTGGACATCTGTATAGAAGCTGTAGCAAAGACAGATAGAACAGTTCACCATCAGCTGATCCAATTCCCCAGGTTTGCTCAATGCGTTTCGTCTGTTCTTAATCAGACTTCCTCAGGAGCGATCCATAGTCTTCTCTAACCGGCATTTAAATATGCCGGGCGGCGTCCTTTCTGTGCAATTGCGCATGCGCGCGGGCGCCGGCGTGATGACATACCATTCGCCGGCGTCCGACGCGCATGTACGTTCCACCGTGGAACGCAGTCAAAAAACTTTATTGATCTAAGCAACACTGACAACACTGGGACTTATAAAAAACGAAACCAGTGTGTTCCGATGCTATTATATGTTAGATGCACATATAGAGAAGGTTCAAATGGAATATATAATGTGAATGTATATAAAATGAATATATATAAAAATGAATAAAATTTAGAGAAAAGAAAAAGAAGAGATATATATATATATATATATATATATATATATGTGCTTATATGCATGTAGTGATAATATATGAATCCAACATATTACATTAAATCAAGATCATTTCAATTCACATATATATAACAGTAATAATAATGATATATAAATATTTTGAACTAGCATAGTTTAGGCAAGACATTGTTTTAAACAGAGCATAATTTTAAGCAGGACATAGTTTTGAACAGAACCTAATTTTACAAGGGCATGATTATAAAAATACATAATTATAAGAGAATCATTATAAAATTACATAGTTCTAAACAGTTCTAAATTAATATGACTCTCCAAAGCAACAAAATTCTGTTGAGAATATTAGAATTTTAAAAAAGACTCAATTTAGAAGCACTAAAAAGTATTCAAATTAAAAATAACTCAATTAGGGACGGATATAAAATAAAAAGAAAGGAACAAAAAAGAGAGGAAACAAAGCTAGTAATTCTTCAATCAATCATATAATCAGTTATTCGATATAAAATATAAAATATAAGATATAAAATATAGACCAATGTGACATTAAAATCAGTGTAAAACATATCGTCTTGGTGGAATTAGTCCATAAACACTAAAATATCCAGATCTGTGTTAAGACCGTCTGGAACAGAAGTTTTTAATTTATAGATCCATTCTGTTTCTTTCATAGCCAGACGTTTTTCTATGTCTCCCCCTCTCCAATGGGGGCTGACCCGGTCAATACCGATACAGCAAAAATGTTCCATTTTAAAATCTTTACAGTTATTACAGTGTCTTGGTACACTATGTTTTATACTTTTTCTTCTAATTCCACCAAAATGTTCCAACAATCTTATGTGCAGTGTTCTTATTGTGCGGCCTATATATTGTATGCCACATTTACACTGTAATAGATAGATAACATGTTTACTTTGACAATTTATAAAATGTTTAATAATAAAAGACTCCCCTGTAATAGTGCTCTTAAAATCAAGTGTTTTATACGATTGGAATTTACAAGTGCTGCATCTGCCGCACCTATAAAACCCTTTTGGTTTTTCTCTCAAAAAACTGCTTTTAGAGTTGTCTAGTTCACTACTACTCTTAATTCCTGGTAAAACACTGGGAGCTAAAATAGATTTTAAATTCTCAGGTTTTTTATATATTATCCGAGGCCTTTTAGGTAAAACATTTTTTTAAAATTCATCTTGATTTAAAATAGGCCAGTATTTCCTGATTATCTTTTCAATTTGGTGTGCCTTATTATTATATTTCGTTATAAAAGCTGTATTAAAATCTTTATTTCCTTCTTTCTTCTTTTTTCCTTTTAAAAGATCCTTTCTATTATATTTTTCTACTTGTTTTTGTGATTCATAAACTAAGTTTGTCGGATAATTCCTGTTTTTAAATTTCTTATTTAAAATCCCTACTTGATTCTCAAAATCACCCTTTTCAGTACAGTTCCTGTATATTCTCATTTATTGTCCTTTGGGTATATTTTTAAGCCAATTTGGATGATGGCAACTAGAAAACTCAATAAAACTGTTACCATCAGTGGGTTTAAAAAAAGCTTTACTTTGTACTCGTCCGTCCTTGATAAAAAAAGTTACATCTAAAAAGTTAATATTGAATGAGTTAATTTCTGCTGTAAAAACCAGATTATAAGAATTAGAGTTAATATATTTTAAAAAATCTTCTAAAAGAGTTCTTGGTCCCTTCCATACAATAAGAACATCATCTATATAACGTCTCCATAGCACCAGGTTTGCGCCGAAGGGATTGTTTTTCAAAATATTCTTCAATATTTGCGTAACTCGGCGCAAACCTGGTGCCCATGGCTGTACCACAAGTTTGGAGATAATATTTATCATCAAACCAAAAAAAGTTGTGATAAAGGATAAATTCAATGGCGTCCAATGTAAAATCTGCTTGTAGGTTGTTCATACTTTGATTTTCATAAAGAACTTCTTTTACTGCTTGTATACCTTTGGAATGATCAATAACCGTATACAGAGAGGCCACATCTACTGTTGCCCATAAAAAATCATTTTGCCAATCAAAATTCTCAAGTTCTGATATTATTTGTGCAGAGTCTTTAACATAAGACAGAGTTTTGGTAACAAACTGTTGTAAAAAAAAATCAACATATTGAGAAATATTACTAGTTAAAGATCCAATACCACTGATTATTGGCCTTCCCGGGGGATTTTCCAATCTCTTGTGAATCTTTGGCAGATAATAAAAAACTGCCATTCTTGGAGATTTTACAAAAAGGTAATCTAATTCATCTTTATTTATTACTTTATTTTCGAAACCTTTATTTAGTAATTCTAAAAACTGTTTTTTAAAATTTTCTATAGGATTTCCATTCAAAATTTTGTATGTAGTATTGTCTCCCAGAATTCGCATAGATTCTTGCATATAATCTTCTCGATTTAGTATAACTATGCCGCCCCCTTTATCGGCCTGTTTGATTACTAGATTGGGGTCATTTTTTAATTGTTTCAATGCCATTTTTTCTTTTTTAGAAAGATTTTCTTTCCCATCATTTCTCGTTAATTTTTCAAATTCTGATGAGATCATACTACTAAAAACTGGTATAAAATCTCCTTTTTCCCACGTGGGAAAAAATTTAGATCTATGTTTCAAATTTGTATGTGTTATTAAATTATCGTCCTGATTAGGTTCTATATTTTTTCCTGTATTAGTTATTCCCAAACTTCCCACATCATTACTTTTCTTTTTTTCGAAGAAACGTTTTAAAGTCAACTTTCTTAAAAACTTCTGAGAGTCTATGAATAATTCAAATGAATTGGGACCTCTTTGTGGGGCAAATTTCAAACCTTTATTTAATAATTTCAACTGTTCTTTACTTAAAATTTGACTAGAAAGATTAAAAATGCCCTCATCACCTGTGTCTTTACTTAATCTGATATTTCGTCCTCCTCTAATTCCTCTATTAGATTACCTTTTTGTAAAATCTCCAAGAATGGCAGTTTTTTATTATCTGCCAAAGATTCACAAGAGATTGGAAAATCCCCCGGGAAGGCCAATAATCAGTGGTATTGGATCTTTAACTAGTAATATTTTTCAATATGTTGATTTTTTTTTACAACAGTTTGTTACCAAAACTCCGTCTTATGTTAAAGACTTTGCACAAATAATATCAGAACTTGAGAATTTTGATTGGCAAAATGATTTTTTATGGGCAACAGTAGATGTGGCCTCTCTGTATACGGTTATTGATCATTCCAAAGGTATACAAGCAGTAAAAGAAGTTCTTTATGAAAATCAAAGTATGAACAACCTACAAGCAGATTTTATATTGGACGCCATTGAATTTATCCTTTATCACAACTTTTTTTGGTTTGATGATAAATATTATCTCCAAACTTGTGGTACAGCTATGGGCACCAGGTTTGCGCCGAGTTACGCAAATATTTTTGTTGCGAATTGGGAAATGAAGAATATTTGGAAAAACAATCCCTTCGGCGCAAACCTGGTGCTATGGAGACGTTATATAGATGATGTTCTTATTGTATGGAAGGGACCAAGAACTCTTTTAGAAGATTTTTTAAAATGTATTAACTCTAATTCTTATAATCTGGTTTTTACAGCAGAAATTAACTCATTCAATATTAACTTTTTAGATTTAACTTTTTTTATCAAGGACGGATGAGTACAAAGTAAAGCTTTTTTTAAACCCACTGATGGTAACAGTTTTATTGAGTTTTCTAGTTGCCATCATCCAAATTGGCTTAAAAATATACCCAAAGGACAACAAATGAGAATATACAGGAACTGTACTGAAAAGGGTGATTTTGAGAATCAAGTAGGGATTTTAAATAAGAAATTTAAAAACAGGAATTATCCGACAAACTTAGTTTATGAATCACAAAAACAAGTAGAAAAATATAATAGAAAGGATCTTTTAAAAGGAAAAAAGAAGAAAGAAGGAAATAAAGATTTTAATACAGCTTTTATAACGAAATATAATAATAAGGCACACCAAATTGAAAAGATAATCAGGAAATACTGGCCTATTTTAAATCAAGATGAATTTTTAAAAAATGTTTTACCTAAAAGGCCTCGGATAATATATAAAAAACCTGAGAATTTAAAATCTATTTTAGCTCCCAGTGTTTTACCAGGAATTAAGAGTAGTAGTGAACTAGACAACTCTAAAAGCAGTTTTTTGAGAGAAAAACCAAAAGGGTTTTATAGGTGCGGCAGATGCAGCACTTGTAAATTCCAATTGTATAAAACACTTGATTTTAAGAGCACTATTACAGGGGAGTCTTTTATTATTAAACATTTTATAAATTGTCAAAGTAAACATGTTATCTATCTACTACAGTGTAAATGTGGCATACAATATATAGGCCGCACAATAAGAACACTGCACATAAGATTGTTGGAACATTTTGGTGGAATTAGAAGAAAAAGTATAAAACATAGTGTACCAAGACACTGTAATAACTGTAAAGATTTTAAAATGGAACATTTTTGCTGTATCGGTATTGACCGGGTCAGCCCCCATTGGAGAGGGGGAGACATAGAAAAACGTCTGGCTATGAAAGAAACAGAATGGATCTATAAATTAAAAACTTCTGTTCCAGACGGTCTTAACACAGATCTGGATATTTTAGTGTTTATGGACTAATTCCACCAAGATGATATGTTTTACACTGATTTTAATGTCACATTGGTCTATATTTTATATCTTATATTTTATATTTTATATCGAATAACTGATTATATGATTGATTGAAGAATTACTAACTTTGTTTCCTCTCTTTTTTGTTCCTTTCTTTTTATTTTATATCCGTCCCTAATTGAGTTATTTTTAATTTGAATACTTTTTAGTGCTTCTAAATTGAGTCTTTTTTAAAATTCTAATATTCTCAACAGAATTTTGTTGCTTTGGAGAGTCATATTAATTTAGAACTGTTTAGAACTATGTAATTTTATAATGATGCTCTTATAATTATGTATTTTTATAATCATGCCCTTGTAAAATTAGGTTCTGTTCAAAACTATGTCCTGCTTAAAATTATGCTCTGTTTAAAACAATGTCTTGCCTAAACTATGCTAGTTCAAATATTTATATATCATTATTATTACTGTTATATATATGTGAATTGAAATGATCTTGATTTAATGTAATATGTTGGATTCATATATTATCACTACATGCATATAAGCACATATATATATATATATATATATATATATATATCTTCTTTTTCTTTTCTCTAAATTTTATTCATTTTTATATATATTCATTTTATATACATTCACATTATATGTTCCATTTGAACCTTCTCTATATGTGCATCTAACATATAATAGCATCGGAACACACTGGTTTCGTTTTTTATAAGTCCCAGTGTTGTCAGTGTTGCTTAGATCAATAAAGTTTTTTGACTGCGTTCCACGGTGGAACGTACATGCGCGTCGGACGCCGGCGAATGGTATGTCATCACGCCGGCGCCCGCGCGCATGCGCAATTGCACAGAAAGGACGCCGCCCGGCATATTTAAATGCCGGTTAGAGAAGACTATGGATCGCTCCTGAGGAAGTCTGATTAAGAACAGACGAAACGCGTTGAGCAAACCTGGGGAATTGGATCAGCTGATGGTGAACTGTTCTATCTGTCTTTGCTACAGCTTCTATACAGATGTCCACAGACTGCTAAGACCGGGAGATTTAGCCTATTATAGGCATCAGCACTTTAGCACATATTGATTTTGTCAATTGTGCCACACTGTTTGTGAGTGTTTTTATCTATATGTTTTTTATCACTTTGGATTAAAAGTTTGCACTATGATGTTTTCTCTTTTTATATCTTTTATGTGAATATCCTCATTTGCTCGCTGGAGGGTAACTATATCCAGTATTTATATTTGGTGATAAGTGGCGCCCTATTTCTGTATAGTATATACAGTCTTGTTTTTTGAAAATTATATTCTCGCCCCGAGAATGAATGCCCTTTTTCACGATTGTCAAATCTACCACTCAATCTTATTTCTTAACACTGACCCTTTGATTAAGGTTTTGTCACTTGAGTGTGGCAGGTAATTCCCACACCAGTGTGTCAAAACCTTAGTGAAAAAAGTCTGAGGTCAGTGTTAAGAAATGATATTGAGTGTTAGATTTGACACATCCCAACCCAAAGACTAAATCCCAAAATTACTTGTAGTACCTAAACAGCAGTCCATCTAGACTTGGATTCTTATGTGTGGTGCTGTTCCACAGCTATCTTCAAATCATCTTAAGTGATTTCACCTTCAAGGCCAGGCAATAGTTCCTGAGTCAATTTCCTCTAGGCATATTTAGCCAAAAATGTCTGTATTTTCTCCCTCCTAGAATGAGAGGTAGCATCTTTTGAATCTCTGTCTAGATTGTATAAGGAAGAGCAAAACTCATGAAATTCCAATTATATTTCTTCAGGTCTCTGTGCATCACCTTCCATTTTCTTCAACAGTCTATGTATGTGACACAACCACCATTTCTTCTGAAGCATTTCTGCAAGTAGCCGTCCATATTTGTTTGAATGTTCATAAATAAAATGGTTAGGTTTCCAGATGACCAGCATATATTTCTGAGCCAGACAATCGTCCAGGAGCCTGTGTGCATTCAAATGGGATCTATAATCTTCAACAGACAAGGAGGTCTTATGGATCATTTCTAGAGAGGAAACTTGAGCTAGTAGTTTGGTAAAGTGAGGGTGTGAGGGATAGCTGATGAGTCCTCTAGAAGTATACAAAATGGGTTCCAAGGGCATATTAAGGTTATCTCCAACTACCAGCAGACCCTCCCTTAATCTTTCCAGCTTAGAGAGAACTGGTCCCAAGGACATGTCCTGGTCCAAGTTGGGGGAATAAATGCAAGAAAAAGTATAGGTTTGTTAAGCCATATTACTCTTAATAAATAGAAACTTGTTCGTCAGCTAGGGAGGCGGTGAGTATAAGCAAGGTATATTTACAAATTAAGAATTGCTACTCTTCCTGTTTTTGCAAAGGCATTGTGTGCAAAATAGCCTATTTTGTTTGTTGACTAACTTAGGGCTACATCAGCTCGGAAATTGTTTTCCTGCAGAATCACCATCGAAACATCCAAACATCTCAGCTCCCTTGGTACACGGAAGCTGCAATCTACAGTGTTCAGACTCCTAATGTTATGGAAGAAGAACACTAAGGAGGTGGGTTTATACTTCCTCCTAGTTGGTACAGTCATCACGGCTTACATGTATAGTGGGGGAAATCGGATAGGAAGAAGGAGTGGGAGAGAGGAAAAGAGAAAAAAAATCTAGTAAAAGGGCGGGAAAAAATTATATGTGTGTATAGATGTTGGGCAGACTTGATGGGCCAAATGGTTCTTATCTGCCATCACATTCTATGTTTCTATGTAAAAAAATAAATAAATAAACAATGCTCGGCCTTACCACCTACCAGATCCACCATACTTACAGGGACACATATAATTTTGTCATATTTATGAAAACGCATGTATATATAATGCATATTCTCAGGGCCAGCGCCACCTAAAGGCGAAGTAGGCACCGGCCTAGGGAGCACATTCAGAAGGAGCGCCACGGCAGTCCGACTGCGCTTGTGTGCGTGGTGTTGGTACATGTGCTGCGGCAATGGCAAGCAGCACATGGCAATAAGAAGAGGGGAGTGCTCTGAAAAGAACATTTAAGTGAGCACCATGAATCTAATTGCAGCACCCAGTTTGTGTGTCGGGCGGCTGCATATGAAATCTTGTGGTCACAGCCGGGCCCATGTCACTCTGTCTCCCTAGCGGGTCACAGCCAGGCTCCTGCCTCTGTGTTCCCCAGCTGCCCGTGTTAGATATGGCCTCTGTATCTGTGTTCCCCCGTGTCCATCTAACAGGGAGCCACATGGGTAGGAGGCAGCATCAGCACACAGTGAGCAGAGGTGCTGAAGATGCCTTGTGGCTCTGTCTTCAACTCCCATCAACTTGGGCCAGCCAGCTCCACCATTATGCAACAAAATTAAGTAAACATGTAAATTGTGATGTGTATATGTACCTGTGTCTGTGTGTAGTTTGAGCATACCTGTGTGTCAGTGTGTGTACCTGTTTATCTGTTTATGTTGACCTGTGTTTCAGAGTGTATGTGTACCTGTGTGTCTGTGTTTGTACCAGTGTGTATGTTTACCTGTGTTTCTGTGTATGTATATTTGAGTGTATGTCTACATGTGTGTCTAAGTATGTAAATCTGAGTGTATGTGTACTGTGTGTGTATATCTGAGTGTATGTGTACCTGTGTGTCTGTGTATGTATATGTGAGTGTATGTGTACCTGTTTTTCAGCGTGTATGTGTTCCTGTATGTCTATGCTCCTGTATGTGTACCTGTGTGTCAGAGTCTATGTGTGTATGTGTACTTGTGTTAGTGTGTATGTGTACCTGTGTGTCTTTGCTCCTGTGTATCTGTGTGTTTCTGACTGTGTGCATATATGTGCATATGGCAGTGCATATTTATCAGCATTGCAATAAAACTGCACACAAATATATCTTTGTCACTCTCTGCACAATGTCACCTCTCACACACTGTCATTCCCTACAAAACTCGCATTAACTGCCCCAATTCTGTCACACTCATCTTCCATGGCTTATCTACACTTACCCTATCACATTAACCTCCACTAATCTTGTCATTTATCCTTTCTCACACTCACCCCAACCCTGTCATACTCATCTTCCATCACTCTGTCACACTCACCCCCTTTCACCCTGCCACACTCAAACTATCACAGGTTAACATGGCAATGCTCTGCACGGCATGCAGGCCATTCTCGCAAGAGTTCCAGTGAGAAGCAGCTGGAAAGACTAGATGGTCCTGACTGGGCCCCTTCTCACCACATGCTATGATGCACCGCTTCCTCTCATCTCATCCTGACTCATAACCAGGTACCTCTTTGCACTATACACTCTACCACCTTGCACTATATTCACTGACACCTTGCACTATGTACACTTCCACTTTACACTATACACACCACCACTTTACACTATACACACTGCCGCCTTCCACTGTACACACAGCCACTTTTCACTATACATACTGCTACTTTAAACACTGCCACTTTACACACTGCATCCACTACATAAACACACACTCTGCATTCATTACACAAACATACACTGCATTCACTCCACACACTGCATCCACTACACAGACATACACTGTGCATTCACTATACGTACACTGCATCCACTTCACACTATATCCACTACACACAAACACTACACATACTGCATAAATAACACAGACACTGTACACATTGCATACATTACACAAACATACAATCTGCATTCACCCTATAAACACACACTCTACGTCTATTACATCCACTGCATCCACTATACACGCAGAAGTGGCTCTAGACTTTATGAGGCCTTAGGCAAAACTCAAACATGAGGCCCCACTAACAAAAAGGTGGAAAAAAAGAGTTGCAATGCATGCACACTCTCACATATACATATTGACGCACAGTTTACCTGTGTATGTTCCTGAGAGTGTGTTTGACAGAGAATATCCTTGTGTGTGTGAATGTATGTCTCTGTGAGCATGTTTGTGTTTTTGTCTGGGACCATATGGGTTGAATACAGTAAGATTTTTACTGTATTTATGGAGGCATGAGGGGCTCAGGGGGGCTGGATGGTGGTTTTAACACTATAGGGCCAGGAATACATGTTTGTGTTCCTGACCCTATAGTGATCCTTTCAGGATGTTCCTGTGGATGTGATCTACTTGGATGTTACTAAGGCATTTGATGCAGTTTAACACAAAAGGTTACTATTAAAACTGAAATCAGTTTGTTTAGATGAATTTGTGTTCTTGGATAAAATACTGGCTTAACTATGTATGCAGAGAATAGTTCAATATGTAACACTGGATAAAAGTGGTAAAAAAAATCCACTTCACTTTAATTTAATAAATGATCTCAAGTGGGTATTGAACATCATGTGTTGCAAATCTTATCTACAGAATGATTTGGATAAACAGAGGGATTGAGCAGGCAAGTGACAGATGAGATACAGATAAATGCAAAGTAATACATTTTGGAATAAGGAACCAACAAGCCACTTTTACATTAAATGGAGTTGAGTAAAGCATAACATGAAATGAAAAGGACTTAGGTACAAGTATAGATAACAAACTAGGCAACACTAGGCAATGCTGGTTTCAAGTTTGAATGTGATAAACTATAGTCTTTTTCAGCCTAGATTACTATCTAACTATGTATCACAGGCTATCATAAAGCTATACATTATCTTGTATATCTGCCATAAAGTCTGACACTGACTGTTTTTCTGCACATTTGTAGCTAAACATTTACACCATGCTCCATACAAGCTCTGTCCGTACTGTATATTTATATTTTGGACCTAGTACTTGGAAGAATAAAATGTGCATGTCTTACATATTGTCATTTCTATGCACATGTAATACTTTGAGGCATTTTAGTCCTCTGCATGTAGGGATAATGTATTCTAATTGTGCTTACTTTTATGTAAGTATGAAGTATTTGAGATATATTTGACTATGGAAGGTTGGGAGGTATGGCATTTTAATCTTGTTTCAAGATGGGAGGACAAGTGACATTTCTTTTCTGCTGGAGTAAATGTATTACGCTATGATTGCATTTACCCTTTAAAGTTGATAATGGTTTCAACATCTGTATGCATTCGTTACCAGTGGTAGATCATGTCACCTTTCAGACATCCAGGCTATTTATGCTGTGACACAATTTTCCATTTGTTTAGACACAGTGGAGTCCCTGAGTCCTAAGATTCGATTCTGGTAGTTTGTCATCCAAAGGAATACTCAACTGCACAATCAAGGTGTGACTATGTATCACATTTAATCACGTTGCATATGTGTGACCAGTATTACTGGGTTCTTGACATGTTTAATTCATTCATGACTGATGATGTGCCATCATGATTTGACCATGCTATTGTCCATATTATGATTTATGTTTTATTTCTACAGCTCACATCTCTGGTGATGACACATAAAGGTCAGCCATGGACTCTCAAGATGGTCTAAAGTTCTACCGTCTATAGCAATTTCTATATCATGTTCCAAGTCTGCACAGGATTTGCTAGTAGATAAAGCAACCTGATATTTTACCAGCCCTGCTTGTTTTAAGTATTGTTATATTGTTTTGTACTAAATAACTCCAAGAGGCTGTAAACATGGTTATGAGTCAGTCCGAGTATAGGGCCGGAGAGTTAAGCAAACACATTATTAGAAAATCCAAGATCAGGAGTGGAGAAGATAGCATAAATGTTAACCATACAAGCAGGGTTTGGCAACAGCAGCACAAAGACAGGAGCTAAGAAAGCAACTTTGTTACACACGGTAACACAAAATGACTGAGCAACACAATGTTGCATTGAGATTCATTTTACCAGTGATAGGCAGTTCTAACATAAGGTGGGAGTGTGGCTATGTTCAATGCGGTAGTCAGTGTGAAAGACTAGTCGATCAAGGGAATAAGGAAAAGGTGAGTTCTGACAGATCCATGGCAGATGTCATACTAATTTAAGGTGGAGGTGATCCAACATCTCAATATCTCTGGTATAATTTCTGGAGACATTTTATGTTCTTCATGTGCACAATATATGATCAGAACAACTGAACAACTCTAGCCCCTCTTATATCTCCTCACAGATCCATAGGTATGTCCCTTCTCGGTCTCTCCGCTCTGCCCGTGACCACCTCCTGTCCATTGTCCGCACCTGTACGGCCAACTCGCAATTGCAGGACTTCTCGCGGGCGGCTCCCTTCCTATGGAGAAGCCTGCCTACCGCCATCATTATTATTATTATTATTATTATTATTATTATTATTGCCATTTATATAGTGCCAATCAATTACGTAGTGCTTTACAATATTATGAGAGGGGGTTTAACTATAAATAGGACAATTACAAATAAACTTACGGGAACAATAGGTTGAAGAGGACCCTGCTCAATCGAGCTTACATTCTATAGGAGTTGGGGTGTAAAACACATTAGGACAGGAATTTGCAGTCAAATAAGGTGGGCTGCTCTTTAGGAGAGAGCAAGAGACAGGTATGTGAGGTAGAGGTTACTCTGGGAGGCCATAAGCTTTCCTAAAGAGATGGGTTTTAAGGCACTTCTTAAAAGTCTTGCATCTTTTAAGAAGTGCCTTAAAACCCATCTCTTTAGGAAAGCTTATGGCCTCCCAGAGTAACCTCTACCTCACATACCTGTCTCTTGCTCTCTCCTAAAGAGCAGCCCACCTTATTTGACTGCAAATTCCTGTCCTAATGTGTTTTACACCCCAACTCCTATAGAATGTAAGCTCGATTGAGCAGGGTCCTCTTCAACCTATTGTTCCCGTAAGTTTATTTGTAATTGTCCTATTTATAGTTAAACCCCCTCTCATAATATTGTAAAGCACTACGTAATTGATTGGCACTATATAAATGGCAATAATAATAATAATAATAATAATAATAATCAGACTGTATTTTATGGCCTATGCACTTGTTATTCAACTGTCACTTTACTACAGGGCTGTGCTCACTAATTTTAACTCATTTTGCACAACTTCTTTGTGTTTTACCAGTTTGCCCTTTGTGCAGCAATATTATCTTGTCCACTGTTCATTGTGTTTTGATACAGTCTAGTATAAAAGTGTATCCTGATATTTGCAATTGCTTATGTCTTAAACCATAACATTTTACCATTGTTTTGATGATCTAATTTTTATAACATGTCACAATTTATTCCATCTTCTACCAGTTGAATTACTGTATAATACAGTTTCCTGTAGCTGCCAGTCAGTGTCTCAGACCTAGAGAGAAGGCTTTTATTCAAGCAGACATACTCCTTTAGGGAAGCTATGTTCCAGTTTCTAAATTCTGAATAACATGGA
The DNA here is from genome assembly GCA_933207985.1 of Pelobates cultripes. Classification (NCBI taxonomy): domain Eukaryota; kingdom Metazoa; phylum Chordata; class Amphibia; order Anura; family Pelobatidae; genus Pelobates; species Pelobates cultripes. Next base: position 96,586,869 of record OW240922.1, on the reverse strand, counting down.
GATATATCAGTTCGCCTTTTGTCAGCCTGTCCCAGTTGGTTCTTCAAGCTTGCTGGTATAATTGATATCCCTGTAGATTGAACTTAACCCACAGGCTGCATTGTAAAGTTAGTTTACCCTACTTTTACCAGCCTCCTTCTTATCCTAAGCAAGAGAGATGATATGCCTTGGATGTCGTCCGATATGTGGAATGTACTCATTCTTAGAGAAAGTCTAACCCATTGTTTCTAATTCCTTCTTTTAATCATAAAGTGGCTTCTGTTTCTACTCTCAGTATATGGATTATGTTTGCCTTTTATAAAGTCAATGGGATCCAGCTGATTATACCACATTCTACCAGAACACATTCTCCTCAAGGGTAGATGCAGCACACACCTGTAAGGCAGGTACTTGAACATCTTCCAATATGTTCATTCAACATTACTCCTTCATTACTTAACGTTAACATTAGATCTAAATGCTGAGCATTTGGGCATAATGTTGTGCATGCAGTTTCTCAATTACCTGTTCACTTATTAAACTTTTTCACACTGCAGTTTTTCTTTTGTTATGTCCTTTTCTTTCCCTCCCAAATGTTTTAGCAAGAGTGTATCCAAATAGTGAAGCTGCCATGAATTAGCCAGGGATACAGAAAATTGATTTATACTTACCGTAATTTTCTTTTCCTGGATAGATCCATGGCAACACTTGGAGTCCCCGTTTAACCCCTTCCCAATCGCAGACGTATCAGGTACGTCCAACAAAATTAGAATTAGATTGCTTCCGGCCGCTCTGATGGTATTACAGCAACGCTTCGATGTTGAGGCATCGTGCAATACCTCTCCTTACTGCCGGGCGCCGGGGGATCGCCCCCCGCGGAGCGATCACTTCTGGGTTGCTCCACGTGGCGTCCGGCAGTAAAGCAGAGCATCGGAAGCCATCGGGCAGGCTTCCGATGCTCTGCCTGTGCTGAGTTCCTCGAGGGGTCGAGGCACTCAGTGAAGAAAATAAACAAATTTTAAAAACAGAATTTAAAAAATAAACTAATAATATATATATATATATATGTATATATATATATATATTAACCCCCCAGCCATGTGGCACCCTAAATGGCACTTCCTTTCTAAAAGCACTGCATCATGGGGCTTCTGGGGGTGTCCCTAGCCTGCCTCATCATAGATGCAGGCTAGGGATATCCTATCGGAGCTTGCCCCTAGAATAATATTTATTCTAACATTTGTCTGATCAATATTAGTAAATATTGACTCTGATTAATGTGGATCTCCCTCCCTCTCTTCACTTGTGTTTTAGTGAGAGAGGGAGAGATATCTGTGTTTTAGGTAGAGAGATTTAGGTAGTTTTAGGGAGGGATTTGTAAAATTGTGAGACCCAAAGGCTCTTTTTAGAGCCATTAACCCCTACACTGCCAGTGATCACTATAATCACTGTTTTTTGCACAGCAGCACTTTTTGCTGTCTGTGCATTTTTTTTAGGGGTTAATTGGTTTTTTTGTGACAGATCACTAAATAAAGGGATTGTGATCATGTCACAGAGGTCGTATAGTGCTGAGGAGCGTATGCTATCCTTGCGTTAGAGTCTGGCGTGTCTATGTCTGACTCAGACCCTGATTTTGACCCTGCCAGGTGCTCAGATACATCACTAGATACAGTGTCTGCTGCTAGTGATGTATCTAGTTATGATGTATCTGTGGCTGGTAGTCCCCCTGCCAGAAGGAGACGTGCTGCTCCAGCTAGCAGTACTGCTGAGAAGTGGGTAGTGCCTCATCGTCAGAGGCCAGATATCCCACCCTTCACTGCTAATCCTGACATCAATGTGGATGTCGCAGGATTTAGCCTTCAGCAGTTTATAGAGGTGTTTCTAGGTGATGATGTATTGGGGAACATTGTCGCCCAAACTAATTTATATGCCCATCAGTTCTGTGCTGCAAAGCCTGACTCTTTTTTGGCAAAGCAGCAATGGGCCCCCCATCGATGTGCCAGAATTTAAATAATTCTGGGCATGGACAAAGCTAGTGGGCATCACAAAGAAGTCCTCCATCTGCTCCTACTGGAGCAGTAGCCCCATTTACTCCCAGTGTATGTCAAGGCAGAGATGTGAAATGATTCTACATTTCAAATACTTCAGCAACAACAGCCTGTGCCCCCGAGGAAGCATCCCCAGTATGACAGGCTGTATAAAATCCGCCCCCTGATTACCCACTTTGCTGCCAGGTTTGCAGAGGCTTATACACCTGGAAGGAATATATGCATGGATGGACCCCTGATGAAGTATAATTGAAGGCTATTCAGGCAGTATCCAAGCGCTCCAGGTGTGGTGTAAAGGTGTATAAGCTCTGTGATAGTGAGACTGGGTATACTCAGGCCTTCCGGGTGTATGAGGGAAAGGATACCCACCTTGACCCTCCAGGTTGCACAGAACATATGGGAACCAGTGGCAAGATTGTCTGGGAGCTTATATTCCCCCTGATGAACAAAGGGTACCTCTTGTATACAGACATGTTTTATACAAGTGTCTCTTTGTTCAAGCTACTGTATTGTTTTGATACAGTAGCTTGTGGTACAATAAAAAAAACTGTGCACGTTTCCCAGGACAACTTGCACGCACCCGGCTATGAAGAGGGGAGACCTCAGCTCTGTGCCAAGAGGAGCTGTTGGCAGTTAAGTACAAAGACAAGAAGGATGTGTACCTTCTTACTACCATCCACACTGAGAGTACTGTGGAGGTCTCTGTACGTGGCAGAGCTGAGAGCACAAGGAAGCCAGTGTGCATCAAGGCCTATAACCGGCATATAGCTGGGGTTTATCTGGCAGATCAGCCTCTGCAGCCCTACCTAATTATATGGAAGACAAGGGCCTGGTACAAAAAGGTTGCAATCTACGTAATGCAGATTGCAACCCACAACACTTTTTATGTTGTTAAAAAAAAAAAACCCTAGAATGCAACTGAGTTTTTTACAGTTTCAGCTCCAGATCATTTCGGGGATTTTGTACCATGATGCACCTCCGTTGATGGGAGAGAGCAGAGTTGGGGTTACACATATTATTTTTAAAATCCCCCCTACTGCGGCAAAGCAGAATACTCAAAAAAGATGCAAAGTCTGTTTTAAGAGGGGCAGAGAAAATGTTCCGTATCTTACTGTCCTCATTGCCCTGGAGAGCCTGGACTCTGCATTGGGGACTGCTTCAAACGACACCACAGTCTTTTTTCTTTGTTACATTTAGCCTTTGTATGGGGGGCATGGGTGTACTCAGGAGACCGTGCAGAAAACAACCTGGAGTGTTTTCTTGCAATAACCAACAACAGGCTCTCCTAAATCACAGTCAAAAAGCAATGTGTGTGTAAAAATAAAAATTTAAAAATTACCACCACACACTTTTTTGTGTGGGGCTAAAACAGTTGCATGAAAGCACTCCATATACAATACCTCGGGGTGTCTACATTTCAAATATATACCATAGGCGTGCACCGCATGTATATATACATGCATACACACACACACACACACATATATATATATATATATATACACACATACATACACCGATGTGTGTGTGTGTGTGTGTTGTGTGAGGGTGGTTTGAGGGTGCTGTGTGTGAGGGTGCTGTTAGTGTGATGTGTGTGTGAGGGTGCTGTTTGTGTGATGTGTGTGTGAGGGTGCTGTTTGTGTGATGTGTGTGTGTCAGGGTGTTTGTGTGTGTGTGTGTGTGTGTGTGTGTGTGTGTGTTTGTTAGGGTCCTATTAGTGTGCTGTGTGTGTGAGGGTGCCGTGTGTGTGTTTGTGAGGGTGCTGTTTCTGTGCTGTGTGAGAGGGTGCTGTGTGTTTGAAGGTGCTGTGTGTGTGTGGGTGCATGTGTGTGTGGGTACTGTATGTGTGAAGGTGCTGTATGTGTGTGGGGATTGTTGTTCCTGCTGCTTTCCCTGGTGGTTCAGTGGAGAGTGAACTCTAGCCACTATGGGGCTAGAGTTCACTCTCACGAGATCTGAGCGTTGCCGCGGCAACGTTCAGATCTCGCAAGAGGAACCCGGCGGAGCTGCTGGTTGAGCTCCTTGGGTCCTCTCCTGCCTCCCTCCATAGTGCAGTGGGGATGGAGGCTTAGAGCAGAGCCGGTGCTCGGATAGCACCGGCTTTGCATGAGCCGACAGGGAAGATCCTGAGATCTCCCCTGCCGGTCTCAATCCATAGGCGTGCCACGGGGATTAGGGTGTTCCTGGGCACAACTCAAATTACAAGTCATACAATTGTAACTGAACCTTCAAAATCCTGGCAAACCTATGCATGGAGGGCATGGGTGTAATTAGGAGGCCTTGCAGAAAGCAACCTGGAGTGTTTTCTTGCAATAACCAACAACAGACTCCACTAAATCACTCACAAATGTGTATGTAAAAAAGAAAATTTAAAAATTACCACCACACATTTTAATTTTTTTTTTACTAAAACGATTTCATCAAAGGCATCAAAACACTCTATATACAATACAGTGGGGTGTCAACTTTTCATATATATGCCACCTTATGACAAGAAAATAAATTGTGATATGTAAAAAGTCCCCCAAAAAGAAGATAGGCAAAGAAGATATGTCAAATTTGAAAAACACATGTCAGAAGTTTGGCATTGCATCCCCCAAACAACCCAACAAACCTGTCACTTTACTCATGATATGTTGCTGAACACATAGTGCTGTGTTCTTTGGCAGTAACACCTAACAGGAGCTGAGAATCCACGCCCTCAACCCCTCTGTTCCTGTGTGTTCAACTTGTCTGGTTACAACTACATGTTTGTTCGTCCACCCACTGTAAAGCACTGCGGAATTTGTTGGCGCTATATAAATAATAACATCATAATAATAATAATAATAGTAATACACAGGAGATGTTTCTAAACACATATTGGGGTGTTCTTTGGCAGTAACACCTAACAGGTACTGAGAATCCATGCCTAAAATAGAATGTGTGTGAAAAATAACACAAAAAAAAATTACTATCCAAAAGACTGGTGGTAGAATTAGAGCATGGAAAGTGTTAAAATACCACCATTTGAAATACCCTAGAGTGTCTACTTTTCAAAAATATATTGTTTGATGCTGGTAAATTACATTGGCCGGCTTCAAAAATGTCCCAAATGGGACATGGGTGCATGATGACCAGCTGTGAAAATTCCCATTTTGAAAACTGGAATGCGCACCCTCCAAATAAGGACTTTTTGCCCCGAGAGAACCCGACACACCTATACATGGGTAGTATCACTGTACTCAGGAGATGTTGCTGAACACATAAAGTTCTCCGTACATGTATTCTTAAATTGCTATGTGTGTCAAAAAAATCATAAATTATAATTAAAAAAAAATAATCATAGATTGGTGGTAAAATGGTTGCATGAAAAGAGTCAAAATACCCCAAGTTTAATATCTTAGGTTGTCTTCTTTAAAAAATATATACATGTAAAAGGTTATTCCTGACAGATATTAGTGTTACAATGTAACCCATTCATTTTGAAAAAAATGGTTTGGAAATAGCAAAGTGCTACTTGTACTTATTGCCCTATAACGTGCAAAAAATTTAGAAACTATTGTGGGTATTTTTTGGCGGTTGCAGATGCGTAACAGATTTTGGGTGTCAAAGCTAGAAAAAGTGTGTTTTCAAAAAAGATTTCATTATATTTTAGATTTATTTTATAGTAAATTTTATGATATGTGGGGATATTTATGGGATAATAATAGTAAACAGTGAGAATTGCCCACTAATTCAATTCTCAGATCCCAAAGGTCGTTATCGTGTTAAGTGAAAAGTATTTCATATAAATAAAATCACAATTTTGTTATAAAAATAGATTTTATTTTATAATAACAATTAATTAACAAATAATATTATGTAACATGCGTGACAATAATCAATGAATATCCAGTATAAAATGATATGCAATACAATGGAATGGGTATACACGTTTCAATGGCTAAACAGCACTTTCTGTCAAGACTTACACGATTTATGAGGTATCTTTCACAGAGAGAAAGCGAAGCTTTTCACAGCGAAGGGCCATAAAACCCTGGCTAACAGTTAGATCAACTGAATAACCCTTCAATGTTGGCTAGACCTCCTAAGTAATTAAGATCTATTCTTATGTAATTTTAAATAAAATAACATTTAAACCAGTTCATTAGTCATTTCCTGGAACCATCCAATAAGAGAATCTACCATATTTTATAAGCAGATTTTGTTTTTAATTTGCCTAAACAGATATCTTATCTTATATTAGAGCAAATCAATACACCTGGATAAAAACAGCGGCATGCTAACATGTGATAATATCACATTAATATATAATTATTCTTAATTCCACCTGCAGAATGGAATGTTTATAACTATATATTCTTTAGTTAACTAAGATTTCTTAATATGGAAATCTGACCGTGATTTATCCAGTCATATATCATGCTATTAGTAAATTTTTATTAATTTAAATTAAGTAAATTAAACCAGTATAATTACCAGTTGAGTAGATATTTCATCCGATTGGTAGATAGTCTCAGGAACTTGTTTGGATGTCTCTCTGCATGGAGTTATGGTGAAAGGTGGTGTTGGTTAGAAAATCAGTAAAATTCTAAGTGTTAGAGTTTTAAGAGTACAGTGTTAGTTTCAGATGTTGTCCTGGGTTTCTCTGCATGTCCGAGTTGGAGTCTCCAAACTTCCAATTCCTCTCTCCTCTTTTTCCTTCTTTTTCTTCTCCCTCTTTGTCTTAACTTTTAAAGGGAAAATTCACTAGTTGCTAGACCAATAGAAACAATGGGGTGTGGTTACCTTCCTTTTGACAATTTAAGTATTTGGTCTATAGAGGGCAGTCTCGTCCCACTAAACATACCTATCCAGGAAAGAGTTAACTTTTCCTGGTGGCTATTTTGACATCATTTTGGCTTATCTTTATAGTGGCCATAACTTACGTTTCCTTTCACTTCAAAGGGTTTTCTCTTAGTTTTGTCCAGACTTAGTGTCTGCAATTCCTGCTAAAATTTCTAAAATGGCAGTTCATGAACTAAGTTTAACCTTTTCCGTACAATGGTACCTTATAAAATTAGAAAGTAAAATTTAATTATTTAATATTCTCTGTCACAAATGTCTGGGTTTAGAATTGATTATATTCCATTAGCATTTAGACAGTCTGTCCAACCCCCGTTCTCCTTATCACTTGGTTTGTATATACTATGCATTCCTTTAGCTCTGGGAAAGTGGTTAGTTTTACAGATAGGATAGAAATTTCGTGTCTCTTTGTTAACTTGAAAATAACAAAATGGAGTCTGGTCTTTTCAGAGTGACTCAGAATATACACTTTTAATTTCTATCATAGCACAAGATGTCTGCCGATATAAATACCCTGACAATATGATAATATAAGGGTATCTATAGAAAGACCATTTAATGGTGAGAAAAACTGTATATAATATGTGTGGGTGCAGTAAATGAGTAAGAGGAAAATTGCAGTTAAACACAAACACTGCAGAAATGTAAAAAGAGCCCTGGTCCTTAACGGTAAGAAAATTGAAAAACGGTCTGGTCACTAAGAGGTTAAATTAAAGGGAGGAGAAGGTGAATTTATGCCTCCAAATTCTGTCCTTTACATCCAAATGGGAGGCGCTAACCACAGGGCCGGATTAACATAGGGGCTGATAGAGCTGCAGCTGCAGGCCCAAGCCCATGGAATTGGCCCATTTAAACCTACTCTTAGGTTTGCCACCTGACTGGTATTTTACTGGCACAGCTGGTATTTGAGGCTGCCTGGCCATGCCAGTATTGCCGTAATACCAGCAATACAAATGCAGGTATTTTTCTTGGTATAAACAGAGATTACTCTGCAATACCAGCACTGGCCAGTAGGGGTCAGTGTGTGTGGAGATAGGCAGGGATACTGATCCGTGGGGGAGCAGCTACACAGCACAGAGTCCAGACAGCAGCTCTACAGCTCAGGTAAGTGAAGGATGGGGGGAAAGGCAGCAGGGACACATGGGGACACTGAGACACTAGGGGACACATTGGGACACTGAGACACTAGGGGATACTGGGAGACCTGGGGACACTGAGACACTTGGGGACACAGACACATGGGGACAGTGGAAAACATGGGCTGGGCTCTTAATCTGGCCCTGGCTAACCCAATAGTGATATTGCTATCTATCTATCTTGAAAAGACAATTACAGTATGTATGTGTACATGTTCTTTATTCCTATGCTTCATTATGGACATTCATATAATTGTACATATAAGGTAATGCTATTTACGTCATTATGTCATTTATGTACTCACTTTGCTACATATAATATTATGTACACAATTATACCATATGTCTAATTATACAATTATAACCAGCTGTTTGTTTTGTATATGGTTTTGTTCACCAGTTCTTTATATCAGGAGTTCCCAAACTGTTTAGTGATTGACCATAAGTAATTCCTGCTGAGTCAAGTCGTCTGCCAAGACATAAACAAGTAAGCTCCTGTCTCCTGTGTTTCTTAACCCCTTAACTCCGGACGGCGTACTATTACGCCCTGCAGGAGCCGGCTCTAAACACCGGCGGGCGTAATAGTACGCCCTCACTATAATGGCCGCCCACGTGGCCGGCGCTAATCGCCCGCTGCAGATCGCAGTGACAGGCTGTCACTGCGATCAGTATTTAACATGTGTCAGCCGATTTCAAATCGGCTGACACACGTGGCCAGCGGCTACCCCTGTGCAGATTGCGGTCTGGGGACATACCTGGCCCCCCAGGCAGTCCCCCTGGGGTCAGTGACCGCAATCTGCACTGTGTGATCGCAGTGACAGGCTGTCACTGCGATCACACACGTGGCCGGTGGCTTTCTGCTGTGCAGATCGCAGTCGGGGGACTTACTTGGCCCCCCAGGCCATCCCCCTGGGGTCAGTGACCACGATCTGCACCTTCTGAGCGCAGTGACAGGCTGTCACTGCGATCTCAGAGTGCTCTGATCGCAGTGACAGCCTGTCACTGCGATCAATGTTACATGTGTCAGCCTAATGGCTGATACATGTAACAGGCACCATGATCCCCCTGCAGATCGGTAGGGGGAGTGCTTGTACCACCCAGGCACTCCCCCCTGTGGTCAAATAACCAATCTGCAGGAGGTGATCACAGTGACAGCCAGTCACTGTGATCACTATTACTATGTGTCAGCCAATTACCTCAGGTCACTGGCTGACACTTTGTCTCTGCCCCTCTCCTCACCTCACTTCGATCTGAGAGAGAGAGGCATAGACATCGTTGGTTTTAGAGCTCCAGTGAAAAAAAAAAGTTTTATTACTTTATAAAAGTTTTAAAAATATATATTTTATTTAACCCTTTCAGCACTGTTCACAGCTTATTACTGTCATCAGCTGAATAGGGCATCAAGTACTTTTGTACTTTATTTAAAAAAAAAATTGCGGTCAAAAAAAATAATTTCTCATTTTTTTGACCCTTTGTGTCAGTTGCAGCAACCCAAATCTCCATTACCCTTTCCCCGCTGCCGTGATCACTGTACTGTACAGTATATCTGCTGTACGGTACTATATCAGTGATCACTGTGATCAGAGGGGTCTCTGATCAGGCTGACTTTTTTTTTAAGGTTATTTTTTTTCATAACTTAAAAATAACCCTTTCAGTACTGATCGCAGCTGCCTATACTGTGATCAGTACATTTATTTTATTTTTGAGGGTGGGTAGTGGGTGTTAGGCAGGTATTTAATTAATTAGCCCCTTAGCCCTTTTCACTTAATTTTTTTCCCCCTAGAATGGCACGTCGCTACTCAGCCGAGGAGGCGTATGCCATTCTGGCAGGCAGTGATAGTGACACTCTGCAAGACAGTGACACTATCACTGCCTCTGACATTGAGCCTCTGAGTGAGACCTCAAGTGATGGTGCCCCACCACCACTCACAAGAGGAGGCTCAGAATGCCCAATGCCAGAGGGAGACTGGGTGCCTTCAAACATGATGGCACCAGAAATACCGCCGTTCACTGTTACACCTGGCATCACTGTAACAGTGGACGACTGTGAGCCAATTCGTTTTTTTGAGCTATTTATGTCGGACGATGTATTTGAGCTCATGGCTCAGCAAACAAATTTGTTTGCTATGCAGTATCTCTCTGCACATCCGGGGTCTCATCATAATCGCAGGAATATGTGGAGACCCACGGATGTCGCAGAGATGAAACGGTTTTGGGCTTTAACCCTAGTGATGGGTATAGTTAAAAAGCCCAGTATCAGATCCTACTGGAGCAAGCAACGCATCCTGGCTACCCCTCTTTTCCCTGAGGTTATGCAGAGGGATCGCTATCTGCAACTGCTGCGATTCCTTCATTTTAATGACAACTCACTATGTCCCCTTAGAAATGACCCACTGTTTGACAGGCTCTATAAAATTCGGCCCTTTATCCAACTCCTGTCAGACAAATTTTCAGAAAATTATATCCCCGATAAAGATATTTTAATTGACGAATCCCTTATGAAATTCAAAGGTCAACTGCAATTTAAGCAATACATTCCTTCTAAGCGGTCCCGATATGGCGTTAAATTTTATAAATTATGCGAATCCTGTACTGGTTACACATGGGCGTTTCGCATTTACCAGGGGAAGGGTAGCCATCTTGACCCACCAGGATGTCCTGATTCTGTGGGTACAAGTGGAAAGATTGTTTGGGATCTAATCCTTCCCTTGTTAAATATAGGCTATGGGTAGGCTATTATACCAGTATACAGTTATTTAAAAATTTATATGACTTTGAAACCCTAGCCTGTGGCACAGTGAGGAAGAATCGCAGGGGTTTCCCCCAAACCCTGGCAAGAGGCAGAAGCAGTAGAGGTTCCTCTTCAGTCCTCCGCCAGGATGAGTTGCTTGCCCTTCGTTTCACAGATAGGAAGGATGTATACATGCTGTCTACAATGCATGACAAAAGTACAGTGCCAGTGTCTGTGAGAGGTAGCACTGAGCAACTGGAAAAGCCGAAGTGCATTGTAGACTACAGCAAGTTTATGGGGGGAGTAGACTTGGCTGACCAATGCATACAGCCCTATATAGTGAACCGGAAAACTAGGACCTGGTACAAGAAAACTGAAATCTACGTGAGCCAGATTGCAATTTTCAATGCCTATGTCCTCTATAAAAACGAGGTCATAGGTAGGCCCTGCCCTTTCCTAGACTTCACTCTAAGCCTTTTGTCACATTTATTATTTACCCAGCCCCCCAATCCCACTTTGGGATCAGAAGATCTCCAAAGACTTTGTGGCAAACACTTCCCTTCCCGAATCCCTGCCACTGCTAGTAAAAGAAATTCCAAAAAAAAGTGCCGTGTTTGCTACAAGAAAGGAGTCCGAAAGGACTCTAGTTATTATTTCCCAACTTGTCCATCTAAACCCGGCCTCTGCATAACAGACTGTTTCAAAGTCTACCATACAGAGCTGAACTTCTAAATCACTCTGTATGGGACTTTGGCAGTTTGTTTGTTTGATTTCCCTGGATTACTGACCTTGGCTTGTCCTGACTACGCTTTGTTAGCTGCCTGTACCGACCCATTGGCTTGTTTTACCAACTACTCTAACTTCTGGATTCCCCTAACCTGGATTCCCCTAACCTTGGCCTGTCACTTTAGAATGGCCACTTTAGCCATTCTAAAGTGGCTACACCAAACAACTCAAATTACTACAATTGTAGTATTTGAAATGTGCCTTCACAAAAAAAAGCAAAAAACTAATCACAGGGTTAATGCTGCGATTAGCACTGAAAGGGTTAATAAAATCACAGTGTTTTTTTCTTAACTTCTCAGCTTTTCACACAGTAACTCCCTATGCAAGATAAAACATCTCTCTGCCTCTCTCTGCCTCCAGATCAAAGTGTATGTGGGGGTTCTGTTCTATTCCTGTGATATAATAAAAACCTTGAAACATTGTACATGTGGGTACTGTTCTATTCAGAAGACCGTGTTAAATCAAAATACCAAGGTTTTAGTGCACTATTACCAGAATTATGACATTTCTAGTGAAAATTCAATTTATGTGATTAAAAAGAAAAAACTAAAAGTAGGTATCGCTACATGGGCCCAGCATTTCTGTTAAAATGGCTAGACCAAACATCTTAAGGTCTGCATTTTGCCCAGGCTGCCATGCTCTCTCAAAGGCAAGATAGGCCCAGAAAATCGCTTTGCCAATTTTCAATGTTTAAAACCAAAAAATGGACAGGCGTATGTAAGACCCTAGAACTTTCAAAAACCCCATAAAACCTATACATGGGGGTACTGTGGCGCTCTTGAGACGTCAATGAACAGAACTAGGAGTGTTTCAGGGCAGTAAACTACATACTGACGATAAAATTATCAGTAAAATTACAGTTTTTATGTGAAAAATTGAGAAAAAAACCCACAAACACTAACTTTGGCTAGGGTTTGTGCCCAAGTGGCTACTACAAAAGACTGGGCATACCCCATTTTGAATACCCTGGGATGTCTACTTTTTCAGATGGTATGCCATGAAGGGGGTAAATTTCATTTTGTGGCTGCCATACGGTCTCAAAGGCAGCCTTGTCACAGCAGACTAATCTGACAAATTTGAATGTGAAAAAGCATAAATTGATAAGCCGTATATAAGACTCAGTAACTTTCAAAAACCCCATAAAACCTATACATGGGGGGTACCATGGTGCTTGTGAGACACCACTGAACAGAACTAGGAGGGTTTCAGGGCAGTAGACTATATACGGACGTTAATATTATCAGTAAAAGTGCAGTTTTTATGTGAAAAACGTAAAAAAAAACCCGGAAGACTAACTTTGGCTAGCCTTTGTTCCCAAGTGGCTACTACAAAAGACTGGCCATACCCCATTTTGAATACCCTGGGATGTCTACTTTTTCAAATGGTATACCTTTAAGGGGTAATTTTAATTTCTTGGCTGCCATACGGTCTCAAAGGGAGCCTAGACACAGCAAACTAATCTGACAAATTTCATTGTGAAAAAGCAGAAATGGATAAGCCGTATATATGACCCTGTAACTTAAAAAAAAACAAACATAAAACCTATACATGGAGGGTACTGTGGCGCTTGTGAGACATCACTGAAAAGAACGAGGAGGGTTTCAGGGCAGTAGACTATATACGGACGTTAATATTATCAGTAAAAGTACAGTTTTTATGTGAAAAACGTAAAAAAAAAACCGGAACATTAACTTTGGCTAGCATTTGTGCCCAAGTGGCTACTACAAAAGACTGGCCATACCCCATTTTGAATACCCTGGGATGTCTACTTCTTCAAATGGTATGCCATTAAGGGGTAGTTTTCATTTATATGACCCTGTAACTTTCAAAAATCACCTAAAAGCTATGCATAGGGCATACCGTGCAGCTCGTGAGACATCACTGAACAGAACTAAGAGTGTTTCAGGGCAGTAAACTATATACTGACAATAATATTATCAGCAAAAGTACAGTTTTTATTTGAAAAATGAAAAAAAAAATGAACACTAAGTTTGGCTAGCGTTTATGCCCAAGTGGCTACTACAAAAGACTGGACATACCCCATTTTGAATACCCTGGGATGTGTTCTTTTTCAAATGGTATGCCATGATGGCGTAACTTACATTTCTAGGCTGCCATATGGTCTCAAAGGCAACCTAAGCCCAGCAAACCAATCTGTGAAATTTCTCTGTAAAAAATAAATAAATAGACAAGACGTATATTTGACCCTGTAACTTTCAAAAACACCATAAAACCTATACATGGGGGGTACTGTTTTACTCATGAGACATTTCTGAACACAAATATGTATGTTTTATTGCAGTAAAACCAAACAGTATTGTGACATTATCAGTTAAATTGACATGCAGAAATTGAAAAATATCAAAATTTCTTAATTTTTTAAACTTTTTTAGATTTTATTCATATAAAATGGAGTTCTATATATGAATGTTTGATATGGAATGAAAGCCCTGTTCCCCTCAACAAACCCATATATAATAAGTGTGGGTGCACTTAGTATGAAAGAGGTAAATTATAGTTGAACAGACAGAGAGTCAAATTCTGTGGTTTGTTTACATTTTGTTTTGATCACAACTTGTACATTTCGCTCCGTCCTTAAGGGGTTAAAGTACCAACACATATTTATATATTAAGTGTATTCAATAATAAATTAAAAAAGTAGTAAATTGATATTTTTAATTTAATATCCCCCGCCTTTAAAATATGCATTTTTATTATTTGCATTTATATAGCGCCAACAAATTCTGTAGCGCTTTACAATATTTAATTACAAGCAAGTGGGTCCCAAAAAATAACTGTATTCAAAAGTGGGTCTCAGCCCAAAAAAGTTTGGGAAGCCCTGCTTTATATACATAGTTATGCTTACATATTTTCCATGTATATGGTTTTGTTTGTGTATTTGTCATATATATGGTTATCTTAATATATTTATTACAGATATTGCTATGCAGAGGTGGCTCTAGACTTTAAGAGGTATTAGGCGAAACCTAAACATGAGGCCCCACTAACATAAAAATGAAATAAATAGAGTTGCAATACATGCACACTGTCACATATACACATTGATGCACTGTTTACCTGTGTATGTGCCTGAGAGTGTGTCTGACAGAGAGTATCCTTGTGTGTGTGAATGTATGTCTCTGTGAGCATGTTTGCATTTTTGTCTGGGACTGTATGTGTATGGGGTAGCTGCTTGAAGTGTGTTGTGTGTATGGGGGATGCCTGTAGCCTTTGTGCATTGTGTTTATGGCAAAGGTATGTTTCCTGACTGTGTGTACGATGAATGTCTTCAGCTGGTGACTGTGACAAAGGTGAGTAAAGGGGTACCAGTGGCAGGGAGAGTGTGACAGGGCGAAAGGGGTAAATGGACAGGGTGGGGGTGTTGTGAGAGAGAATGAGAGACAGGGAGTATGACATGGTTTGATGAGGGAGTGTGACAGGGCGAGTGGAGGTAAGTGGGTCAGGGCAATTGTGGCATGGTAGGAGGGACCAGTGTGACAGGATTAAGGGGGGTTAATGTGACAGGGTGAGTTTGGAGGGGGTGGGATTAACAGGATTAGGAGTGGTTAATGTGGAGGCATGAATAGGCTGAGAGTGTGGGGGGGTGATGACAGTGTAGGGAGGGGTGACAATGTGTGGGGAGGTGACAGTGTGAGGGGATGCTAACAGTCTGTCTGGGGAGGCTGTGTGTGTGACGGGGCTGATACTGTGTATGTTGGAAGGTGATCCTGTGTGTGAGAGGGTGATGGAGTGAGGGAGGGGGAGGGAGGGGTGATTGTGAGAGGGAGGGGGATGGTGAGGGAGGTGATTGTGAGAGGGAAGGGGTGATGGTGAGAGGGAGAGGGCTGGATGGTGAGAGGGGTAATGGTGAGAGGGAGAGGGTGATGGTGAGAGGGGTGATGGGTGAGAGGGAGGGGGCCGGTGAGAGGAAGGAGGGGTGATGGTGAGAGGGAGGGGTGATGTGAGAGGGAGGGGGTGATGTCATCTGCCAAGACATAAACAACTAAGCTCCTGTCTGAATTTGTTTCTTAAAGTAACAACACATATTTATATATTAAGTGTATTCAGTAATACATTTAAAAAGTAGTAAATTGTGTGATTGTGATGGTGGGGGGGGTGATGGTGTGAGGGAGGAGGGTGATGGTGAGAGAAAGGGTGGTGATGAGAGAGGGAGGGGGGGTGATGGTGTAAGGGAGGGGGTGATGTGAGAGGGAGGGTGGTGAAGGTGTAAGGGTGAAAGGGAGGGGGGTGATGGTGAGAGGGAGGGGGGTTATGGTGAGAGGGAGAGGGGGGTAATGGTGTGAGCGAGGGGGGATGATGGGGAGAGGGCTGGACTAAGTACCTTTTTTTATTCCCTGGTGGTCCAGTTTGGGCTGCCTGGTGGTTCATGTATCTTGCGAGACTCGCGGCAATGTTCTGATTGGCCAGTTGCAGTGGTAACCTGCAGCAATGCTCTGATTGGCCAGTTCTCGCGAGACACATGGTCTGCAGCTCTGCACACTGCAGAGCTGCACACCGGTGTCTGTGATGGCTGGCCGGGCAGACAGGAGGGCCTCACACCCCATGGTATACTGACCGAGGACCTGACACAGTCTGCCCTATGGCGGTTTAGGCAACCACAAGGCCCCAGACAGCTTGAGGCTTTAGGTGTCGCCTAAACCGCCTAATTAGAGAGCTGCCTCTGCTGCTATGTGTAATTAAGGTTCCTTGTTCACCAAGCAAATAGTCTTGTTATGGTCTACTTGTAGTTTCCACATATACAGTTAATATTCATTTGTCAGGCATGCAAAGATTTTCACATACAGATCACATGCACAGTTATATACACAGATAACCATCCCTCAGTTAATGTTTTCAGTCACATGGATTCATTGTTTTAGGAATGGAGAGGGGGTGGGGGAGGGGGAAGCAAGAATACATCAGACCATGATATTTTCTGTAGGCAAAATTACATGTTATCACTTGGGTGTGTATTAGTAGAATGGGATAACCAACTCTTTTAATATATTGTGTTTCTTATCTTTTTTTTTTTTAAATATTGAAACATATGACCTTCCAAACTACACGAGATTTCCTGGTTAGTTGTTAGTTGTCTTCAAGCGGGTGTGTCAGGCCTACAACGTGTACTCTGCCAGTTCACAGTGCCACTCATATCTGGTGTCACAATAGCTTGCATTTAAAAACAAAACTTTTTTCACTGTTATAGATTGAATAGCAGTTAGTTGTCTCAAAGCGGGTGTGTCAGGCTCACAGTGGAAACTGTGCCCAGTGCCACCACTCACTCACTGGTACCCGGACAAAATTTCTTTTCACAAAAGGCAATCCCCAACCTGTACTCGATTGTGCAAAAGGAAATAATGGCATGTCTGGCACACAGTGTTGGGGCAAGGGTCCATCTGACCACTGATAACTGGTCTGCAAAGCATGGTCAGGGCAGGTATATCACCTACACTGCGCATTGGGCAAACCTGCTGACGGCTGCCAAGCATGGAATGCGTGGCTCTGCAGAGGAGTTGGTGACACCGCCACGACTTGCAGGCAGGCCTGCTGCCACTTCCTCTACTCCTCCTACTCCATCCTCTTCCATAACCTCCTCGGCTGAGTCCTCTTCTGCTGCTGCGTCTTGCTCCACATCAACGGATAGGGGACGTAACAGCGATTAAACTGATAAGAATAGTACTACTTAACACACCACTCCTATCTGGTGGCACATTAGATTGCACGCGCAGTGCCCCAAATTTGAAGAAGGAGGACCGACCAAGCATCTTTTTCCATCTCCCGGTTCCTAAAATCGATGCCATATACACGTCCCCTGATAGGGGACGTAACAGGGATTAAACTGATAAGAATAGTACTACTTAACACACCACTCCTATCTGGTGGCACATTAGATTGCACGCGCAGTGCCCCAAATTTGTTGTGATCTGTGAGTAAGGTAAACGGTTGTCCATACAAGTAAGGTTGCAGCTTTTTGAGGGCCCACACCACCGCCAGGCACTCCTTTTCAATGGCAGTGTATCTACTTCCCTGGGCAAAAGTTTCCGGCTTAGATAAGCCCCGGGTTGCTCGCCGCCATCTGCTCCGACTTGGCTCAGTACTGCTCCCAATCCAAACATAGAAGCGTCTGTATGGACGAGAAAGTGTTTAGTTGGATCAGGAGCAGAAAGTACAGGTGATTTAATGAGCGCCGTCTTGAGCTGTTGGAAGGCCTGTTCACACTCTGGGGCCCATACTACTATCTTGGGGAGGTTTTTACACGTTCCTATATGGCACTTACTGGGCTTTAGGGTCAGTCTGGCCTCCCTAATCCGGTCTAGTATGGCTTCTATGTGGGTCAGGTGTTTGGGCCAGGAGCAGCTAAAAATGGCTATATCATCCAAGTAGGCGCAGGCATACTCCTGAAACCCATCCAGTAGCCGATCTACCATCCTCTGAAAGTTAGCCGGGGCATTGTTCATCCTGAATGGCATGACCTTAAACTGATACAGGCCAAACGAGGTGACAAATGCCGACTTGTGGATGGCGTCCTCGGCTAATGGAATTTGCCAGTACCCCTTGCACAGATCTATTGTGGTGAGGTACTGGCCTCTGGCCATTTTGTCTAGGAGCTCGTCTATCCGGGGCATAGGGTAGGCGTCTGAGGTTGTTTTATCGTTTAGCCTCCGGTAGTCTACACAGAAACGGGTCGTGCCGTCCCGTTTCGGTACTAGTACTAGAGGGGAGGCCCAGGGGCTATCAGAGTGTTCTATCACCCCTAACTGCATCATTTCCTCAATTTCTTTCCGCATATTTTCTTTAACTGCTTTGGGTATGCGATAGGCGGTTTGGCGAAGGGGGGTCTGGTCTAGGGTTTCAACTTTGTGAGTGGTTAACGGACTGTACCCAGGTAGGTTGGAAAACGTGGCCCCCTTGTCCTGGATTAATCTTTGGACCTGGGTTCGCTCCTGGGGGTCTAACCGTTCTCCTAACTGTACTTCTCCCAGGTCTCCGCTCTGGCCCTCTAGGTCTAGGAGATCTGGGAGTGGCAAATTATCATAATCTTCAGTGGCAGGTGCACAGATCGCGGTTACCTCTTTCGTGTGCTCGTGGTATGGCTTGAGTATGTTCACATGGAGCATGCGCTTGCCTCCCGTGACTGTGACCGCACCGATCACAAAGGTGGTATCACAAACCTGCTCTACCACCTTGTAAGGGCCCTGCCAGGAAGCCAAGTGACCCTATGTAGGAGGAACAGTCTCTATTCTGCTCTGTGTCAGTGTGTATCATGGTCTCTGAGGACAGGTGTCAATCCATATCTGCCAAGTGACCGTATGTAGGGGAACAGTCTCTATTCTGCTCTGTGTCAGTGTGTATCATGGTCTCTGAGGACAGGTGTCAATCCATATCTGCCAAGTGACCCTATGTAAGGGGAACAGTCTCTATTCTGCTCTGTCAATCCATATCTGCCAAGTGACCCTATGTAGGGGGAACAGTCTCTATTCTGCTCTGTGTCAGTGTGTATCATGTCTCTGAGGACAGGTGTCAATCCATATCTGCCAAGTGACCCTATGTAGGGGAACAGTCTCTATTCTGCTCTGTGTCAGTGTGTATCATGGTCTCTCAGGACAGGTGTCAATCCATATCTGCCAAGTGACCTTATGTAGGAGGAACAGTCCCTATTCTGCTCTGTGTCAGTGTGTATCAGGGGCTCTGAGGACAGGTGTCGATCCATATCTGCCAAGTGACCCTATGTAGAGGAACAGTCTCTAGTCTGCTCTGTGTCAGTGTGTATCATGATCTCTGAGGACAGGTGTCAATCCATATCTGCCAAGTGACCCTATGTAGGATGAACAGTCTCTATTCTGCTCTGTGTCAGTGTGTATCATGATCTCTGAGGACAGGTGTCAATCCATATCTGCCAAGTGACCCTATGTAGGGGAAACAGTCTCTATTCTGGTCTGTGCCAGTGTGTATCATAGTCTCTGAGGACAGGTGTCAATCCATATCTGCCAAGTGACCCCATGTAGGGGAAACAGTCTCTATTCTGCTCTGTGTCAGTGTGTATCATGATCTCTGAGGACAGGTGTCAATCCATATCTGCCAAGTGACCCTATGTAGGGGAACAGTCTCGGCCTGTCGTCAGTGTGTATCATGGTCTCTGGAGGACAGGTGTCAACCATATCTGCTAAGTGACCCTAAGGTAGGGGGAACAGTCCCTATTCTGCTCTGTGTCAGTGTGTATCAGGGATCCTGAGGATAGGTGTCAAACCATATCTGCCAAGTGACCCTATGTAGGGGAACAGTCCCTATTCTGCTCTGTGTCATTGTTTTTCAGGGATCCTGAGGATAGCTGTCAATCCATATCTGCCAAGTGACCCTATGTAGGGGGAACAGTCCCTATTCTGCTCTGTGTCAGTGCGTATCAGGGATCCTTAGGACAGGTGTCAATTCATATCTGCCAAGTGACCCTATGTAGGGGGAACAGTCTCTATTCTGCTCTGTGTCAGTGTGTATCATGGTCTCTGAGGACAGGTGTCAATCCATATCTGCCAAGTGACCCTATGTAAGGGGAACAGTCCCTATTCTGCTCTGTGTCAGTGTTTATCAGGGATCCTTAGGATAGGTGTCAATCCATATCTGCCAAGTGACCCTATGTAGGGGGAACAGTCTCTGTTCTGCTATGTGTCAGTGTGTATCATGGTCTCTGAAGACAGGTGTCAATCCATATCTGCCAAGTGACCCTATGTAGGAGGAAGAGTCTGTATTTTGCTCTGTGTCAGTGTGTATCATGGTCTCTGAGGACAGGTGTCAATCCATATCTGCCAAGTGACCCTATGTAGGGAACAGTCTCTATTCTGCTCTGTGTCAGTGTGTATCATGATCTCTGAGGACAGGTGTCAATCCATATCTGCCAAGTGACCCTATGTAGGAGAACAGTCTCTATTCTGCTCTGTGTCAGTGTGTATCATGGGCTCTGAGGACAGGTGTCAATCCATATCTGCCAAGTGACCCTATGTAGGGAGAACAGTCTCTATTCTGCTCTGTGTCAGTGTGTATCATGGTCTCTGAGGACAGGTGTCAATCCATATCTGCCAAGTGACCCTATGTAGGGGGAACAGTCTCTATTCTGCTCTGTGTCAGTGTGTATCAGGGATCCTTAGGACAGGTGTCAATCCATATCTGCCAAGTGACCCTATGTAGGTGGAACAGTCCTTATTCTGCTCTGTGTCAGTGTGTATCAGGGATCCTTAGGATAGGTGTCAATCCATATCTGCCAAGTGATCCTATGTAGGGGGAACAGTCCATATTCTGCTCTGTGTCAGTGTGTATCAGGGCTTTGAGGACAGGTGTCAATCCATATCTGCCAAGTGACCCTATGTAGGGGGAACAGTCTCTATTCTGCTCTGTCAGTGTGTATCACGATATCTATGTGGACAGGTGTCAATCCATATCTGCCAAGTGACCCTATGTAGGAGAACAGTCTCTATTCTGCTCTGTGTCAGTGTGTATCATGGATCTCTGAGGACAGGTGTCAATCCATATCCTGCCAAGTGACCCTATGTAGGAGGAACAGTCTCTATTCTGCTCTGTGTCAGTGTGTATCAGGGGCTCTGAGGACAGGTGTCAATCCATATCTGCCAAGTGACCCTATGTAGGGGAACAGTCTCTATTCTGCTCTGTGTCAGTGTGTATCAGGGGCTCTGAGGACAGGTGTCAATCCATATCTGCCAAGTGACCCTATGTAGGGGGAACAGTCTCTATTCTGCTCTGTGTCAGTGTGTATCATGGTCTCTGAGGACAGGTGTCAATCCATATCTGCCAAGTGACCCTATGTAGGAGGAACAGTCCCTATTCTGCTCTGTGTCAGTGTGTATCAGGGATCCTTAGGACAGGTGTCAATCCATATCTGCCAAGTGACCCTATGTAGGGGGACCAGTCTCTATTCTGCTCTGTGTCCGTGTGCATCAGGGGCTCTGAGGACAGGTGTCAATCCATATGTCAAGGTGTCAATATGTTATATGTCAGGTGTCAATCCATATTGATTGTGATTTAGGAATGTTAGGTGATTTCTGCCCTTTATGGATTAAAACCAGACTCTGTATCAACTGTGTAATTTTCCATGGGAGTTTTGCCATGGATCCCCCTCCGGCATGCCACAGTCCAGGTGTTAGTCCCCTTGAAACAACTTTTCCATCACTATTGTGGCCAGAAAGAGTCCCTGTGTGTTTTAAAATTCACCTGCCCATTAAAGTCTATGGTGGTTCGCCCGGTTCGTGAACATTTGACGAAGTTCGCGTTCGCCATTCGCGAACCGAAAATTTCGTGTTCGCGACATCACTAGTAGCAACAGGGTAGAAGTATACACCAAGCATGTCAAACCCGCGGGCCGCGGGCCGCGGGCCGCATGCGGCCCACAAGGACCATCTTTGCGGCCCGGCGAGCCACAAGTGCATGCTCGGTGCTATAGCAGAGTAGGCACCTGCTTTCCCTATATTGCAGGTGCCTACTCTGCTAACACTTACCCGGCCGTGGAGGAGGGCCGCGTGGGAGCTCAGTGTTCCAGCTCCTCACTGCTCCCTCGCGTGCCGACTGAAGTGAAGCCGGGCGCCGGAATATGAAGTCATATTTCGGCACCCAGCATCACTAAACTGCGCGCGGGAGCAGTGAGGAGCTGGAAGGACCCCAGGGAGATGCCTCCCATCGGCTCCATAAGGTAAGGAGCAGTAAAGTATGTGTGTTTAAGTGTGTGAGTGTGTGTGTCTGTCAGTCAGTCAGTGAGTGTGTGTATGTGTCTGTTAGTCAGTGAGTGTGTATGTGTCTGTGTGTGTGTGTGTGTGTGTGTGTCTGTCAGCAAGTATGTGTGTGTCTGTCAGTAAGTGTGTGTGCGTCTGTCAGTCAGTATGTTTGTGTGTGTGTGTGTGTGTCTGTCAGTGTGTCTGTATGTGTGTGTGTGTCTGTTTGTCAGTGAGTATGTGTGTGTGTGTCTGTCTGTCAGTGAGTATATGTGTGTGTGTGTGTGTGTGCAGCCCAAATAAACTTAAACCTTGTTTATGTGGCCCGTGCCACACTTTGAGTTTGACATGGCCTAACAGTCTGATAGCTGCACACCAGCGATCTAGGTAAACTAAACTAATTTGGTACTATACCTATATGAGGGAAGAGGGAAAATACATAGGTCTTGTGCTATCGAGGGTACCCCCAGTCTACAGTCTACAGAGGGCACGCCCAGTCTACACTCCTCCCCTCCTGAAATAAAGTGGGCAGTAGTCTTAAAAGGTACCTAGCAGCTGTAGAGAGAAACTACCTGAATCAGGAGAAACATGAATAATCTAAAGTATAATACCAAAAAAATCAATTTACCAATCTATCAGATGAAAAAAACAGACTGGATAGCTGGTCTGACAACCATTGAAGCTACACCTGCTTTGGAAATACTTAACTTGAGGTTAGGCACTAATGACAAACTCTGACAGGTAAATATTAATGTGCAAAAATAAGAGCTATAAAATATAGAAGAAGATATTTTAATTTTGATAATACAAACTTCTTTAGCCAGATTTCTCTTTGAATAAGTTCTGGGAATACTTTTCATAAAAATGCATTATGAAGCAGGGAAGAGATACGCAAGAAAATTAATAAAATACGAGGAGGATTCGAGGACAGACTAGATAAAATGCACATTTTTATATAAAAGTAATAAGACAACCCAGGAGCTAAGATTACTTATTTATGCAAAGGAATTCAGAGTCAATACATCCTTCTCTTAAAGAAAATATGCCTAATTCAGATAAGAATCGATTAGAAGATGGCATTACATCTTGGTATTTGATCAAAGGGTATTTTACGAATAACGAGTAAAAACATGTAGAATTCATTATTCGTAGAGGTCAGTCTGGATGTTATAGCAACTCTCCTCAGATATTTAGCCATATTTTCGCAGTTGTAAGATTTAAAAGGCTGTAAGATGTACATTGAATAATGCACACGCTCATTATTAAGGAAACCAGATTTGGAGTCTGATTCTATTGTGAACTAGGAAAGACTGCTGGCATGATTTTCTGATGGTTTTGTGATTAAAGGACCAATTTCAACATCATATCAACTTCATCAACATGATGTTGTTATGGTGCAAGGAGGTCCCTAGAGCTGGCTCACCTTTAAGGGTTAAGCCAATCATTTTTGTCACTGACAAAATTGAACAGCTAAGGAAAGAATTCTCCCCTCCTTGCCTTTCTGTTTCTCAATCACACATTGATCATGCCTTTCCTACCCTTCAGACATTCTCCCCAGCCACTGACCAAGAGGTGGCTGCTCTTCTTTGCTCCTCTCGCCCAACCACTTGCCCACTCGATCCTGTCCCATCTCACCTTACCAGATCTCTCTCCGCTTGTCTCGTGCCTTCTCTAACACACATCTTCAACTGCTCGCTCTCTTCTGGCATCGTCCCTGCTGACCTTAAACATGCCACTGTAATACCTATACTAAAAAAACCATCCCTTGACCCATCCACCCCCTCTAACTACAGTCCCATATCCCTGCTCCCTTTTTCCTCAAAGCTTCTGGAAAGACTCGTCTTTACCCGTGTGTCTCATTTCCTCAATTGCAACTCTCTCCTTGACCCCCTTCAATCTGGCTTCCGCCCTCTCCACTCTACAGAGACTGCCCTTATCAAAGTTACTAACGACCTAATCGCAGCTAAATCCAAAGGCCACTACTCCATACTAATTCTTCTTGACCTCTCGGCGGCCTTTGACACCGTTGATCATGCTCTCCTTCTTCAAACTCTGCAATCGCTTGGTCTCTGTGACTCTGTCCTCTCGTGGTTTTCCTCTTATCTCTCCCAACGCTCATTCAGTGTCTCTTTTTCTAATGATACCTCCTCCCCTCGCCCTGTCTCGGTTGGAGTCCCCAAGGCTCCGTCCTTGGTCCCCTTCTATTTTCTCTTTATACTGCCTCTCTTGGCAAACTTATTACCTCATTTGGTTTCCGCTACCACCTGTACGCTGATGACACCCAGCTATATCTCTCCTCCCCGGACCTCTCCCCTGCTGTCCTGCAACGTGTCACTGCTTGCCTTTCTTCCATCTCTGACTGGATGTCCTCCTGCTTTCTGAAACTCAATCTCTCAAAAACTGAGCTCCTTGTCTTTCCTCCTCCTAATACTGATCCTCCTCTTTCGCTCTCCCTTCAAGTTTGTGGTACCAACATCAGCCCATCCTTGCAAGCGCGCTGTCTTGGCGTCATACTTGACTCTGGTCTCACCTTTGAGCCTCACATCCAGCATGTTGGCAAATCCTGTAGATTCCATCTTAAAAACATAGCCCGCATCCGCCCCTTTCTTGCACCAGATACTACCAAGGAGCTTGTCCATGCTCTAATAATTTCACGCATGGATTATTGTAACCCTCTCCTGCTTGGTCTTCCCAAAAGCCGTACTGCACCCCTACAGTCTGTAATGAATGCTGCTGCTAGACTGATTTTCCTCTCTAGTCGGTTCTCTCACACCTCACCCCTCTGCCAGTCCTTACATTGGCTTCCTGTGTGCTATAGGAGTCAATTCAAGGCACTAACTCACACCTATAAAGCACTGAACAACTCTAGCCCCTCTTATATCTCCTCACTGATCCACAGGTATGTCCCTTCTCGGTCTCTCCGCTCTGCCCGTGACCACCTCCTGTCCGTTGTCCGCACCCGTACGGCCAACTCGCGCTTGCAGGACTTCTCGCGGGCGGCCCCCTTCCTATGGAATAGCCTGCCTACCGCCATCCGACTCTCCCTAGTCTTGCATCTTTTAAGAAGTGCCTTAAAACCCATCTCTTTAGGAAAGCTTATGGCCTCCAAGACTAACCCTACCTCACATACCCGTCTCTTGCCCTCTCCTAAAGGGCAGCCCACCTTATTTGATTGCACATTCCTGTCCTAATGTGTCTTACACCCCACCTCCTATAGAATGTAAGCTCGATTGAGCAGGGTCCTCTTCAACCTATTGTTCCTGTAAGTTTATTTGTAATTGTCCTATTTATAGTTAAATCCCCTTTCATAATATTGTAAAGCGCTACGGAATCTGTTGGCGCTATATAAATGGCAATAATAAATAAATAAAATAAAATTGAAGCACTTTGAAAAAGCCTATATATTGGTTAAACGCGTTAGTGTATTTTAACATTTGTATTTATAATAAAAGGTTTAATCTATTTTAAAACTATTCTGGACCCTCCTGGTAGTTTTTTAAGAAGATTTTATCAAGAGGAAAATTACAGCTATATCCATGTTGGGGATTTTACCAAAACTTTTTTTGTTCCTCTTTTGTAAATACCTCATATTTTATTTATTTTGAAGTTTGATTTTATACCATTGAGCACTATTTGCAGTTTGATTTTTCCATACAAATCTACAACGGTGACCCACTGTTTTCAAGTTTGGAGATACACACAATTTCTACTGTGATCAGATTCAGATACAACACCTGCCAAGGTCCTACAGGACCACCACATTCTTAGGCGGAGACTGTGCCACCCAGGTGCTACCATCTGGAAGTAAACTAGAAAAATGGTCAGAATTGTGGCAGCTGACATTTAATGTGGAAAAGTGCAAAATAATGCATCTTGGACCTAAAAAACAATCCAAGGGCATAGTACAGAATATTTGATCCTAACCTCAACATCTGAGGAAAGTTATTTATTGGTAATAATTTCAGATGACTTAAAGGTAGGCAGACAATGTAATAGAGTAGCAGGAAATGCTAGCAGAATGCTTGGTTGTATTTGGGAGATGTATTATCAGTAGAAAGAGGGAAGTGCTCATGCCATTGTACAGAACACTGGTGAGACCTCACTTGGAGAATTGTACACAGTACTGGAGACCGTATTTCCAGAAGGATATTGATACCTTAGAGAGAGTTCAGAGAAGGGCTACTAAACTGGTTCATGGATTGCAGGATAAAACTTACCAGGAAAGTTTAAAGGATCTTAACATGTATAGCTTGGAGGAAAGACGAGACAGGGGGGATATGATAGAAACATTTAAATAGATAAAGGGAATCAACACAGTAAAGGAGGAGACTATATTTAAAAGAAGAAAAACTACCACAACAAGAGGACATAGTCTTAAATTAGAGAGGCAGAGGTTTAAACATAATATCAGGAAGTATTATGAAGTGGTAGAGGTTAACACAGTGAAGGAGTTTTAGCATGCGTGGGATAGGCATAATTCTATCCTAACTATAAGATAAGGCCAGGGACTAATGAAAGTATTTAGAAAATTGGGCAGACTAGATGGGCCGAATGGTTCTTATCTGCCGTCACATTCTTTGTTTCTATGATCTATAGCTCCCTGCACTTTTATGATTAATTAATGAAACACCCCCTGGTTGTTAATCAGTTAGCCAGTTTGCTTCCTGCTCCTGTTGGTTCCCCTGAGCTAAAGAACTGGCAGGCGTACTCTTCCTGTGCATACTTCCTTCTCAGAGCTAAGATCAGAACGCAGTCCAGAATGAAGTGCGTGTGCATACTAGCAGACATGCGCACAGAGGGAGAGCTTCAGAGGCTTCTCAATGCGAAGCCTCTAATAGCTATTTCTCCATAAAGTTACATGGTTACATAGGCTGAAAAGAGACATGTCTCTATCAAGTTCAGCTCCTCTCACATCTGTTGTTGCTGTTGATCCAACAGAAAGCAAAACAAAAATCAGTTCAAATTACTTCCAATTGTGCAACAAACTAGGAAACAAATTCTGTCTTGAACTCAGAATGGTAGTCAGATTTATCCTTGAATCAAGAAGCCCCACAAAAGGATATCCTTAAATATTATGTTTTTGCAAAAATGCATCTAGTTGCTATTTAAACATCTGTACAGACTCTGATAAAACCACTTCTTCAGACAGAGCTTCCACGTGAGCTTTTCCTCATCACAGTCCACTTGCTTCAGATTTGGCTTTAACTCATTGTTGATATACATACATACTCCAACACCCTTCCTGTTTTTTTCAATCCTTCCTAAATAATGTGTAACCATTTAAAAAAGCTGCCAAGTCATGTGTCTCATCCTTCCATTTTGTAGACTTCTATGTCCCTCCCCTCTTACCACTAGTTTAAAATCTCCTCCAACCTTCTTGCCATCCTGTCCCCCAGTACAGCAGACCCTCTTCCATTTAAGTGCAATCCATCTCAGTTATAAAGATTGTACCCAAGTGCAAAACCAGCTCAGTGCTCAAATCCTCCTTCCTACACCAAGATTTCAGCCACGCATTGACCTCTCTAATCTCCTGCTGCGTGTAGCGTGGCACAGATAATATCTCTTAAAATACCTAATTCGAGGTCCACTTCTTAAGTTTGCTACCTAATTCTCTGAACTCATTGTTTAAGGTCCTCCATCTTCCTCTAACTTTGTCATTGGTACCAATATTGACCATGACAGCTGGTTCATCCCCAGCCCCTCCCAATAATCCATCCACTCTGTCAGCAACATGCCAGACCCGATCACCTAGGACTGTTAGTCTCTTACAGGGAAAAGGAGAAGAGCCTGCTAGAATTCCATATGGATTGGCTTGAAACTCTTCAAAACAAAGAATCTAAATCACAAAAATTCTTAAAATATTGATGACCATTAATACTAAATCTGGATCCCGCTTTCCAGAAGGAAATTAGGAAAACTCTTGGAGCCATCTCTTGATTCATGCATGTATTGTTTGGAAGCCACCTCTACCATAACATATATAATTCCCCCATCTATTCTCTTCCCCATATCCCTAAGGTACTCCCTTTATTGCAAATGTACTGTTTATTATGTTATGTCTGTTGCTAACCAGTTTTTGATATAATGGTAGGGAACTTGTTCTCTCTATACTGCAGTGCAGGTCAGGACGAGCTATACCTTATTTATCTTACATTCCAAATGTTCTTTTCTTACCTTAGCTTATATTTATGTTAAAATTGGAAATGTGTTGAATCTCCTGCTTTATTGAATCTGTCTCACGGTAACATCTGATTCATACAAAAAAAAAACTGTTTGTGAAAACAATTCAAGTTGAAGGCAGGTCTTTAAGGATCTCCATGATGAGAGTGTGATTGGGAAGGTGGAGCTGTACCACAGACTAATGGGAGGTATAGGTGGCGATAGATTACATAGTTACATAGCTGAAAAGAGACGTGCGTTCGTCAAGCTCAGCCTTACTAAAATTAGTTTTTGCTGTTGATCAAAAAGAAGATAGAAACCCATCCGATGCGCTGTAAAAAATCCTTTCCTTTGTGGACTTTGTGTCCTATGTATAGTCCTGTTTATGAATAGATTTTCCAGAAAGGGGGTAATAATTCACATTTAGTTACATAGTTACATAGCTGAAAAGAGACATGTCTTCCTCAAATTAGTTTCTGCTGCTGATCCAAAAGAAAGCAAATAGCCAGCCTGAAGTGCTTCCAATTCTGCAACAAACTAGGAAAAAATTCCTTCTAGACCCCAGAATGGCAGTCAGATATTCCCTTGCATCATGAAGCTATTACCCCTATAATTAAAAATGATATCCCTGTATATTACGTTTTTGCAAGTATTTATCCAATTGCTTTTTAAACATCTGTAGAGACTCTGATAAAAATAAAAAATAAAACTCTTCAGGCAGAGAATTCCACATCTGTATTGTTCTTACTGTAAAAAAAAAACCTTTCCTTTGCTTTAGACGAAATCTCTTTTTTTCCAGTCTAAACGCGTGGCCTTGTCTCCAGGCCCTGGAGTTGTATTTACATTAAAGGAACACTATAGTCACCTAAATTACTTTAGCTAAATAAAGCAGTTTTAGTGTATAGATCATTCCCCTGCAATTTCACTGCTCAATTCACTGTAATTTATGAGTTAAATCACTTTGTTTCTGTTTATGCAGCCCTAGCCACACCTCCCCTGGCTATGACTGACAGAGCCTGCATGAAAAAAAAAACTGGTTTCACTTTTAAACAGATGTAATTTACCTTAAATAATTGTATCTCAATCTCTAAATTGAACTTTAATCACATACAAGGTCTTGCAGGGTCTAGCAAGCTATTAAAGGACCAGTATAGTGCCAGGAAAACATACTCGTTTTCCTGGCACTATAGTGCCCTGAGGGTGCCCCCACCCTCAGGGTTCCCATTCCGCCCGGCTCTGGGGAGAGGAAAGGGTTAAAACTTACCTTTTTTCCAGCGCCGGGCTGGAGCTCTCCGCCTCCGATCCTTCTCCTCTCCTCCCTTTCGGCTGAATGCGCATGCGCGCACGCATTCAGCCGGTCTCATAAGAAAGCATTTACAATGCTTTCCTATGGACGCTTGCGTGTTCTCACTGTGGTTTTCACAGTGAGAATCACGCAAGCACCTCTAGCGGTTGTCAGTGAGATAGCCACTAGAGGATTTGAGGGCTGGATTAACCCATTTATAATGTTTATAAAAAAAAGAGGGTTAGTCCTAGAGGGACCTGGCACCCAGACCACTTCATTAAGCTGAAGATGTCTGGGTGCCTAGAGTGGTCCTTTAACATAGCAGGGGATAAGAAAATCTTAATTAAACAGAACTTGTAATAAAGAAAGCCTAAATAAGGCTCTCTTTACAGGAAGTGTTTATGGAAGGCTGTGCAAGTCACATGCAGGGAGGTGTGACTAGGGTTCATAAACAAAAGGATTTAACTCCTAAATGGCAGAGGATTGAGCAGTGAGGCTGCAGGGGCATGTTCTATACACCAAAACTGCTTCATTAAGCTAAAGTTGTTCAGGTGACTATAGTGTCCCTTTAACTTTCTGTAGCTGCTGTAGCACCTTGTCTTTTTTTACAGCAAACATTTGCATATCTCTTGCCATAGGATCCTCCTTAATATATACTGAGGAAAAATTGTTATTTAAAATGTCTGCCTTTTCCTGGTCTTCATTAACTACCATTCCAATCTCTGTAGATGTAGATCTGTAGATCTCCTCTTTTTAGAGAAAGGAGACATAATTGGAGTTGAGTGGGAATGAAGAGGTGTGTATACATCTTAAAAGAAAAAGCAAGTCTATAAGGGGTCCAATCTTAAATAGCATAATGTGCCATGTTCAAAAATGAAATATAATAATACCAATAATGGTATAATTTGGGGAACTAAACATGGTAACCGAATGTGGTAAAGAAGAATGGAAATTTGGTGAAAAGGTGTGGACATCGAGACATCGAGAAACCAAATTATTTATTAAGGAAGTGAAAAGATCTGTATAAAAAGAGAAATATAGAATGTTTGTACAGAACCTGGCCAGTGAACATCATATTGTAACAAATGGGTTGCTTTTGTATCCTTCTTCCATTCTTGACACTTTATTACGAGAAGCAAGTGGACCTGCATTCACATCATTTCATGGATGGATCCATCCCAGAGGTTCTGTAGAATAGCTTTTAATAGAGAGTTGGACAAGTTCGCTATTGTAGATTAGTAACCTCCATTTAGCCATGACAATGGAAAATTCCTGATAAAAAGTAATGCATTTTAAAACAGTAGTTTGAACTAAAGCCGTGATGTGTTGGATGAAAAAGCTAAACTTTCATCTTCAACACTTAAAAAAGAACACAAAGTTTACAAACATCTGATTAATGAAAGCATACAATAATTTAAAAGTAAGTAAGTAAGATTAGACATGATGAAACTAAAAGCATGAAATTATATTTCAATACACTAAAACAAAAAGTATTTGGAGATTTTTTTATTTGCGGAAAAAAGCAAGTTAAAATAATTTATTTTTCTGACATGATAATATTCACAAATTTTTCAAATTTTAACAATTTAGTGAAAACACACATACAGAATAATATTAATATCATTATTAACAATACAATAGAAAACAATACATGTTATCCTAACATGTTCCCATTCATACTCTACATTCATACTCAAGTGTCCAGGATAGCAGGATGTTAAATTTGAATTGACATTTATTATTTATATTTATGTTTGAGAGTTGAGAGTTAGGTGGATCCTAATCTAAATTTAAGGAAGTTTGAATTATGTTGACAGGAAATTTGTCCAAGGTTCACAATATTTTTGTATTTTTCTACTGTATCATTTATTATAAAGAAACTGTGTTCCATTTTATATTGGCGGCATTTGCTCGCTTATTTCTATCCAATTAAAGTTTGTCGTTTTCCAATTACGTGCTAATACAATTTTAGCTGCAAATAGAATATGTGTAACTAAGTATTTTTGTGCCTTATTACAATGTGGAAAATCTACCGTATTTTTCGCTCCATAAGATGCACCTCACCATAAGACGCACCTAGTTTTTAGAGGAGGAAACCCGGAAAAAAAAAATATTCTGAACAAACTGTTCCATAGTGTTTCTTACTATGGGACAGTTTGTTCAGAATATTTTTTTTTCTCCCCTGTCCCATAATGATCTTTAACCCCCCTTTCCTCTGTCCCATAGTGATTGTTAACCCCTCCTCCCTGTCCCATAGTGTTCTTTAACCCCTCCTACCCTTGTCCATTAGTGTCCCCCCCTCCCATTGTTCCATAGTGCACTTTCCCTCCCATAGTGTCCCCCTCCCCTTCTCCCATAGTGTCTCCCCCTCCCCTTCTCCCATAGTGTCCCCCTCCCCTTCTCCCATAGTGTCCTCCTCCCCTTCTCCCATAGTGTCCTCCTCCCCTTCTCCCATAGTGTCTCCCCCTCCCTTTCTCCCATAGTGTGTCCCCCTCCCCTTAACCCATAGTGTCCCCCTCCCCTTAACCCATAGTGTCGCCCTCCCCTCGTCCCATAGTGTCTCCCCTCCCATTGTCCCATAATTACTTACCTGTCTTGGAGCGTGGGCCGGCTTCACAGCGCGCTCCGCCGTCCAGGAACTTCTATTTCAGGTTCCGGTTTCCGGCGGGACTGAAAGGAAGTGTGCACACTGAGTGTGCACTTCCTTTCAGTCCCGCCGGAAACTGGAACCTGAAATAGAAGTTCCTGGACGGCGGAGCGCGCTGTGAAGCCGGCCCACGCTCCAAGACAGGTAAGTAAATCTTCACATTCGCTACATAAGACGCACAGACATTTCCCCTCACTTTTGAGTGGAAAAAAAGTGCGTCTTATGGAGCGAAAAATACGGTATATTCCATAAAAACATTTGTGGGGTAAATTTGTTATTAAGTATTTTTTGTAAAATGTTTTGATTATAGACTTAATATTAGCTAATTCAGTGCAAGAACCATTCGGCCCATCTAGTTTGCCCAATTTTCTAAATCCTTTCATTAGTCCCTGGCCTTATCTTATAGTTAGGATAGCCTTATAGCCTTATGCCTATCCCACACATGCTTACACTCCTTTACTGTGTTAACCTCTACCACTTCAGCTGGAAGGCTATTCCATGCATCCACTACCCTCTCAGTAAAGTAATACTTCCTGATATTATTTTTAAACCTTTGCCCTCTAATTTAAGACTATGTCCTCTTGTTGTGGTAGTTTTTCTTCTTTTAAATATAGTCTCCTCCTTTACTGTGTTGATTCCCTTTATATATTTAAATGTTTCTATCATATCCCCTCTGTCTCGTCTTTCCTCCAAGCTATACATGTTAAGATCCTTTAACCTTTCCTGGTAAGTTTTATCCCGCAATCCATGAACCAGTTTAGTAGCCCTTCTCTGAACCCTCTCTAAATTATCAATATCCTTCTGAAGAAACGGTCTCCAGTACTGCGTACAATACTCCAAGTGAGGTCTCACCAGTGTTCTGTACAATGGCCTGAGCCCGTCCCTCTTTCTATTTTTAAATCGGATATAACCTTTTGGATCGCTGAGTATGAAAATGGTGCATTCAATTTATGTAAATCTTCTTGGGTTATTTTAGGAATATCTAAATGGCTTTAAAACTCTTTAATTTTAATTTTATTTGGGGGTTCTTCATTAAGATGATAAAGTTTTTCAGAATATTTAGCAAATGTTTCTGCTATATCTTTGGGAAAGTATACTGATCTATTATTTGTAATCAGTTTAGAGATAGCTTTTTGTTTTTTTATCATTTCTCTTTTTATTTGTGAGGACCTTCCCTACTTTATTGCCATTATGATACCATCTTTGTTTTAAGCGAAGAATGGCCTTGTCTACTTGTGCTAATATTTTACTTTTTATTTCTCTTTTGATGTCAATTATCAATTTAGTTCTTTCAGAGCATATGGTATGCATGTTAAGTCTTTCCATCTTGGTCATTTTTGTCAAAAATTTCAAATGTGACATTTCACAACTTTAACCCTGCTGTCGCCACAGGGAGATCTTGAGCATCAAGCTTTATATTAATCTATCAGCTTAAATTTAGAATAGGAGTGAATTAGCTTAAATTTGAAATGCTTACTATTACCTCGAGCAGTTATAAATTTAAGAACATAAGGCAGAAGACTTAGAGTGATAGGAAAAGTTATAAAGCTCTCTTAATTACAAATCTAGGCCTTCAATACAAAAGAAAAAAAATGTATTCTTTATCCCCTAATATATTAATATTACCTTCTATCAATTAATTCTACTGCCGCCAATTAAAATCTTTGTGTGTATATGTAATTGTATACCTTTTACAGAAGTGATCATATTTAGTGCATTTGTAATAAATGTGTATGTTCTCATCTTTTTGTGTATACATATTTATATATATACAAAAAGTAACTTTTATGCATCACCTGCATATCTCAAGTTGACACAGAAGCTCAAGAAATCGTGTTTCCACAACTATCCCAGAGTTCCCAGCCTGACATGCAAATGAGCACAGACAGGCATTGTGTTT
The DNA here is from genome assembly GCA_933207985.1 of Pelobates cultripes. Lineage (NCBI taxonomy): Eukaryota > Metazoa > Chordata > Amphibia > Anura > Pelobatidae > Pelobates > Pelobates cultripes. The sequence continues at coordinate 96,552,659 of OW240922.1, read as the reverse complement.
CAGACTTCATACAACATTTCTACGGATATGGACACCATTTTGGATGCCATTTGAACAAAGATTTAAAAAAAAACCTAAAAAAAACAACAGCATGGGCTATGATCCAAATGAATCAGTAACCATAAAACAGCCACGTAGAGGGGTAGGTGGAATATCAGTACTTGTAATTATAGTATGTGGCTGCTGAAACTTCCCAAAATCCAGAGTCTCTTCTTTTCTGGTGGTACGATGGATGTAAATAGTAGGATCGGGGAGCAGCGCCTATGATGGAGTTCCCACGCTCAGAGCGATATGGAAGAGGGAAGGAAAAAGGCACAGACAGCAGTTTAAATAGCAGATACAATTGATTACATCATTACAATTGTATCTGCTATTTAAACAGGTTAGGCCTCTGATGTCTGCTATCTGCTATTTAAACAGGATAGGCTTCTGATGCTGTAACACTTTGTAAAGCCTCTTTGCAGGAGAAACGCGTTAGTTTTTTTTAAATCTGTTTTATGTTACTGATTTTTTGTCTCCAATAAAGATAGCCCATGTATGCTACTGGAGCCTCTAAGCGTATCCTTTTTTCTATTCTATTTTATTTTCTTTTTTAAATAATATAATTCCTTTCAACTCTCTCCAACACCCCCACTGGAGGACTCGAGGAGTGATATCCTTGGTGGGGATCATACCATCTACGTCTACATATATTGAGCAATATCCTATTTGCTCTTCACTAGTGAGTATACCTCCATCTTTTATCATTTTATTTTGTATTATCCAGCGAGCACTATTTTGTGTTTCTACCCTTTTTTTATATATATATCACCAACTATTTGAATACCGGCCTACTGCCATTGGAAAGGAGATATACCCTACTACCACTGGAGACCCCCTTTTGAGGACATCCAAGGATCATCTACATATCCATTGGCAGGGATTGTACCGTCCAGGCGCACATATCTGGAGTTGAGTATAGGCTCCAGAAAATTGTAAGTGCATTGTAGTCATTTACTATCACTTAAGATCTCAACATACTTCACTATATCCATGTATTTTTCCTTCCCTCCTCCATATCGCTCTTAGCGTGGGAACTCCATCACAGGCACTGCTCCCTGATCCTAATATATAATACAGCCATGGACTGCAGTTTTGACCTTGTGGGTCATGTATAAATAGGGGCATAAATTCTCGGGATGAAAATATAATTTTGCCTCTTTATAAATCACTGGTAAGACCACACCTTGAATATGCTGTGCAATTTTGGGCACCTGTTCTAAAGAAAGATTTTATGGCACTAGAAAAAGTGCAGAGACGAGCTTGATAAAAGGAATGGAGCATTTTAGATACGAAGAAGGTTAAAAATTTTAATCTGTTTAGTTTGGAAAAACGGCGCCTGAGAGGGGATATGATAACATTATACAAATATATTCGGGGCCAGTACAAACCTTTATCTGGAAATCTATTCATAAACAGGGTTGTACATAGGACACGAGGTCACACATTTAGGCTGGAAGAAAGGAGATTTCATCTAAGGCAAAGAAAAGGTTTTTTTTACAAGAGCAATAAGGATATGGAATTTTCTGCATGAAGAGGTGGTTTTGTCAGAGTCTATACAGACTGCAATTGGATAAATACTTGCAAAAACATAACATACAGGGATATAATTTCTAATTAGTGGGGTAATAGCTGTTTGATCCAAGGAGACATCTGACTGCTATTTTGGGGTCAAGAAGGATTTTTTTCCTAGTTTGTTGCAAAATTGGAAGCGCTTCAGACTAGGTTTTTTGCCTTCTTTTTGATCAACAGCTAAAACAGATGTGAGGAAGGCTGAACTTGATGGGCGCAAGTCTCTTTTCAGCTATGTAACTATGTAATAATCAGCATGGAACCAGCTCTAATCTGCCAGCTGAATTCTCTCTGAGAGCATATAGCTATTTACTAAACAGATTGTGGTGATACTAAATACAATAAAAAATCCCACAGTACAAATAGAAAAAATACTGTTGTGCATCACCTACATAACTCAAGTTGGACTTTAAGAGGTCCTGGCTATATGCTCTCATAGAGACATCAGCTTCCAGATTAGAACTGTCACCATGCTGAAATGCTAATAATAATAATTATGCATAAATCTTATATATAGTAACCCCTCGCACTGTATTCAGGGCCTAAAACCTTGCAGTGATTCTTATCCTCCTTGAACTATTGGTTCTCTTATATCACATTGGTCAAGTTCTCGTCAACTAGTATAACCTTCAAACTTCCAATGTACATTTGTATAAATGGAGAGAGAGGCAAAGACAAAGTGAAAGAGGGATGAATGAAAAGGAAAGCAAACTACATTGAAAGGACCACAGACAAGGTGGGTAATATGGGTATTCCCACTCATATCTAATTTTAATTGGATTGGATTATGGATATGAAAAAGCTCAGTTTTAGTACAATAACAGTAATAGATTTGTATGTATGTGTGTATTTATGCATAGATATTTAGTAATACATTATCTATTATCAAATCCATTTCTGGTTCTGCCAGAATGTCGGGAGAAGCTACTCATTATACAAGAATGCCAGAACAACAATACCATTCTTCTTTCCAAAATACTGGAAATGAAATTATATTCCTCCTTTACAGTGTTGATTCCCGTTATGTATTTAAATGTTTTTATCATATCCCCCCGTCTCGTCTTTCCTCCAAGCTATACATGTTAAGATCCTTTAACCTTTCCTGGTAAGTTTTACCCTGTAATTCATGAACCAGTTTAGTAGCCCTTCTCTGAACTCTTTCTAAAGTATCGATATCATTTATTATGGGAGCATGCCTGGAGAGGGAGTACCTTCTCTATGGCAGAATTCCAGGAGAGCGATGTCCTTCCTTATGGGAGCATTCCTGGAGAGTGCTGCCCTTCATTATGGTAGACTTCCTGGGCAGCGATGTCCTTCACTGCAGTAATAAATTAATGCTCCTTCTAGTGTAATGAAAACTTTCTTCGAAAACTTTATCAGCAGACTTTTTAATTGGCGGACTCATAATCACTTCTAAAACAATCCAAAGTTAATTAAACTATAGGTTATTGATCACCGGCTGGCAAAATAAGTATCAATCATCGGTTCTAATTAGAACAGCTGTCAAATAAACTCCGCTGCTATTAGTCCAGCCAGATGACAATGCACAATTTACAGACTACGGTTTTCAAAAAGCAAATTAGCCCCAATGTAAGTGGCTTGGAAAAGTACATTCACTATACTAATGAAGTAATTAAGCAACCCAACTTTACCATAATTTAATAGATTTTATGAAATGCATGTTGTCTGTGGGTGCTGAGGAATATCCGACTGATTAACTGTTTCATAGAACTAGAGCCAAGAATTCTCTGACTGCGTAGCAGTTGGATACACTTCAGCACCGGTAATCTATTGTTAATCGATGGTGCTTTTAAAAATTAAACTGCTCAACACTAACTGTTTTTCGACAATAATGCATGAAAGGATTCTAGACCTTCCCATACATAGAGGAAAGTAGGAAGAAAGGAGACACTTAATAGAAACCTTCAGATACATTAAAACATTAAAGCCTACCTCAAGGTTTCTATTTACCAGGGTTGCTCTTGAGAACTGAAGATGTTTTTGCTATCATCATAATCTATTCCTTGTAGAACTAATGAAGGCTTGAAACATTCTGCTTCCTTGGTAATTTAAGGTGTATACAGCATAGACCAAGCTTTGGTACTCCAGATGTTGTGGACTACATCTCCCCTGATGCTTTGCCAGCATTATGGCTGTAAGGGTATTATGGGAGATGTAATCCACACCATCTGGGATGCCAAAGGTTGCCTACATCTGGCAGAGACCATCATCAGCCTGAAGGGGATCAAAGCATTCCAGAGATAACACATTAAGGATAAATACGTATAAGCCTTTGTATATCAGAAGTCTGCCCAACATATAGCTGTGAAATATAAGGCACATACCTCTTGTACTAACAAATTTTAAAAATGCTCAGAAACCTGACACAGAAATGGTTAATAGTACAAACTCATGGCGGTAATCCATCTCGCGGATTACATTTTGTAATTTGGAGTTTTCATAATTATATTTTATCAAGGATAAATGAGTTCTTCAGTGTCATTTCTTACTCTTGTAATTATAGGGTTGGCTACCAAACACTTAATTTAAAGTGTTTTATTTATTTACATGCATGATTTGAATAAATGCTTGAATTTGCTTGAATTATCAGTGCCAATTAACACAATGTAGTCCAGGGACTGAATTCTAAGACATCGGAGGACAAAGCAAGAGGTGACAACACGATTGTTGTAGTGTTCAAATAAAGTGCATTGGACCATGTTAGAGTCCATCACAAAAATATGACCTGAAAAAGCTACTTTAATTCAAAAACTGAGTAGAGAAAGAATATGAACATCCTGAATGTTTAATGCTGCGAGTGACAAAATTACCCCAAAAACTGTGTAAAGAACACACTCTAGAGATCCTGGCCAGAGGTCTTCAGCAAGGGAGTATGACGGAAGCAGAAGAAAACCTCCCTGGCTTCCTGGTTAACACACAGGGAGGTGTTTCTGCCCCTAATTATAAAAGTGATAATTTCTATTGACATCAGCAATTTTATAAACTTTCACAAATACGACAGACTCCAAACACATACAGCAAGTCAGCAAGTTGAAGTGATTTATGTGTGTGGAGTGTTCCTTTAATGATAAGCATCAATGTCACGTCTTTGAAATATTCACATGTCAAAAAGAGATAATAATTTTTACACACATGTCAAAATCATGTCTTATGTCCTATTCGTCACATAGATTTAATGGGGTTTTTTTCAGCAGTCCAGGATCAACCATTATTGATTAGCAGCCACAAGGATCCCAAGGGCAAAACTTGACCAATATAAAGGCAATAAGGTGTTTAAATGAATGAGCCCCAAACTTTAGAAGCTGGGCATGAGTAGAACTTTACTGTAAGTTTCCAGTGAGACAACCCAGTGGGTAATGTTTCATGTTCAGTATTTCACAATTACCAACAAAGTCAGATTAGTCTTTTCATCTTTCTTAGGCAGCGGGAGATTAGAGAGGTCAATGCGTGGCTGAAGTCTTGGTGCAGGAAGGAGGGTTTGGGGTTTTTAGACCACTGGGACAACTTTGCGCTTGGGTACAACCTTTATAGCAGTGATGGGTTGCACCTAAACGGGAGAGGGTTTGCAGTGCTGGGGGATTGGATGGCTGGAAGGTTGGAGGAGATTGTAAACTAGTAGTAGATGGGGAGGGTCGTAGCAATCTTCAAAATGGAGATAGGACAGAAAGGAGAGGGGCTCTAGCTCAGTATAAGGGGGTGGAGATGGGGGAGGGGCAAGCTCAGAACAGAGAAGGTATCTAATGTTGATAATTCACAAAAAGTACAAATGATTCATGATCTTAAATGTATGCTTACTAATGCAAGGAGCCTATATAACAAAATAGGGGAACTAGAGGCAATATAATATAATAGGCATAACTGAAACATGGTGAGATGAGACACATGACTGGGCAGTTAACTTAAATGGGTACATGTTATTTAGGAAGGACAGAAAAAAACAGGAAAGGTGGTGGGGTATGTTTGTATGTCAACCATGAGTTAGAGCCAAATCTTAAGCAAGTGGAATGTGATGAGCAAAGTGTGGAAGCTTTATGGGTAAATATCTGCTTGGGGCAAAAGAAGGGCAATCAACTATTGGTTGGGATATGTTATAAACCACCTAATGTTAATATTGACGAGGAACAACAGCTGTTTGAGCAAATTGAGAACGCTGCAAATCTGGGTAACACTTTAATTATTGGAGATTTTAATTACCCGGACATAAATTGGGACAGAGAGACTAGTAGCTCAGTAAAGGGAATTAGGTTTTTGAATTGTTATATGACACCTTCATGTCACAACTTGTATAAGCACCAATTAGAAAGGATGCTTGTCTGGACCTGGTTCTAACAAACAACGTTGATCTTTTGACTAGCATTCAAGTAGGTGAGCACTTGGGAAATAATGATCACAATATAGTGTCCTTTGAAATAAACTCAAAAAAACAAAAGCACATGGGGAATACTAAAACATATAATTTTAAAAAGGCCAATTTCTATAAGTTAAGGGCAGCTTTACAATATATTGACTGGCATAAACTCTTTAGTGAAAAGAACACCAAGGATAAATGGAACAACCTCCAACAAATATTAAAAAGGCACATTTCTCAGTATGTACCAGTGGGTAATAAATATAAAAGAAACAAATTGAAGTAAAACAAGAGATTAAAAATAAGAAAAGGTAAGTTAAAGCATTTAAAAGATATAAGGAAGCCAATAATACGTGTAAAAAGGTGATTAGACTTGCTAAATTTCAAAATGAAAAAATGATTGCTAAAGAGAGCAAAACCAACCCCAAAGCTTCTTTAAGTACATAAATTCTAAACCAAAAAAAAAAAAATGAAAGTGTAGGTACTCTAAAAACTGGAATGGGGGTGTTAGTTAATGAAGACCAGGAAAAGGCAGACATTTTAAATAACTATTTCTCCTCCGTATACATTAAGGAAGAACCCATGGCAATATATGTGCAAATGATTGCTGCTAAAAACTTGAAGAAAAAATGTAATTGGTTAACTCAAGACAAGGTGCTGCAGCAACTTAAGAAAGTTAATATAAACAAAGCTCCAGGGCCTGACGATATTCATCCACAAGTACTTGAGGAACTAAGTGTAGAAATAAGTGAACCTCTGTTTCTAATCTTTCAAGATTCTTTTCTTTCAGGAAGTGTTCCGGAAGATTGGAGGAAGGCAGATGTGGTTCCTATATTCAAAAAAGGTTCAAAATCTTTGCCTGGAAATTATAGACCTATGAGCTTAATGTCTGTGGCTGGAAAAGTATTTGAAAGTTTATTAAAGGATAATATTCAAGAATTCCTTGAGAAGAACATGGTTATCAGCAAAAATCAGCATGGTTTTCTGAAGCACAGGTCATGTCAAACTAACTTGATTGCATTCTACGAAGAAGTAAGTAGAAGTATTGATCAGGGTGTTGCAGTGGATGTGATCTATTTGGATTTTGCCAAGGCATTTGATACAGTTCCACACAATAGATTAGTGCTCAAACGCAAAGAAATCGGTCTAGATGAAACTGCTTGTTTATGGGTAGAACATTGGCTTAAAAATAGAGTACAAAGAGTTGTCATTAATGGTTCATTTTCAAGCTGGGCAGAAGTGGCAAGTGGTGTCCCCCAGGCAGTGGCGTACTAAGGGGGGGGGGGCGGCGGGGGCTGTCGGCCCCGGATACCACTCACTAGGGGGGTGCCCGGGGCGAACTTTCACAGGGGCGGCATTTCGCCGCTCCTGTGTCTTATGTAAAGGGACCGGCCGCTTAGGAAATTATCCACACAATTTCCCATCCAGCAGCAGTAGGTCCTCTGTTCTCGCGATCCGCGAGAGCGTTGCCGCGGGTCATAGCAACCTGCGGCAACGCTCTCGCAGATCACGAGAACAGAGGACCCTGCTGCTGCTGAATGGGAAACGAGCTTGGCCCCTCTTCACTGCCACCGGACCACCAGTCGAGGAGAATGGAACGGGCAGGTAAGTGGCAGCACTTATTCCACACAACATACACACTGCATCTACATACACTATACACACACTGCATACACTATACACACTGCATACACTATACACACACTGCACACACTATACACACTGCATACACTATGCACACTATACACACACTGCACACACTAAATACACACTGCATACACTATACACACACTGCACACTGCATACACTATACACACACTATACACACACTGCATACACTATACACACTATACACACACACTGCATACACTATTCACACACTGCATACACTATACACACTGCATACACTATATAAACATTGCATACACTATACACACACTGCACACTGCACACTGCATACACTATACACACACTGCATACACTATGCACACACTGCACACTGCATACACTATACACACACTGCATACACTACACACACTGCACACTTTATACACACACTGCACACTTCATACACTACACACTGCATACACTGCATACACTATACACACTGCACACACTATACACACTGCACACACTACACACACACTGCACACTGCACACACTACACACACTATACACACACTGCACACTTCATACACTATACACACTGTAGCGGATGGCACTGGGCTATCCTGAAAATTGCATGTGTATAACTGTATTCGGGTAAATTGCTGGTTTTTATGTGTCTAAATAACGTGTATTCGTCTGATTGTTCGGTAGAATCATTCGAACAAACTAAGGGAATGAAACTACCGAACAGTCAGACCTCCCCTGTGTGAAATGTGCCTTCAATTACCCATTGCAACAATGTTGCAAATAGGTAATTAACAAGCTATGCAGTAGGTCCTTTGTTCTCGGGGTGGCCGCCATTTGGGAAACGAACACGTGGCGGTGGCTATTTTAAAACTCCCGAACAGCGGTGTTTTGCCGTCAAGTGTCTGGAACCCAAATCGGACACTCTACTAGGCGAACACCGCTGAGACCTCCACAAGCCCGGTCCGTTCGGTTCCAAACTACCGAACGACCCCTCGTTCGGTAGACAGAAACAACCGAACGAGGGGATTCAGGCGAACCTACCTGATCTCTGTAGCCTTAGCCATTCGTGCCATTTATTCCCTTATACTGTGATCGACCGCAGGGCCCCATCGCATGGAGCCCAATTCGGCTGTTCTCTCCAGCGCGGTCGGTCTTTTTAGTACCTCCATGAATTTCCCGAACCCCTGGTCCGATCTGGGTGATTTTTGGATATGTTGTTCACCCAGATCAGGGCTACCAGGGGATGTGCCATTTAAAGGGGTACCCCTAGGTTTAGGGGTACATCCAGAAACTGGGGGAATTTGTGTACAGTATAAGGGGATTATGAGTCAGGCTGAGGGGAGGAGATCTGTGGGAGGTTACTATTGCCGGATTGGATACTGCAGTAATTAATGAAAATCCCTCCCTTGCATGGGAGCATGCTTTATAAGGCCACTGTGAAATAAAGGTTTTTAGTTCTGCTCCTGATGCTGTGTGTCGTCCAGTTATTGGGATTGCTGTTGGGATATTGCTGGATTATTTTACCTGCTGGAAACCTTGCTTTATGGATTTATAATACTTGTTCCTGAGCCTCACTGGGATCTTAAGCGGAGATAACCTGTGGAATACTGGATCTCCGCTACACACACACTGCATACACTACACACACACTGCACACTTCATACACTATACACACACTGCATACACTATACACACTGCATACACTATACACACACTGCATACACACTGCACACTTCATACACACTGCACACTTCATACACTATACACACACTGCATACACACTGCACACTTCATACACTATACAAACACTGCATACACACTGCACACTCCATACACACTGCACACTTCATACACTATACACACACTGTATACACACTGCACACTTCATACACTATACACACACTGCATACACACTGCACACTCCATACACACTGCACACTTCATACACTATACACACAAGCTGCATTCACTATACAAGCGCACACATTGCATCCACTATGCAAACACACTGCATCCACTACACAAACACACACTTATACATGTGTATCTGTATGTCTGTGTATCTGTATGTGTATCTGTTTGTATGTTTGTGTATCTGTTTGTGTGTCTGTGTTTGTTTCGGTGTTCAGTGCCAAATACATTTAAAAAAATTGCAGTTGTTTTCTACATTTCAAAGTTAGGAGGGGGGGTGCCAAATAAAGGATCCGCCCCGGGTGCCAAATGCTCCAGGTATGCCCCTGCCTCCAGGGTTCTGTTCTGGGACCCCTTCTATTTAACATGTTTATAAATTATCTTTAAAAAAGCATTGGAAGTTATGTTTCAGTGTTTGCAGATGACACAAAACTCTGCAAAGTAATACAATGTGAGCAAGATATTACTTTGCTGCAGAGGGATTTAGATAGACTGGGGGCTTGGGCACTGAAATGGTAGATTAAATTTAATGTTGAAAAATGAAAAGTTATGCACTTCGGCGTAAAAAATGCACAAGCAACGTATACCCTTAATGGAAGCAAATTAGGGATAACAACACACAAAAAGGACTTGGGAATTCTTATAGACAACAAACTATGCAACAATGTGCAATGTCAATCAGCAGTGGCTAAGGCCAATAAGGTATTGTCATGCATGAAAAAGGGCATTCATTCTCGGAACGAGAATATCATTTTGCCTCTTTATAAATCACTGGTAAGACCACATATTGAATATGCTGTGCAATTTTGGGCACCTGTTCTAAAGAAGGATATTATGACACTAGAAAAAGTGCAGTGGCGGGCTACAAAATTAATAAAAGGAATGGAACATATCAGCTATGAAGAGAGGTTAACAAATTTAAACCTCTTTAGTTTAAAAAAAAGTCGCCTGAGAGGGGATATGATAACATTATACAAATATATTCGGGGCCAATACAAACCATTGTGTGAAAATCTATTCACAAACTGGACTTTACACAAGGTCATGCGTTTAGACTGGAAGAAAGAAGATTTCATCTAAGGCAAAGAAAAGGTTTTTTTTACTGTAAGAACAATAAAGATGTGTAATTCTCTGCCTGAAGAAGTGGTTTTATTAGAGTCCATACAGATGTTCAAACAGCAACTAGATGCATACTTGCAAAAACAGAATATTTAAGGTTATAATTTTTCAATGTAGGGTAATAACTTCTTGATCCAAGGAAAACTCTGACTGCCATTCTGGGGTCAAGAAGGAATTTTTTTCCTAGTTGGCTGCAAAATTGAAAGTGATTCAAACTGGGGTTTTTTGCCTTCTTTTGGATCAACAGCAAAAAACAAATGGGAGTAAGGTTGAACTTGATGGACGCAAGTCTCTTTTCAGCTATGTAACTATGTAACTAATAAAATAGTTAGCAATAAGTTAGGTATAGATCAGTAATTACTTAATTGGAATCTGACATAAACCTGAATGTATCTCCCCATGCTAAATCTTTTGACATCCTATATTTTGGTTAGAGCAGTGGTGATGTCACTGCTTTAGAGCTGGACAACCCAGGTTTGAATCCTGGCCAGATTTGGCCATTACACCATTAAGTGTATTTGTGCAAAATATATATGTGAATACCTCAGATCCTCATAGATTGTCAGCTCATTTACTTCTTCACTTCTGTATATACCCTCCTAATCTTGGGATGTCTAACTCTACTTTGTATCTATAATGTACACTAAAAATTAAAGCTGTGTATGAATATAATGTAATATTCACATTATTCCATTTTGTCAAAATTGGCTCATGATCTTTCATCTACTGCCCATGGAAACATGGTTTTCAATAATAAAATAAAGCATTACTCAATTTAAAATGAGCGCCTTGTTAATTGTATAGATATTTTTCAATTGTTTTTAGCACTATTTAGAATTCCATATCATACATACCTGTGACTTGTTGATGTATTCAGTGACCTCAAAGCCAATCCAGATATGTGCTGGACGGAAAAATCTACAAATGCTATCCTTGCTATCCTTACAGAGAGTACATCACTCAACAGAAATCTGTGTTCTTATCCCAAGAGAACTAGCTATTCTGGCACATGCTGGCTGTGGTATTGCTGACTCTAAGGCACCCCAATATTTAGCATTCCTCACTGATAGTTGAGATGGTCACGTAGAATGAGTGCTAAAATGTGAAATGTTACCAAGACACGTCTTTCTCATGCAGCTGGAAGGAGTTATGATCTGTCCTGTTGAAATATTAAATATTTTGCTGTGTTTCAAAGCAAGAACTCTCTTTAAATCACGTTCGAACTTCAAAGACTTACTAAGAGAAATAAAAACATGCAGTGTTTCCTTTCAAAAACAACTCTATGTATTATACCTCCGGTGCTTACATTCTGAGTAATTGATGAACATAGAATTGATGAAACAATTATGAATATGGCTTATTCTAGATGCTAGGATGAAGCCATTACTACCATGAAAAATTCTCTGGCATTAGCACTGAACCCAAGCAGACCATCTAACCACATAGACTGCTTGTAAGTCTTTTAGACTGGTCGTCATGCTGAGTTATATAGAACGGGGGTCACTCATGGATTATATGTGGTTCTTACTGTGGCATTCCTTGATAAAAAAAACGGAATCAAAGATATATCAAAATATTCATTGAACTATTACATTTTAAAATTAAACTTTATTAATAAATATTGACTTTAACATAAAAGCCATGAAGCCATCACAAGGAGGGTAATAGAGACAACTGGGCGGCATTACTGACACGAAAGGTGAGATATCTCAGAGTACGTGTGTACCAACCTGATGTGCAAATATGCAACCATTCGCACAAACGATATATCATGTTCACAGTACACTTTGGGAAATTTGCACTATTGAATTAATTAAGCCCCATATTACACCACGTATAGGTGACAGGGAGAACACAAATATTCAAATGTCATATTTATCTTTTGATTTCAACTACAACATTTACCATGATATTAGATAATAACCACTTCACATAAGACTACATTACATCTCACTCCCATTACTCGCAGACAGTCAACTCCATTTACACACAAACAGGACACATACTTTTCACGTTTTAAGCGTTGCTCTTCTGCCTCTCTGCCTCTGGCCCTGCTGAGTCCTCCTCTCCTTTGTTTTTTTTTGGTTTTTTTACAAACCCAAAATATGTCAGAAAGTCTGCTGTTACCAGGAAGCAGTGATGGAGATCTGTGACTAGAACTTCTGCTTTTTCACAGTTACCACCAAAAAAAAAGTTAAACACAAAAAATGAATTCCTTAGGCAACACATACATGCACACACCTGTAGCCACTGGGCTCCTGGTACTAGATGAGCATTGTGATGTCAGCACATGATGTCAGAATCCTGTAACTAAACAATCCTGAACTGCATTGTGAGGTGAAATTATGTCATCATTCCTTGAAGAGCTGCCTTACTGGCGAAACGTGCGTCGGGGCTCAGCTGAACTACTTACCCTTAGCTTTAAACTATTCCTCTTCGACTCCTACCTTGTCCACATACTTACCTTGGATTTGCTGACGATATTTCTTTTTGTGGGGTTAGGCAGTCTTTATTTCAGAGGTTATGCTAGGGTTATGTTCAGACAGTGCATCTTAGTTATCGTTATTTTTGTTAACTCTTAGCTCAGTTTAGAATTAGGTGCCCTTGAAGGCAGAGCTGTAGGGTTATAGCTAATACGGTTAGAATTGGCATAGATTTCTGCTAAACTTTTAGTATTAAGCAATCAACCGTTACACAGATTGGGGCTTCATTGCATGACACTGACTGATCAGAACAAGGGATTTTCTCTTGCTAACCCTCATAACTCTAAACTTTAACACTATAAGTGTATACTACAGATCTTATGCTATAACTATATGCACTACTTTTACCTATTTCATTTGCTATTGGAGGTTTGAGATAGGCATTCACTACAAGTTCAGTTTCACTGAACTAGACATTTAGGTGATCTCCCCCTTCTCCCTCTATGATCTAAACCTTTGCTACTAAAGATATCTTTACCTTTCCTATGACAGCTACTATCACATTAGATACTTTCAGATAGTTACTTTTTTGAAATCATTACTTCATAACTATCTTTTTTTTTTTTTAACTAGCTCTGTGAAAGGCATTTACTACTTTATATTATCTCTTGTTTGTATTTATCATTATCCCTTGTATATATTTTCCCTATCCCCTGTATCCCTGAGATTTAAGGTTACTTTACCTTTTTTTAATTATATCTATTAAACGTTAGATTTTAAGTGTTTAATTTATTTAGGATCCCAGTTAATTAGGACAGATTATGTTCTCTCTCTCTCTTTATATTTAACTTTTGGGAAGGGTTACCCCCCTCTAATCTGTCCTTTAGATCGTAATCATACACTTACAGCTTTTTTTTCTTCTTTTTTTTGTGAAAATATCCACATGAGTTTAAAATATCCAAAATGCATTTCACCAACAAGGCTTTATCAAGTGGAGAGAAATCTAGCAACAAAGTAAGGAGAGGAGTGGACAAGTAAGTTTTGAGGAGAGAGGATTCAGAGTTTGTGATTAGTAAAAGAGAGGAGATGAGTGCTGTGGGCTGGTGAAATGGACAAATAGACTTGGCTGAAATATGAAAGTGAGAGATTAGCAAAGGGTATGTGTATTCATATAAATGTATCCTGTGTGTTTCCTTCCGGCACCACCTCTACCAGACAATAGACATTTGGGTGGTTTGACAGTTTTAGTGTTTTCTGTCTAAGTGATTCTGAAATTAGGGCCTTCATACTTATCTGCACCAATAGATACTTAATCTAGCCCTGCTTGGGAGCCTCATAATGATGTGTCAGGAGCTCATGTCCGTTCAGAGCACATAAATGGCTGTTTTCTCTAACAGGAGTCTGAGGGGTGTTTAACTTTTTTCCCCTTTTAATTTTCATCCCTTTATCTTCTTTACTTACTTCACTTTATGTATTCATCTCCAACCATCTCCACTTTTTTTTGTTTTCCTCTTAACATTTTGATTCTTTCTCTCTCTCTCGTTTTTCCATCCTTCCATTTGCCTGTATTGTTCTTATTTTTTTCCCTTCATTTTTGCAAAGGCTTTGGCTAATACAGTCTGATTGTGACAATGTTTTCAGGTGCCTCAACTGTCCCAACAGAGTGAAGAAACCTTGGGAGAGAGAAGGATCATTAGACTTGGAGATTTACTTCGTTCAGGACTGCGACTTCATGATTCTGAACTCTGCCCATGGCACTAAAAAAGAAAAGAGATTATTGATGGGAAAAATATATGATTAATCGCTAAGGAGCAGTCACTAAATATTGATTTTATTAACAGATCAAGTAAGAACTGACCAACAGGAGGGCCGTTGTGTCACCCTGCGTTGCAGGAGAATCGTAGACTCACTTAGCTTGAAATGTGTGAATTGTTAGACATTGATAGTTGGATGGGTAGATTGATGGATGGATGGATAGATGGATAGGTGGGTTGATGAATGGATGAATGAATGTAGAGATGGATTGATTGATGGATGGATGGATGGATGGATGGATGAATGTACAGATGGATGGATAGATAGATGGATGGATGAATAGATGGATGGACGGATATATGGATGGATAAATGGATGGATGATGGATGGATGGATGGATGGATTGATGAATGGATAGATGGATGGATGAATGAATGAATGTATAAATGGATTGATGGATGGATTGATGAATGGATAGATGGATGAATGTATAAATGCATAGATGGATGGATGCATGGATGGATGAATGAATGCATAGATGGATGGGTGGGTGGGTGGATGGATGGATGAATGAATGAATTTATAAATGGTTTGATGCATGAATGGATGGATGGAAAGCTGAATGGCTGAACAGGGAGAAATTTCAACTTTGGTGCATTGACTCTGCACAGTGTGATTCACTACACAAACTGAGTAGCAATCACAGGGTGTTTGGAAACCTGCCAGAAAGTTAATTTATTCTCAGTGTCTCTCTCTTCCAGCAGGGACCATTAAAACATCAAATAAATGTGTTAATTGCAGCAACACAGAGTATCTATAATGTGTACAAATATACATCTATAACATCAAATTATTTATTATAAATATATATGTGGGTTTCCATTACTCACAGCTGTTCGTCCTACTGCAATAGGAGAGATTTAGATACGCAGACATTCTTGTATGAAATATAAATGTATGTGAATGAGAACACGGCTATGCATTAAGATCATATTGCATGAGCAGAGGTGTGTCATTATGTACGTGTTTGCAAATTTGTTGCAAGTGTGTATGTATAGGTGCTGTATATTTGTAATGAAGTGTGTGTGTGTGTGTGTGTATTTGTATTGTATTTACGTGTTAAGATGTCTAATGTATGTGTCGGTGTGGAATGTGTCTGTTTGTGTTTAAGCTAGAAGTAGGAGCTGGAAAAATATTGCATCCTCCAGGTTCAACCTTTCATAAATTCCTGCTGCTGATCCAAAAGAAGGTAAAAACCTGGAAATGATGAGCTTTGTCCCAAGAAAGAAATCTCCTTTTGACTCCAACTTGGCAATTAGATTTTTAATTGAATCAACAATCTGTTCATTTATGTATATTAAATTATTATAGTCCCGAAGACAGGGCTGCCATCAGAAATTGTGGGGCCCCTGACACAGCTCAAGGTCTGGGCCCCCCGGTGCCTGCACCCGAGTCCCCTCAAAGTGCTGCAGTTCTTCTCCCCTCCTCTCCTTCTTCTCCCCCCTCTCCAATTTCCTTCTTCTCTCCCTCCCTCTCCAATTTCCTTCTTCTCCCCCTCCCTCTCCAATTTCCTTCTTCTCCCCCACCCTCCAATTTCCTTCTTCTCCCCCCTCCAACTTCCTTCTTCCCCCCTCTCCAATTTCCTTCTTCTCCCCCTCCCTCTCCAATGTCCTTCTCCCCTTCCCTCTCATTGCCTTCTCCCCCCTCCCCCTTCTTCTCAACAATTTCCTTCTTCTCCCCCCTCAATTTCCTTCTTCTCCCCTCCCTCTCCAATTCCTTCTCCCCTTCCCTCTCATTGCCTTCTCCCCCCTCCAAATTTCCTTCCTCCCCCCCTCAAATTTCCTTCCTCTCCCCCCCTCCCAGAAATTTCCTTCCTCCCCCCCTCAAATTTCCTTCTTCTCCCCCCC
>OW240922.1:96488566-96535829 GCA_933207985.1 Pelobates cultripes | reverse complement strand
CCTCTTCAGCTCCCTCGCGCGCCGCGTACTAATGCCGGCGCCGGAAGATGACGTCATCTTCCGGCTCCGGCATCAGTACGGTGCGCTAGGGAGCTGAAGAGGAAGCACACAGAGAGTGCTTCCTCGCGCGCCCACCCGCCCGCCCGCCGGTTGTCAGCAGGGCCAGCCTCTGGGGGGCCCTGAGGTAACCGGCTGCTGGGCCCCCCAGGAGAAGAGGCTGGCCCAGTGGGTACATACTGGGGTCGCAGGGTCCCCTGCGACCCGGTATGTACCCACTGAATGTGGGGCCCGGACGACCTTAGCAGTTCGGGCCCCCCAGGACCGCCAGGCCCATGACAACCGTTGCGGTTGTCATGCCCTGATGGCGGCCCTGCCTGAAGACATTATGGGAGTGTGACACAAGCTCTTCTGAAACAGAAGGTATATTTTTAAAATAATTTAGTAAAGAAAAACACATAAATTAGGTCTTGGTGGGCAACACAGGAAAGTAAACGTATCTCCACAACAGAGCAGAAATAGATATCGATGGAGACTGCCTAAGTTGAAGACTAGCAATTTATGATACAAGATTGCTGAAGAGCTTTAGGGGTTAAGAACAAGTCCCTGTTTTCTATTATACAACTTCAGATTTTCAAGAGAAATATGAACTTTCATAAACTTTCATAAAGCAGAAATGAGGGCTTCTAATAAAGTGGCATTAGTTTCAATGCTTCTCAGTTTGTTCTTTTAAGAATGGCCCATTATAACTGCTACACACTTTTATTTCCATGTGCAGCTGTGTCACCCAACTCACTGTACATATGAAGCTAATATCCGGTTAACACTGGGCATGGAAGGTTAACTATGTGTGTAATTTGTGGCTGACTGACTATGACTATGGTTGCGGTTCCGTTTATTAACTCGGTCATGCCCCATTTGTCATGTGCCTGTGCCAGCCAAAAGTATCAATTTGAAAAATGTATCAAAGCCAAGAGAAGACACTTCTTGTTGGAGCATGTGTTATATTATTGTTTAATTCAATTCTGCTTACTGTATTAACAAGTTCACCCCCAAATTGCTCTTTTTATTTTGTTGACAGCTGCCGGGATATTAAAATAATATAAAAAAATTGGAGATTAATACAAGATAACAAAGCAGAACAAAAATGAGTGTTGATTAGAACAGCACGGATTTCAACATAGAGCATTAAAAAAACTTCATAATGTCTAAACATAAGGGTCCCCAAGTACCTGGCTCTTTAAAACTGTTATTCGTTTATTGTAATTGAAATTTTTTTTAACCATCTGCTCCTTGAACCCCATCCAACCCAGCCAGCTTCATGCGTAAAGACCTACTGACGCATTTGGTATCACACCAAGTCTACATCCACTCGGCTCTTCGAATTTCGGATGCCCAATTGTTTGATACCCCATGCAGAGTGTTAAATGGCATGAAATTGTTTCTTATTTTTAACTAGATGGACAGAGCTTCCTTTTATTTCCTCCCCTGCAGGGGATGTTTCTTCTGAAGATTTCCACCTATGTGTCATTGCAGGTCTAACGTTGCAACAAGTCAGTGGGAAAATAAAAACACTCATTCACATTGGGATTCTATCCTGTCCAACTATGTCCAGATCTTTTAGTCAAACAGTTGCTAGAGAAGAAATTGTTCCCCTTAAACGTACAGCAAAACACGATGCAGTCATTGGTAAAAACAAATATTCTTAAAGAATAACATTGTTATTTACTAAAGTAAGAATTATCAGGATACCAAAGAGAATATAAAATTTAAGGTCAAAGAAACCAAAATGGAAGCCGAGGTGACTGATCTTTTTTTACAGATCTACAGCTTTAGCCTAATTGACAGACGGTAGATAGATGGATAGATGAAAAAGTTCAGTTTTTCAGAAAATTTAAATCAAGTTTGTGGTTTAAATTGTACAAAATACAAAATTTATTTAAATTTTCCAATAGACAATATAAATATATTTTACAAGAAAGAAATGTAAAAATAATATTATTATTATTGCATACATTTAAATATATGTTTCTCTAAATTGCAAGTGGCTCTCGGTTTACATGTAGAAATAGCCTTGCACTAAAACTGCCACTACTTTTTGGTGACAACAAATGCTTTAATATTCGTCAGCCCAAATAAAGAAACAAAATTTAAAAAAATGTTACCTGCGCATTCTCCAAAATCCCCATGCAGATTTAAAATATATAATAATTAAATATTTTCTTAAAAGTTGATATGATTTTTTTTCTGCAGCAAAATGTGGGGGTGCAATGTACCGCCTGCTCCACTGACCACCTCCACTGCCTAACCAGACTCCTCTGCTGATTAAGTCTTGATCTTCACATTCTTTAACTTTGTAAATAATCATTTTATTCCCCATGATTGGCTGGCATCAGTCTTAAAATTACTTTTCTATGTATGGCATTCATAGTAACTCCAAATTTGTAGAAAAAGCTATTCAACGTATTCTTGACATGGATGAATGCATGCTACAACTAATGTGCTGCAGAGTTTTAAGTTGCGTCAACAAAATTAAAGAGTAGTAAGGCCTAATACAGCTCTGAAAAGAACCTCAGAGAGTTCCTGATTTTAGAAATATCATCCCAATGCTGTAGGTGTAAATATCATGTTCAAGGAGAGATTTAAACCTTCAAGTCCAAGCTTCTTCAGGATAAAGATTAGATGGAGCAAGATAAAGGATACTTGTTTGCAAGACCTTCATCCTAACAAAAACAGCGTAAAATCATTCAAGAACAAACCACAGGAGTGTAGAATGCTCACAGTTTGTCATTCATTGAGTTTTGAAAAAGAATAATGAAGAAAGAAAATCAGTGTGATCGATGGTTTTCCTCACTATGTAAGTTATGGTTATAGAGCTCCTCTTCGGCGGAGTTCTAAAAGTGGACCAATCACCATGGAAGCCATTGAAATGTTCTTGCTGATAACTCCACATCTAGATCTTTTCCTATGAATAATTTTTCATCTAGAATTATGGCCTTTAAACAAAGTAACCATGAACCATACAATTAAGATTAGTTGAGACTAGCTAGAACACCAATTTATTAGGAATCCAGCAATCCCTGTAGACCAAGTCAGCCGTTCTTATTCGTGCTTCCCATTATTTTTTGTCTAAAATAAATGTTTTAATTTTTCTTTCAAGTTTCAAGAATGAGTGAAGGACAGTGAGGAGGTAAAGCAGAGCGTGCGAAAGTGGGCACCTAAACTAATAATCTTGGACAGAGCATTATCTAAATAATGTTTTTTAAATGATTTCCTTGGGTATATTATAATATTTATTTTATTTAAATCCCCTAAATACTCTGAAGATATCATCTCAATGGCAGCAGTTGTTAAGTAATATGAAATAATCGCTTGTAGCACTACTTACCTCTGCTGAGCCCAGGCATCCTTGTTATGCCATTTCTCCCTCATTCACTGTGGACCTCTTTCCTAGATAACAAACATGAAAATGTAATTTTAAACATACTTTGAAATTTTATATCAGCAGTAAATCCAGTGACTGACCCACATTCTCGTGTAGCCTTTTCCATATAATTAGATAAAGAGAGGGGGAACAGGTAGGTCCTATAGCATGGAGGTTTAGAAAGCCCTGAAGAATGTGAGAAAATTCGAATTCATTATCTCCGAAAGGAACCGTGTGTCCTATTTACCAAAATCTACCTTCTGCTGAGTCGCAAAGATATAGATTTTTTTTTCGCTCTAATAAATGCTGTACTGAAATAAATACCTATTTCAAATAATGCTTTCTTTACCTTTAAGTTTTACAGATAATTTAACACCAAAATGGTCTCAATATACCAGCAAAGCACACCGAGAACAGTAATTACATTAATAAAGCTAATTTGTTCTGAAAATAATTATTACTTTGCAGAATCTGATAGTGTGGAATACATTTCAGAAAGCCTGTCTTAAACCATAATTGATGCTCAACTAGTAAAATATGTTTTGTTCCTTCTTAATAGCCTGGAACGAAACCTCAGGGGAAAGGAAATATAATTTTAGCTTAACCCTTCACAAACTAGGAGTAGTGTTTTGCTTTAACTATAATCTGTGACCAAATTGTTTTATATAAAAATATTCCTTTTCTAACATAACTAGATCTGTCAGGAGTTGTATTTAGTGCATCTTGGGTCAATTTCTTTCCAATTCTCTCTGCGATGGGTTCTTTATCTATGTGAGTGTTCTGAATCAGCCTAGAAAGGAAACTTTATAACAAGCACACCGTGCTATTTGTTTAGAATCAGGGATAAAGCTAGAGTTAAATCCCAGGAGTCATTCTAGCAAGCTTTCTTGACTTGGCACAGTTAGAGGATAACTCCCAACTGCCTCAGCCTGCCACTGGACCCCAGGGAAACCACCCTCCAGAAAAAGGTAAGAACCTGGAGGGTGGCTAAATGTATGTCTGGGTGTGTGTGTATGTCAGTATGTCTATGTGTGTATGTCAGTAGGTCAGTATGTCTGTGTGTGTGTGTATGTCAGTATGTCTGTGTGTGTATGTCTGTGTGTGTATGTCAGTATGCCTGTGTGTGTGTGTGTGTGTGTGTGTGTTTGTGTGTGTATGTGTGTGTATGTCAGTATGTGTGTGTATGTCAGTATGTATGTGTGTATGTCAGTATGTCTGTGTGTGTGTGTGTGTGTCAGTATGTCTGTCTGTGTGTTTGTCAGTATGTCTGTCTGTATGTCTGTGTGTGTGTGTGTGTCTGTCTGTGTGTATGTCAGTATGTCTGTCTGTCTGTATGTATGTCAGTATGCCTGTGTGTGTGTCAGTATGTCTGTATGTGTCAGTATGTCTGTCTGTGTGTCAGTATGTCAGTATGTGTGTTTGTCAGTATGTCTGTCTGTGTGTATGTCTGGGTGTGTGTCAGTATGTCTGTCTGTGTGTTTGTCAGTATGTCTGTGTGTATGTCAGTATGCCTGTGTATGTCTGTGTGTGTGTGTGTGTGTGTGTGTGTGTGCGTGTCAGTATGTCTGTCAGTATGTATGTGTGTGTGTCAGTATGTCTGTCTGTGTGTATGTATGGGTGTGTGTCAGTATGTCTGTCTCTGTGTGTGTATGTCAATATGTCTGTGTATGTGTCAGTATGCCTGTGTTTGTGTCAGTATGTCTGTGTGTGTGGTCAGTATGTCTGTCTGTGTGTATGTCAGTATGCCTGTGTGTGTGTGTATCAGTGTGCCTGTGTGTGTGTGTGTCAGTGTGTCTGTGTGTGTGTGTGTGTATGTCAGTATGCCTATGTGTGTGTCAGAATGTCTGTGTGTGTGTGTGTGTCAGTGTGTCTGTCTGTGTGTGTGTGTGTGTGTGTGTATGTCAGTATGCCTGTGTGTGTGTCAGCATGTCTGCGTGTGTGTGTCAATACATCTGTCAGTGTATATGTCTGTGTGTGTGTCAGTGTATGTGTCTGTGTGTGTGTGTGTATGTATGTATGTATGTGTGTCTCTATGTGTGTCAGTATGTCTGAATGTGTGTTAATATGTCTGTCAATATATATATGTGTGTCAGTGTATGTGTGTGTCAGTATGTATCTGTGAATGTTTTAATATGTTTGTCTGTGTGTGTATGTGTCAGTATGTCTGTCAGTGTGATTGGGGGTTGGACGTAATTGGGGGGAGGAGGGGTAGGGCCCAGGGGGCCCAAGAACATGTTTTGCCCAGGGTCCTATTCATATTATAGATGGCCCTACCTAGCAGGGCCAGATTGATATAGGGGCGGATGGAGCTGAAGCTTCAGGCCCATGACCCAGGAAATTTTAAAAAAAAACTTATTTTTTGTTTTTGTTTTTTTACTACAGGTCGTCTATTTAGTTAAGGTAAAGCTGATTCAGTGCACTGTACAAATGCTATTGCTGCTTTGGCCTCTCTAACACTGTGGCATGTCCCCTTTCTTTTGCACTCACTACATCCACCTTTTCTCTGTCCTCAACTGCATACCAGGAGCTTCTGCCTGCTAGTAGGCAGAAGGAAAGGAGTTGACAAGTAAGTGCTAGGGGACTGTCCCCAGAAAGAGTATGTCAAGCGCATCTTTACATGCATTTGCAGAAAAAAATCATGATTAAAAAATGTAATGTTTCATTGAGCTGCAGTGGGCACCTAGATAACCTTGCTTCTCGTTCCTACCTGCCTCATCTCCATGATGTGTGTGATACACCTGTCTACACATGTTATGTCAGCCATGATACTGGACTTTTGAAAGGGACTCGGGGAGTGTTAATAGTCTATGGATTACAGGGAGCAATACTTGCCTTGCCCCAGGCGCTGGCAACCCATGCTACACCACTGCGAAAAGAACTAACCTCAGGGAGAGGTACAACAAAATCAGCATATGCTGAGGCTCCACAGACTGGTATCTTACAGAGAGAGAGGAGGGACAAGGCGTGGGAGTGAGAGGTGAGTGCAGAGCAGAGCTGACAGGTATAAAGGTCTGCTAAATTAAATGAATTGTTCTACTTATTACTTTGTATTTAATCTGGGTCATATTTTCACAGGTGACATAGACTGAGGGCGAATGAGTCAGAAGAAAGTCAAAGCATTTTCTAACAGGGTGGAGCCACCAGGTTTTGAAACCATCTTATCGCAATTTTGGATTCTATGATCCGTCCTATAGATAAGTGAACATATCATTGATATTTTTTTTTCTTGTTCTGCTGCTGCTAGTGATCAATATGCCGTGCATTTCTTCTAAGTGTCTCCCTCTGACTCAGTGTGGGCAATGTAGCATTTCTTGGAATAAATCAAATATAAAAGCAATTTACTTGACTCCGAGGTTGCAGAACAAGTCCCATCCCAGCAACACCCACTCTCATGTAGAATCTCAAAAGACATAAATAATATTTAAAGGCAGGGAACATTGTAGTAACATAGTACTGATGTCATCAGGCAATCAAAACACAGAATCTGTTTAAAGGGACACACACATGTCCTACACAGGCTCATATTACAACAGTGCTAGTATAGGAGCAAGATAATATTTAACAACATATCACAAGTTCTGTTTATAATCTGTTGATAGTGGTGTTACTGCTTTGTTGCCAAAACCACTGACAACTGTGTGAATACAAAGAAAGAATGCATTTGTTATTACTAACCTGTTATAAAAAGGACAGAAGTCACCTCTGGTGTAGCCTGCAAGATAAATAATATGGCATCTCCAAGGACCTTAGAACTGACTCCATCATACTTGAAGACTGGTAGACAGCTCACAACAAAATATGCAGAACCGTGAAAACTCGGCACATTGTGTGAAATTGATGAATTCAAATTTGTATGCACAGAATGCACACACAATCAATAGACCAAACTTTGTAAATCAATAATCAACCAATGTGTTTGGCATTTTTCTTAGGTTGTTTTTGCGTGTTTGTTTGTTTTTCGGGAGGTATAGAAAATGTCAAACAGATCGCAATGTCCTTCATTTTCAGTGCTGAAAATAGTTTTTAATACAATTTTTCTATAATAATAAAGGTAAGGAGAAATATAGTAGAAGTATACAAATTCATAATTTAGTAAAATATACCAAACAAAATAAAAACAGCATTCAACAAAGTATAAGTTACAAGCAAATAATATTGATATTAATGTGAATAATAAATTAGTCCAGATTAGCATGGTGACAGAAAAAACTGTTTAGAACTTAAATAATCTATATTCAAACTAATAATAAAAACGAGAAATAGACATTTTCTGACAATGAGTTCAGACATTTTGCCAAATTTGGTAATATATACCCATAAAATATTGGTTGAAATTGGCTTTATAAAGCTTTCCTAATTGATACATACTACATCTAATTTCCTGGTCTTATCCAGATGTCATTAGTAGAACTATAGAACATGACTACATCTTGATGGATGTTGTTTTAGCACCTGTCGCATTTTGGCACGCGTGTCTGAGATAACATTTGTAGGTAAATATAGTTATGGCAATAATGAAAAAAGAAAAAAAAATATTGTGACTCAATTTTGCCATTAAAGAAAGTATTGTTCGTTTCTACTTCAAATGTCTGGCAACCGATAAGATGACATGACATGGTAGGACCCAATATCTAATTACACAGAATGCTCTGCATTTTAAAAGGACGCAACAAGTTTTTCAGTTCGAGCATTGTCCTCCCCAAATAGTCTATAGTAGTTTGCAGATAAATAAAATCATTTGTGTCTCTCGAGAAGATAACGCATATTTTTTTATAATTCTGTTTCAATAAAAATAGTAATTGGAAATTGCAACATTGTGATGCTGTCTCATTATTTTTGCTAAGTGATTAATTATTTACAGATGTTCACACTGGCGGAGCAGTGGTTAACACTGTGTAATAACTCATGTTTATCCAGGCAATTAATTTTGTTCTCAAATACATTATTGAAGTGATTATACTTATTATAATTAATCGTATTTGTGTTGTGTGGGGGAGGGAATAAAAGAATGAAGCAAACTGTGCCCAAAGTATCTACTATGGAATTTGAGAGTTTTTTATGTGCCAAGGTCAGCTTATGACATACAAGACAAAACGCAAACAAATCAGTGCTTGAATAGAGATATAGATATACAACGATATATATACACACACACGCACATCATACAAGATCCAGCGCACTCACTCATCTAAACTAAAGAGCAATTTCAAGTCTCGCAGAATGTAATGGTTTTCTTAAAAAAACCTCACCTAGGCAAACATAATGGGGGTTTAGTTAAAGTATGTGATCATATAATGCATAAGCCTGCCACAATGGAATATTATTATTATTATTAACATTTATATAGCGACAACGTATTCTGCAACACTTTACAATATTAAAAAAATGGGAAGTTTAACAATAAATTAGACAATTACAAAATGTTACAGGAATAATAGGTTGATGAGGACCCTGATCAAATGAGCTTACAGTCTAGAGGAATATATACCTAGGATCAGGTCTGTAAACTGTATGCAAAGATTCCTTCATCTTAGTCTCTTCCCATCCTTCTTTTCTGAGCACATATGTAAATTCAGAGCTATATCACCCAAGCAATAAGCAAGACAATTATACTCACCCAACCGGTTCTATGTTCCAAAACTATCACATGTAACAAAAATAAACACCTTATAGTGATATCTATTCTAAAAACAAATTTAGGTTCCAGATTAAGGTAAATGCTCACCTTCCTGGAGAATACCTGAGTCGCATTTCAGAATGTATAAAATAAACAATTAAAAAAAAAGAAAAATACAATATAGCATAATACTGATTTTACTAATTGCTCAAATGCTAGAACAAAATCTTTCACTAGAAATAAGATAGTCAATCACAGTACCATATTATAGAACAGGTGTAGGCAACCTTCGTCACTCCAGATGGTATGGCCTACATACAGGGGCGGATTTTCCATAAGGCCGCCAAGGCCACAGCCTTGCGATGGCACACAGAAAAGGGGCGGTTCCCACTGGAACTAAGCACTGTTTGTGGTACAGGAGTGTTCAGACGAGAAGGATAAATAGCTCTTTCCCCTTCTTACATGACATCTGCAGCGGCAGTTCTCTCTCCCACCAAGCAGGCAGTTGAAGGAACTGCAGGAGAGCAAGTGAAGATGACATGAGCTTCATAGACGTGCGATCTCCTGCACCACCGGCTGCAAAAAATGATAAGCTTAGAGTCATGTCTACAAATGCTCGCAGTTTAGGGAATAAGATCCATGAACTTGTGGCAATAATGGCAACTGATAGTGTAGATTTAGTCGCTGTTACTGAGACATGGTACAATGAGAAAAATTACTGGGACATAGCAATACCAGGGTACTCTTTATATAGGAAAGATAGGGAAGGCAAGAAAAGGGGTGGCCTTGTATGTGAAGGATAGCATAAAATCTAGCCTAATAAAAGTTAGTGAGGCAAACATAGAGTCCGTTTGGGCTACGTTAGAATTTGGTAATCACACAGTAACTCGTGTAGGTGTGATTTATAGGCCCCCAGGACAAATTGAAGAGTTAGATAATCTACTAGTTGAGGAAATAGCTAAAATGACAATGAAGGGGGAAGTTATCATCATGGGTGACTTTAATCTTCCTGATGTAAATTGGAAAACAAAATTAGCTACTTGTGCCAGGAGCACACATATTCTAAACTCCCTACTGGGATTGTCTCTAAAACAAGTTGTTGAGGAGCCAACTCGTAAAGAGGCCATACTAGATTTAGTGTTAACAAATGGAGATTTGGTATCAGATATTACTGTAGGTGAAAGTTTAGGATCCAGTGATCATCAGTCAGTGTGGTTTAATATAAGAACAGTGACTGAGTCACACCACACAAAACAAAAGTTTTAGACTTTAGAAAAACAGACTTTTCTAAAATTAGAATATGGGTAGAGGAGTCATTATCAGACTGGAGCAATTTAAATGGAGTCCAAGAAAAATGGGATTATTTAAAAGTTGCACTATTGAAGGCAACAGAAAATTGCATTAGGCTTGTCAGTAAAAGCAAAAAATTCAAGAAACCACTGTGGTACTCCGCAGATGTGGCCAAAATAGTTAAAAACAAAAAGTTAGCATTTAGGAATTATAAAAAAACCCAGAGTGAGGAAGACAAAATGATCTATAAGATTAGGCAGAAAGAGGCTAAGCAAGTTATAAGAGCTTCCAAATCACACACAGAAGAGAAAATAGCACAGTCAGTAAAAAAGGGGGATAAAACATTTTTTAGATACATAAATGAGAAAAGAAAAGTAAAACAAGGATTAGTTAGATTAAAAACAAAAGAAGGAAGGTATGTAGAAGAGGATAAAGGTCAGGCTGACTGCCTCAATGAATATTTTTGTTCTGTATTTACAGAAGAAAATGAAGGAAAGGGACCTCAGTTGAGAAAAAGGATAAATGAGTCATTTATTACACGTGAGTTTACAGAGGAAGAGGTTCTATTTCAACTGTCAAAAGTAAAGACAAATAAGTCAATGGGACCTGATGGAATACACCCAAAGCTATTAAAAGAGCTTAGTGGTGTACTAGCAAAACCATTAACAGATTTATTTAACCAATCATTGTTAACAGGAGTAGTCCCAGAAGATTGGAAGTTAGCGAATGTTGTGCCCATTTACAAGAAAGGTAATAGGGAGGAGTCTGGCAACTATAGGCCAGTAAGCCTTACTTCAGTAGTGGGGAAAGTGATGGAAACCATGTTAAAGGATAGGATTGATGAACATCTAAAACACATGGATTTCAAGATCAGAGACAACATGGGTTTACTTCAGGGAGATCATGCCAAACTAATCTTATTGATTTTTTGATTGGGTAACTAAAATTATAGATCAGGGTGGTGCAGTAGACATTGCTTACCTAGATTTCAGTAAGGCTTTTGACACTGTTGCACATAGAAGGCTTATCAATAAACTGCAATCTTTAAGTTTGGATTCCAATATTGTTGAATGGGTAAGGCAGTGGCTGAGTGACAGGCAACAGAGGGTTGTAGTTAATGGAATATATTCGAAGCTTGGACTTGTCACCAGTGGGGTACCTCAGGGATCTGTACTTGGACCCATTCTCTTTAATATTTTTATTAGTGATATTGCAGAAGGTCTTGATGGTAAGGTATGTCTTTTTGCTGATGATACTAAGATATGTAACAGGGTTGATGTTCCAGGAGGGATAAGCCAAATGGCAAATGATTTAGGTAAACTAGAAAAATGGTCAGAATTGTGGCAACTGACATTTAATGTGGATAAGTGCAAGATAATGCATCTTGGACGTAAAAACCCAAGGGCAGAGTACAGAATATTTGATAGAGTCCTAACCTCAACATATGAGGAAAGGGATTTAGGGGTGATTATTTCTGATGACTTAAAGGTAGGCAGACAATGTAATAGAGCAGCAGGAAATGCTAGCAGAATGCTTGGTTGTATAGGGAGAGGTATTAGCAGTAGAAAGAGGGAAGTGCTCATGCCATTGTACAGAACACTGGTGAGACCTCACTTGGAGTATTTTACACAGTACTGGAGACCGTATCTTCAGAAGGATATTGATACCTTAGAGAGGGTTCAGAGAAGGGCTACTAAACTGGTTCATGGATTGCGGGATAAAACTTACCAGGAAAGGTTAAAGGATCTTAACATGTATAGCTTGGAGGAAAGACGAGACAGGGGGGATATGATAGAAACATTTAAATATATAAAGGGAATCAACACAGTAAAGGAGGAGACTATATTTAAAAGAAGAAAAACTACCACAACAAGAGGACATAGTCTTAAATTAGAGGGACAAAGGTTTAAAAATAATATCAGGAAGTATTACTTTACTGAGAGGGTAGTGGATGCATGGAATAGCCTTCCAGCTGAAGTGGTAGAGGTTAACACAGTAAAGGAGTTTAAGCATGCGTGGGATAGGCATAAGGCTATCCTAACTATAAGATAAGACTAGGGACTAATGAAAGTATTTAGAAAATTGGGCAGACTAGATGGGCCGAATGGTTCTTATCTGCCGTCACATTCTATGTTTCTATGTTTCTATGCCTGAAGTTACAGGAGAACAAGTGAGTGACTGGGAGAGGGCACAGAAGAGTATAAGCAAGCAAAGGGGAGTAAGGGGTGGATGATGGAAAAATAGAATAGTAATTTGTGAGGCAGGGGAACAGAATTGCAGAATAGGTTATTGAAAATGGGAGCGAAGAGGGGAACAAGTAAGGAAAAGGGGGAAAGAAGGGAACAAGTGAGGGGTGGGAATAAAGAAGAGTCATACAAGTAAGAGAAGGGGGTAAAGAAGATGGATACATGTGAGGGAGGAAGGGGAACAAGAAGAATGATACATGATAGGGATGAGGAAAAGAAGAGGGAATGAGTGAGAAACAGGGGAAAGAATAGGGATACGAGTGAGGGATGGGGACGAGGAGAGAGGAACAAATGAAGCAAGAGAGGAAAATGGACAATAGGGCTTATTTGGGGAAAGGGGGAGAGGAACAGATGTTAGGGAGAAAGAAATGAATAGAGGTGATGGAGAAAGATAAAGACATTTCTGCTCACCCATATGTGAGTATTATACCTTTTTTGCACCTACTCTTTACTGCTGTATATAGAGAGCACTATTTGTTTTTATTTCTTTCCCTATACTAAGGACCTGCACCACCTACCAACACCTAATCCTACCAGTGGGGAATCAACGCCACTGAATGCTATTCATTCCTGAGCTGGCCAAAGCTCTACAATAGGTGAGTAGGAGGACTACTATTACCATTACCTTCGTCTTTCCACTGCAGTTTTACACAATTGGAATTTCTGTCTTTTATCTGCATGTTTCCACATTATCTGGATACCTGACTTCCTCGGATCCTACAAGGCCCACCGATTTTATCTATCCCTTCATTTAAACTTGGACTATTGTTTTCCACATACTTTTTATCTGGACTTTATTCAATTTTTATTCATTTTTATATAAGTACGCATTGTTTTTATTATTTAATATCACACCTTGGAGTGACCTATATTCAGTTTTTGTCTTTTCATCTTTGGGCTTGTTTCTTTCCAACCATTACTTTTTTATATTATTTAGGGAATCACTTATATTATTTTATTTCAAATTCATAAAAATTATGATATTCCTAATAAAAAAAATGTGCTTATAATTTATTAATTAATTATATTCATTAAAAATTATAAATAAGAAACCCAAACGAGCAAAAATAAATTATTAATATTAATAATTAAAACCTGTTTTTAAAAATTACATAATTTGAAGATTTATCTTGTAAGGTATAAGAGTTTTTAAATTAAAAATGTATTCAGTTTCAATCTATCTATGAGACAATTAAAATCCCCTCCTTTCCAATCCTTTTGCACTTTTTTTCTAGAGATGTGGTCCACAACATTTGGAGTGAAGAAGGTTGTATACCCTTTTTATAAACCTTAGGACATAAATTGTAAGCTAACCACAATTAAGGTAAATTCAGTCTCTGAAGACCACTGACAGGTTTATGAGATTTTGTCCTACTTTTCCTGCTTCAGAGATTTGAGACATTAACTGGGCCAGGTGCCCAAAGCAAAACAGCCCAAAGCCTGATTAAAAAATTAGACATGATGCGGAGTGCTTAGCCATCCGAGCAACAGGTTTGTTTACTGATAGGACTATGCCATTCTATAAAACTTCACAGATATGTATGAGCTGTTATATATGTTATGTATGTATATATTTTAGAAAAGGCTTAACATATTTTTTTTTATTTTTTTTAAACACACAGACCATGGCCCCAAATGGCCGTTAAAACAGGATACGTTTATGTTCACGTAATACTTTCTTCCCACTGAGCCAGAGAGCAAATGGCCTTGGTAACAATAGAGATCTGTCATTTATGTAGCAATGCTCAACCTTAACTCAATATTTGTTAAATAAACATTGTTTCTGTCAGTTAGCAAGGTCATCGATAGGTAACTCAATGCACAAGGGAATCTACATAGACTTGTCAAGGTGTTCCAGAGAGAAGGCAAACGCGAGACATAGCTATACGTCAAAGTATATTCTAAAGGAACACTCTGGGCATCATATCAACATCATTGGAATTAAGTTGTAAGGAGGTTAACGAACAGTTTAATATGAAAGTCTTATTCCGGCGCCGCTCAGTTCTGCACCCTCAACATCTGCTTGATTCCGAAAATTATAATCGGAAGCCTTGGACTAGTCACCACTCATAGGCTGAGAGCATCAGCCAAGGATCTCAGCCTATCAGTATCTGCCTATTTACCAAATGGCTTAAGAAGCACACATATTTTTGTGCTCATCGAATGAAATTATGTCAACATAACATATATTTTTTCCTATAGGATGTTTTGAGAGTTTGCAGATTTTTAACTTTACTTTTTCTCTTTAGACATAGCGGGGGGAGGTTCTTGGTTTGGAGATATAGGAGCAGCAGACAAATGTATCGTGCTTGGTAATGTCTCGTCAAGATGTACTTAATATTTCCTATTATTCTCCTAATATGTGAGCTGTTAAAACTCTTGTCAGACATAAGTTACCAGCCCATGTTGTAAGATTTTCTAATGTAATAGCAGCTACTAGTCACCAAAGTTTGTGACAATCTTAGCAATCAGAGGCTTGTCAGAAAAACTTGTCAAAAACAGACGAAACAAGTCATTTGACCATCCTCATTGGCCCACTTCCTATATCATGGACTTATTCACTAAAGTGTGAATTTTCAGGGACTTAAAGTGAATTCTCAAGTTTGAGAATGTTTAAATGTCAGCTATTTTTTCAAAATTTTGCAACTAGGTTTTCAATTCACTGCAAATCCATTTTTAAACTCCAAAGGGAATTTAAAACTTTAGCCAATTTGGAAAACTTTGCATTTGAATTCCTTGCAATTCACTCATTAGTGAATAACCCAGTTGAAGTACACCTTTTATTATTGAATGTATTACCTATCCTTAACTTTTTTTAAAACTGTATTACTGTTTTAGTTTCTGCCAGCGTGTCTATATTGTTTTTTATGTAACATCATGTCACAGTTAATCTATTATGTCATACCATTTGAAAGGGTCAATAGGTTGGTGAAGCTTTCGTATATATTTTTATAATAGACTCTACCAACTCTCCTGGGAAGTCACTGTATGCATTCACACCTTTATCTGGGATTTCACGTGTGATATTTCTTTTTCTTACAAAATGTATAATACAAAAATATATCAAATAGATACATATAAGCCAGCATACGTGCAGTTGTGCTCTAAAGTTTGCATACCCTTGGAGAATTGGAATATATATATATATATATATATGAACCTTCATCTTTTACTGCTTTAACCACTGGAGGGTCACCTTGGCCTTGTTCTTAGGGTCATTGTCATGCTGAAATGTCCAAGAGCGTCCCATGCGCAGCCTTCGCCCAGGAGAATGCAAATTTTCTGTGTGTTTCACCTTGTGTATCTTTAACAAGGCCAAACCTTTAAGGGTATGTAAACTTTAGATCAAGGCCATTTGGGTGATTTCTGTTATCATTATGATTTAAAAAGAAGCCACACAACTATGTGATAATAAATGGCTTCATATGATAAAATATATCAGTCATGTTTTCAAAATCTCACAATTTCTGCCAGGGTATGCAAACTTTTGAGCACAACTATACATGTAAAAAACTGTTTAAAGTTATTCAGGGCTCTTTAGAAACATTTAACATCAAAAAGTATGTTGCTTTGATCACATCACAATTCTATAGATTGTAATGCTGTCAACTACGCCTATGCCCCACGTTATCAATGGATGCCTAATTTAAATATTGCGATAAATAGTGAATGCAGAAATTCTAATGTCTGGCCAGTGTTATATATTTTGTAGACCAGAGTCAAAATTATGAAAGAAATACAAGTTTGCTATTGCCACATAATTTCTTTGGATTGACTTTCTTGATATAAATTTACCATGTCTCAGATCTTTGAAACCAGGGATGGACAGCGGGTGAGCCTCCAGCTGTTGTAAAAATACAGATTTTAAAATGAACTGATGGACTGGCTACTTTTTTTGTTACTCCAAACATCCAGTGAATTTGAATCAATAAACTTCAATAGAACATGCAGAGTCAATAGAGATGATGTTTGTATTCTAGTCTTCCTCGAAAGAAAGGGGTTAATAAGGCAAAACGATGAACTAACCCATAAGGAAGCAAAGTGCAGACTCTTTCATTTTGCCTCATTGGTTTCCATGGCGATTGCTGAAGGTTAAATCATTGTTTATACAAAGCACAATCCACAATTAATTTTCAGTAGTCACTAGATTGCAGATTTTTCCATAAAATCTACATGATATTCGGTACTGAACTGATACTGTATCCATATCTGCTAATATAGTTAAATGGTGCTGGACATCTCACTGTAACTGTTATTATATTTGTAATAGTGTCAATAGTACCATTTTTTGCAAATGCCCATAACATGTAAGTTGTTGGCTGTAATTATTGGAGTTTGGTTGGCTGGTAAAAATATATTTTTTGCTATAAAATGTTTGCAAATGAAATGCATTGCCGTGAAATTCATGTTCCAACATTTAAACGTTAAAATTGCTACTTTTAATCAAACTCTTAGGCTAAAATCCAGTAAAATCATCAAATAATCCAAAAGTAAATTTATTTTTGTACTGGCGAAGATGGATATTTCAACCTGATGTGATTAATTTCTATAGAGCAGCTACTGCTTACTCTGCTAGAAATTGAGGGAAGGAGGCACATATTGATACGAGACAGTTCTAAGGTCAGGGCTGGCAACACAGATTGATACGTAGAGACAGTTCTTAGGTCAGGGCTGGCAACATAGATTGATACATTGAGACAGTTCTTAGGTCAGGGCTGGCAACACAGATTGATACATAGAGACAGTTCTTAGGTCAGGGCTGGCAACATAGATTGATACATTGAGACAGTTCTTAGGTCAGGGCTGGCAACATAGATTGATACGTAGAGACAGTTCTTAGGTCAGGGCTGGCAACATAGATTGATACGTAGAGACAGTTCTTAGGTCATGGCTGGCAACATAGATTGATACATAGAGACAGTTCTTAGGTCAGTGCTGGCAACATAGATTGATACATAGAGACAGTTCCTAGTTCAGGGCTGGCAACATAGATTGATTCTTTGAGACAGTTCTTAGGTCATGGCTGGCAACATAGATTGATACATAGAGACAGTTCTTAGGTCAGGGCTGGCAACATAGATTGATACATAGAGACAGTTCTTAGGTCAGGGCTAGCAACATAGATTGATACATAGAGACAGTTCTTAGGTCAGTGCTGGCAACATAGATTGATACATAGAGACAGTTCCTAGTTCAGGGCTGGCAACATAGATTGATTCTTTGAGACAGTTCTTAGGTCATGGCTGGCAACATAGATTGATACATAGAGACAGTTCTTAGGTCAGTGCTGGCAACATAGATTGATACGTAGAGACAGTTCTTAGGTCAGGGCTGGCAACACAGATTGATACGTAGAGACAGTTCTTAGGTCAGGGCTGGCAACATAGATTGATACATTGAGACAGTTCTTAGGTCAGGGCTGGCAACATAGATTGATACGTAGAGACAGTTCTTAGGTAAGGGCTGGCAACATAGATTGATATGTAGAGACAGTTCTTAGGTCAGGACTGGCAACACAGATTGAAACGTAGAGACAGTTCTTAGGTCAGGGCTGGCAACATAGATTGATACATAGAGACAGTTCTTAGGTCAGTGCTGGCAACATAGATTGATACGTAGAGACAGTTCCTAGTTCAGGGCTGGCAACATAGATTGATTCTTTGAGACAGTTTTAAGGTCAGGGCTGGCAACATAGATTGATACGTTGAGACAGTTCTTAGATCATGGCTGACAACATAGATTGATAAGTAGAGACAGTTGATAGGTCAGAGAATGCAGAACAAATTCATATGTAGAGACAGTTAATAGAAATTAATTAATTTCTCCAAATCTCTTAAAAACTCAAAATGTTGGTATCCTTGCAGCAGGTCAGAGTCTTTGCTTCAAGGAATCCAATGTATAATAAAAAATAATGAATAAGACTACAGAGCCTGGTAATATCAGGTTCAATGGATTTATTCAGCCATCCAGCAAGGCAGGAAACATTTTGACATGGTGTGTCTTTGTCAAGCCATAAAGTAGTGCATTATACAAAGCATTTTTTTCAGTGAACAATTTAACTACAAACCAATCACAATAAATTACAAATAACTTATTTAGTGGGTAGCCAATACCATAATTAAAGAGTTAACTCTCTTCTTGCTGTTTTTTAAAGGTTCAAAAGTGAAGCGGAAAAAAGATGTACTTTTATTCCTTGAAGGGACCTAATTCTAATTAATAGTATCTTTTTTTAATTTTTTTTTTTTTTTTTTTATGTGCAGAGTGAAATACATGTTTCAGTAGTAAGACATAGCATAATGGAATATAACAAGGTAAGACATGGGTAATCAAGAGATTCTGCACATTTCTTTATTATTTTTTAAACAAGTACATAATGCAATAAAGCATGGTATAACCTAGAAGTTGAGTACCTATACTAAGAAGATTATGCAATAACATGCAATATTTATGGTATAACATGCAATGAGTAGTAATGAGAATAGAGTACCACAAGCAAGAATTATTGTACAATTGTCAAGAGTATGGGAACATGAATAGGATCACTATTTGTACAAGCTGGGTTGTCACTCTTTTTATAATATAACATGCTGAAACATCTGAATAGAGACCACCCTTGTCTGCTCTAGCGTAATATCTCAGCTGGTAGCCCTAAACTTTAGCTTATTCATCTGGAGTGTGCTAATGCAGGTTAAAGGGATACTATAGTCACCAGAACAACTACAGCTTAATGTAGTTGTTCTGGTGAGTATAATAGCTCTCCTCAGGCTTTTTTTTTCATGTAAACACTGCCTTTTCAGAGAAAAGGCAGTGTTTACATTGCCTCTAGGGACACCTCCAAGTGTCCACTCCTTAGATGGCCGCTGGAGGTACTTCCTGGGTCAGTGCTGCCGAGAAAGCAGCCCTGACGTTCAGCGTCCTGACGCTCTGCATGGAGACGTTGAATTTTCCTCATAGAGATGCATTGACTCAATGCATCTCTATGAGGAGGTCCTGATTGGTCAAAACGGCATTTGGCCACACCCCATGCCAATTTTAGCCAATCCAATGCTTTTTTTATTGGGGGAAATCGGCCATTTTGATGATGTCACAAAGGGGGCAGAGTCAGCATCGGCAGACCCGCACAGCGCTGGAGATAAGGTGAGTTTTAAACTTTTATAGGTGGGTTAAGGGGAGTGGGCAAGCCACCTTAATGGTGGGTTAAACACTATAGGGTCAGGAATACATGTTTGTGTTTCTGACCCTATAGTGATACTTTAATAAAAAGGTTAAACAGAAATAGTTAACTGAAATTAAAAGCAGGATCAATGGAGAACATGTTGCCAGGTGACTAAACTAGAGCATGGAACGGGAGGCTCAGCATGGGCGTCAGCCTATTCCCACTCGGAGTGGATCTGAATCAATGCTGGAGGTGACAGCCTTAGGTCTTGTGGCTTCTGTTGCCTTCCACAAAGATCTCCCATATTCCTCTCCTCTGTAATGCCCATTCTGGGTATAGCCTGCGTCGGGGCTTGCCAACTAACTGCTCGCCATGCGGAACGCTGATGCGGTCTTTGCCATCGTAGGGGTGTTCAGCTCGTGGGAGAAGTCACTGTGAGGCACAGGGTGCGAGAGGACTACTGTGCAGGAACTTCCAAACTTGCAGATGAGGTCTGCTTGTACTGCAGCTTGCTCCAGAAGGCATCAAATAGGGCCTCCAAGTGCTGGTCAAAAGATGGCAGCTCCGCACCAGGATTAAGGCTACTCATGGCGTCCACCATCTTAGGTGTGTTGCCGCTGGTCTCACTGGCATTGCAGCACAGCCATGTCTTCTTGATGGGGCTTGGAAGCCACAAGGGTGGGGACCGGTGTCAAGACCATATCTGGACCCTGCCGGCGCCGTATCAGGAGATCGGGTACCTCTCCTTTCTTCAGCTCCCACTGGGTCTCCCTTGAGCCAGGCACGCAAAACAGTTCTGAAGACCACTGGAACCGTTCCCTGCATGGTCTGAGAGCTGAAGTAGCAAAGAATATGTAGCATGTGTGTAGAGAACTGCTAGAACAGCTATATTAAGCGGATTGTTAAGTATGTCTCAGGGAGCTTTCCAGAGGCACGTCTAGGTGCCATGATGGTCAGGCCCCGCTAATTAATAGTATTTTAAATTAGGAAAGTGCTTTATATAACCAATATATATATATATACACACACACACATATATATATATTAAATATTTACATTAAAATCAAATCTAGTTTGTGATCAGTTTCCTTATTACAAGCAATCTGGCAATGTACAATACAACATTTGCCTAACTATAAAAGTCCTTATACATTGCAACAAAAACAGAGAATATGAGAATGGACAAAAGCTTAGAGAAACTCAGTAGCTTGCGGGTTAGTCCCTCTCAGATCTCAAAGTAGTTTTTGCTCACTTGTGCCATTACAGAGAGAACCTATTCCAAGGCATATTAAACTGATGCCACCCGTAAGGGGAGTCCAGAAAGAAAATGCTGGCAAGTTCTCTCTGCACCAAAGATACAGCAACCCAGACGATCGTTTCGGTCTTCTTTGGGCCTTGTCAGTGAGGTGTAGCTAATACCCCTCTAGGCACAGTGGCCACATGGTCCACGTCTGGATTACCGTTTTAATTTGGAGAGGTCCAAGTTACTGCATTGCAACAAAAACAGAGAATATGAGAATTTAGAGAAACTCAATAGCTTGCCCTCTGCTAAATCCCAGTTCAGGTCTCAAAATATAATTACATTGTAATTTTATTTGGTTAATGTCAAAAAAAATAAAAGTTCCTTATATGCCTCTTACTCATTATTCACACTGTGACTAATTAATGGATACTATAAAGTTTTTCTATTATGACAAATTACGGGACCAACAAAATCTCTACAAGAATTGTTTTTTAAACATGTTGTTTCTGCAAACTTAATTTTACTATTTATTTAATTGTAGAGAAATATTGGTCTTAAAATTGTTTTTTAAACTATATATATATACAGGGTATATTCAACTATATATATATATATATATATTATTTTTTATTTTATTTTTTAATTGGTTCATAATTTTAATATGTTGCTCATACACAATGTAAAGGCAATTAAAAATTATCCAATCCATAAAGATATATATAATTTATATAATTTTTAATTCTTAATCGTTATTTTTAGCTTTAAATCAGTTATATTTTTTAAAAATCTATATTTTATTTTTATATTTTTTTTATTTTTATGATTTTTATATTACCGCATATACTCGAGTATAAGTCGACCCGAATATAAGTCGAGACCCCTAATTTTACCCCAAAAAACTGGGAAAACTTATTGACTCGAGTATAAGAATAGGGTGGGAAATGCAGCAGCTACTGGTAAATTTCTAAATAAAATTAGATCCCAAAATTTATATTAATTTAATATTTATTTACAGTGTGTTTATATAATGAATGCAGTGTGTGTGTGTGTGTGTGTGTGTGTATGAATGCAGTGTGTGTGTATGAATGCAGTGTGTGTATGAATGCAGTGTGTGTGTATGAATGCAGTGTGTATGAATGCAGTGTGTGTGTGCATATGAGTGCTGTGTGTGTGTATGATTGCAGTGTGTGTGTGTATGAGTGCAGTGTGTGTGTGTATGAGTGCAGTGTGTGTGTATGAATGCAGTGTGTGTGTGTGTATGAGTGTAGTGTGTGTGTGTGTGTGTGTATGAGTGCAGTGTGTGTATGTATGAGTGCAGTGTGTGTGTATGTATGAGTGCAGTGTGTGTGTATGAATGCAGTGTGTGTGTATGAGTGTAGTGTGTGTATGAGTGCAGTGTGTGTGTGTGAATGCAGTGTGTATGTGTATGAGTGCAGTGTGTGTGTGTGTATGAATGCAGTGTGTGTGTGTATGTGTATGTGATGCAGAGCCTTGGTGGGGGGTGGGCATTTTTATTATTTTTTTATATTATTATTATTATTTTAATATTTATTTTATATATTATTAATATTTTTATGTTATTTTGTATTATTTAAATTTTTATGTTATTATTTTTCGTCCCCCCTCCCTGCTTAATACCTGGCCACTGAGGGGGGCTCTCATTCCCTGGTGGTCCAGTGGTGTGCACTGTGTAGGAGGGGGGCTGGCAGGAAGTGTTTAGTTACCTTTCCTGCAGCTCCTGTCAGCTCCTTTCTCTCTCCTCCGGTCCGGTCAGCTCCCCTGTCAGCTCCACTGCCGCGCGGAGCGTTGCCACGGTAAGCCGTGGCACTGCTCTGACCCCGCGGCTCTCGCAAGACTTACAGTGGAAGCTGACAGGGGAGCTGACCGGACCGGAGGAGAGAGAAGAGAGCTGACAGGAGCTGCAGGAAAGGTAAGTTACAGCTCTCTGCCAGCACCTAACAGGACCGCCGGGCTTGTAATGAGTCCGGCGGTCCTTGTCTGTATTATGGCAATGTAAGTTGCCATAATACAGACACTGACTCGAGTATAAGACGAGTGGGGGGTTTTCAGCACAAAAAATGTGCCGAAAACCTCGTCTTATACTCGAGTATATACGGTATATCTTTTTTTATTTTATTTATTACTTATTTATTTATACATATATACATATATTTTAATTATTATATCAATAGAAGAATTAAGTTAAAAAGCAATAATGTGCTTTTCATAATTTCTCACATTATTTTAAACTCATAATAAACTCAAGAAAGAAAACTAATTTTTACACTGCTCCTGAGGTAAACAACAAGAGATGGCATCAAAATATGATGTACCACAAATAAATCACAGTGCATTTTTAAAACAATTTTGAAGTCGAGTCCAGATAAGTACAATATGAAATATGAAGAAAAATATATGAGGGCCTTAAATACCGCCGACAGTTATCTCTTGTGTAATTTTCTGTAATGAGAAACAAAGTCATAATGACAACAATAATCTCTTATATAGTTTCTGTAACGGGAAACAAAGTCAGAATGGCAACAGTGTTATAATGACAGCATCCATCATAAGACTAACATACCCAGATATACAAAACAGAATCTCTCGCTCAAGTCACAAAATTGCTATCAAATAAGAGGAGATAGCCAAAATCTCTAAACAGAGATTGGAACATATCTTATTATCTTATTATCCTTTTGGCTGTTTTATAATCTAATTCCCTAATCTACAAAATCTCTCTGTGTTTTAGTTTTCTCAATCACCACATCAAGTTGTGGAACACAATTAATAATTTGGACTTTTTTTTTTTTTGTAAATCTTTATTTTGGTGTGCAACAAAAGATGAACATACAGGCTTGCTTTGCCACGACAACATCAGCACGCTTAATGTAGATAATGTAGACAAACATTTGCATTCAGTGCCATGACATGAGAAACAATTGCACTTTTTTATGTGTTAAAGAGACATGCTTCATTATATGCTGTAATATAAATCTTGAAATGTTACAGGCTAGAGTAGTGGAGCACAGGTTGGGTAGGCAAGTATTTTAAGTAGGTTAGTTAGCAAGATAGAAACAGGTTTAACAGAACATTTTATTCTACCCTGTGTGCTGGATAGTACACATATATATAGTGGCTGTCAGGCTTAAACATGTCTTAGGTGTGAAACTTATATATGCAGTGTGTGATATCTGCTGGGATCAGAGATTAGGTTCTGGTGGATATTGCATCGTTTTTACATTTAAGAGCCACCGAGTAGATAAATAAGTAGGGGAAACAGTGGTTTAAGTAGCTTGCTGGGGAGGAATCTCATGCTTGTAAAACATATCTAGTTCCCCTATGACTATAGTGCCTGGGTAGTAATGAAGGTACTCGTACGATATAAATCAGAGGCTGTACAGTGCTATGTTAAGTTACACGCTGCAAGTTACATCACTAGTTCACTAGGTACAGTGAGTGTTTCTGTGCAGGTCTAGGAGAGGGTGTTGGTGAGTGTCCTCAGCCCACTCCGCCTGGCGGGATAGCACGGTGGTCTTGGGAGGCCAGGTCCTCATGCCATGATGGGGGGCCCTGTCCATTCCACTCACATTCTTCCGCGGCAGGAGGTCTTTTGACCGGCCTGGGCGTGGGTCGTTTCCGGCTGCTCATGGTCTTGCGGAGTCTGCGTGCCAACTGCCTTCGGCCTGCGGCTGTAAATGGGACTCGTGCCGTCGTGCCATGGATCCTATTTTGAGGGTCATGGGCCCGGGGTGCTTCCAGTTCTCGGATAAATCCCCGGGTGTATGGCTGGCGTTGGAGAGGTACCTCCGTGTGAGTACCCGGCCCAGAAGAAGGGCATGCGGCTGAGACTGCAACATTCTCCATGTGCATGGCTGGGTGTGTTATTTCGGTTGGGCTGTTTGCTGATAGGAATTCCGCCTGGGGCTGTGTGGTGTAAGTGATAGGCTGCTGTGTTTGCTCTGCCCGGGCTGCAATCTGGCCCCAGAACGTTGCACATATCTTGTCGAAGGCAGCATTAAACCCTGTTTCCCATGTCGGTTCAGGGTGTTCCCTTGCTCCGTCGGCCATGTTGGTTGCGGCCCAGGAGCAGGAAGCAGCGGCATGTGTTGTTGGGATGCTCTCGGTTTTCTTTTCCCCAGCAGGGACCGGGATTACCCCCACCGGTCCAGAGGGGGGGGAACGGGTTGCTAGCATTTGCTTGGTGGTCCCAGGTTGGAGGATCGGCCGTTTCCTCCCTCCATGGGTCCCTCCGCCTGTGTAGGCCTCAAATGCAGTATTTGGCTTCAGGACGGCGGACGAGTCTCCAGAGTCGTCTGCTTGTGCTCCCCAGCAGTTATTTTCAGTGTGCAATCTCATTTGGTGCTGTTTTAGGGGTAGCATCTCTGTTTGTACTCGGTTTAGTTAGGATTGTGTGAGGAGCTCACCACACACACGTTTGTCAGCCATGCTGGTCAGGCCCCGCCCCCAATAATTTGGACTTTTAATCAAGATGTATTATGTCTTTCCTCATCAAAATTCTGGGGAATGGATGGTTTCAATTTTCCTGTCCTTGTGGTTGATTTTGTGTTGCATAACTCTCTCTCTAAAATGTTATGTTGTTTCTCCCATGTATGTTAATTCACACAGGCATTTAAATGTCTAAAAAACGTGTTGAGTTACATGCAGAAAAAAATATATATATATCTTTTAGGATATTTTATATTTGTTTGAGGATGTACAAAGGTATTACCCCGTATCACAGTACTACAAACACTACAATTAGTGCAAGTAAAATTGCAACATGTTTGTTTGTTAATCAGATTGTTCACTGATAAAAAGCTTTGCATAATGCACTTAATGGCTTGATGAAGACACACACCGTGTCAACAAATTG
This sequence comes from Pelobates cultripes, assembly GCA_933207985.1. Classification (NCBI taxonomy): domain Eukaryota; kingdom Metazoa; phylum Chordata; class Amphibia; order Anura; family Pelobatidae; genus Pelobates; species Pelobates cultripes. Next base: position 96,509,983 of record OW240922.1, on the reverse strand, counting down.
CCTGCCTTGCTGGATGGCTGAATATTACCGATACTTGATATATGTGTTACCTGATATACCGGAGTCTCATTCATTATTTTTGATTACGATAGTTAATAGGTCAGGGATGTTCCTATGTAGAGGCATGTAGAGGCAGTTAATATGTCAGGGCAGGCCGCACTAATTGCAATTTAATGGTAGATTGAAAAGTTATGGCAGGCATCACAGGTCTATATATTTCGAGAGGCCAATATATTTGTTTTGGACACAAAAGTTCACATACATTAGATAAAAATATAGGCTATTTGATCAGGGCTGGCAGTGCATATTAATATATGAATGTAAAGACAAATGGGTCAGGGCAGGATGGTGCTATTATAATCAATTAAAAACACTCCAAATGATCTGGGCCAGCAGTGAGCAGCTAAAATACATATTTAGTAAAGAAGCAATTCTTAACCAAAATGTCATTATTCTGTTTTAAATATCAAACCTAATGCAGTTTGTGAGGACAAAAGAGACAAAAAAATCATTTTGCATTGCGACACAAGCATGATAATTGTAAAAATGTTGATCAGTCCCCCTTAGTCTTAATCCTGCCCATCCAACAGCTGTCCCATCCCATGCAGTCACCTTATGCCTCCTTACTATACCCCCTGAGAAGGGCATGGGAGAACTATGACAAATTTCCTATTCATGTCATTCATGGTGGTATATAAAGTATATTAATACATCAGTCATTATCATATGCAAGTCAAAGAGGGATGTAAATTACATTGAAATGCCCTGTCAAATCAATATGCCAATTTTAATTATATGCCAATCACATCAGTATATAAATTATATTGAAATGCCAGTGCCAGTTTTATTGATATGCCAATCAAATCAGTATGTAAGACCCTGAAATGCCAGCTATGTTGACATGCCAATCATGTCAAAAGATCAATCATGTCAATATGCCAGTCACATTGGTAGACCAATCACACTGCTATGCCAACCGCGTCAATGTATGTACTTTGACTTCTGAAAAAGATATGCAGAGTTATATTTCACTTGGATGACTAAGTGAGATTTTACAAAGTAGTACTCTGTGAACCAAAATAAAAAAATGCATAGGAAACGCAGCCTCCAGTATCGGTTGAACAATAGCACGATGAAGCTTAAAGTATGGGGACACTTAGTACAATGGAACAAATTAACTGTAGAAATTGCTACTTGAGATCCTTTCAGTTATAATGTGTTGCTCACCTTTCGGACAGTCAGTCGAATTAGATATTATTAGTATGGGCTGAGATAAATTTGCCAGCATTCTGAACACTCTTTTTAATAGTATTGTGAAATGGACAAGAATTATAAAAGAAAATTATAGTAGTTTACAGCTTATGTGGTCTGCACTGTCAGGTTCATCGTATCGGTCGTAGAATTATTGCAAAAACAACTGCCAGATTTTTTTTTTTCAACATTTTGTTTTTCCTCTGAATATTTATTATATATTTAAGTTAAATGGACACTATCGTCACCTAAACTACTTTAGCTTAATTAAGCAGCTTTTGTGTATATATCATTCCTCTGAAGTCTCACTGCTCAATTCTCTGCCATTTTGGCGTTAAATCACTTTTGTTTTTGTTCATGCAGCCCTGGTCACATCTCCCCTGGCTGTGACTGACAAAGCATGCATGGAAAAAAATGATTTCACTTTCAATCACATGTAACTTGTTTTAAAAGTTGTATCTCCTCTGTAAATTGATTTTTAATTACATATAGGAGGCTCCTGTAGGTTCTATCAAGCTATTAACAGTGCAGGAGGCAAGAAATTTAAACTAAACAGAATTTGCAATAAAGGAAGTGGAAACATTAGATCACTCTTTACAGGAAGTGTTTAGGAAAGCTGTGTAAGTCACATGCAAGGAGGTGTGACTAGGGCTGCATAAACACATTGATTTAACACCTAAATGGCAGAGAATTGAGCAGTGATACTGAATGGGCATGATATATATACCAAAACAGTTTCATTAAGCTAAGGTTGTTTTTGTGCCAATAGTGTCCCTTTAAAATTAAAATGTTTACTGTTTATACAAATGGACACACAATGTATATTTGTGTGTCTATATAAGACACAGCTCTAGGCTGATCCCTTGAAGGTATGAGGGAACAACCTTTAAACAAATTGAGGCTTAAACCTCAACTTGGTTTAAATGATATATTTATATGTTTGAATGTATATGTAGTATGTATAATAAATCTGTACAGATGTGGGCCAACAGAGAGAGGGAGGAGTTTTACACGTTAAGATGTTCAAGATGATCACGTTGAAAGTCCAGGGCTTGAACTCACCAACGAAAAAGTCTTTATTGTATAATTACTTGATTAAAGAACACATTGATTTATGTTTTGTCCAAGAAACACACTGGACACAAACTGAGCAAATAACTTGGGGTGGGAAAAAACAAATCCAACTATTATTCATGCCTCAGACAGATCAACAACAAAAATGCAGCGTGGCAATAGTATTTGCACAAAAAGAAAAATATGTGAGGATCTGTACAGGGGTTCCAGATAGAATACAAAAAATTTTTGAAAAAATATTGTACTCACTTATGCAGCAAAACGTCCCACACTGCTGCTCATGCAGTGGAAACATACAGGGTAGATAGAACAAACAAGAGGCTGCGCGAGAAGTTGCTGTATGCACACCAAGGTGCTACTGGTATTTATCTGAAGGACAGAATATCACAAACGTTTTCGGATATTCCATTTCTCAATGCACCCTCAATGTCCCTTCATTCCTTCAAAAAAATACCAGTGGCACCATGATGTGCACAGAGCACCTTTTTGCTCAGCCTCTTGTTTGTTCTATATACCCGACAATAGTATTTGGAGAAAGATTAAAGGTTGAAATAATACATAAATTATGTGATCCAGAAGGGAGATTTCTAGCAGAGGTCTGTAAAGTAAATGAAAAGGTATATACTTTGTGTAACATTTACCTCCCAAATAAATCCCCTACTACTTCCCTAAGAAAAATAATGGAAAAACTGGAAGACATAAAAGTTGGACAGTTTATACTAGCTGAGAAGCTGGAGATTTTAACTCTGTGCTAGATCCCAAAGTAGATAAAAAGCTGATGAGAGGTGTTACCATTAAAAAAAAAAAACATTAAAAATGGTTATCAAACAGGCAAAATCTCTAAGTAAAATTAAAAATGGTTTAATCTATAGGATATTTGGAAAGTTTTTCATACTGACGACCATGATTATACTCATTTTTCAAGAGTAAATTTTTCTTACTCTAGATTAGATATGATCTGGATAGATTTTACTCTTCTGGATTCAATTGCTAAAACCGATATTATAGATATAACCTGGACAAACCGTAACGGGGTAGTATGTGAAATTGTAGCAGCAAAAAATATTAAAGCAACTTATTATTGAGGCTTATTGAAATCAGATCTTAATATAAAATCAAATCGAACTAAATATTAAAAGATATTGAGAAAACAATTTGACTGACGACATATCTCCAACCAGGGGCGTACCTGGAGCATTTGGCACCCGTGGCTCATTCGATATTTGGCACCCCCCCCCATCTTTAAAATGTAAAAAACACCCACACATTTTTTTTATGTATTTAGCACCATGCAGTGATGTATTGTTTTAACGTATTTAGCACCAAGCAGTGTTTGTGTTTGAATATAAGCATGTTTTTGTATGGAGTGTGTTTTCACGTATTGGCATTTGAATGCAAGTGTGCATTTTTCTGTAGTGTGGTTTTTTAATATGGTGGTGTGTTTTTATGTAGTGTTGACATTTGGATGCAGGGTTGTATTTGTGTGTAGTGTAGGTGAAATGTTGAGATGTATGCACATATACACATATACTCACATATACACAGACACATAGGTACACACATGCAGTTACATAGCAACACAGTCATTCACAGATACAGACAAACACTGACACGCACACATACAGACACACAGAGAGAGACACACAGGCACAGACACACATACAGATAGACACACACACATATAGACACACTGATACAAACACAGACACACAAACAGATACACATACACACACTGACACATACAGATAAACATATACCAACACACAAACAGATACACAGACATAGAGATACACAGACACACATGTATACGTGTGTGTCTGTGTGTGTTTGTATAGTGAATGCAGTGTGTGTTTGTATAATGAATGCAGTGTGTGTGCTTGTATAGTTGATAATGATGAGAGGAAGGGGGTGATGGTGAGAGGGAGGGGTGGTGGTGAGAGTGGGGTGATAGTATGAGGGAGGGGGTGCTGGTTTGAGGGAGGGGAGGTGAGAGGAGGGGGGGGGTGATCGTGTGAGGGAGAGGGTGATGCTGAGAGAGAGGGGTGGATGGTGAGGGGGGGGTGATGGTGAGAGCAAGGGGTGATGTGGAGAGGAAGAGAGGATGTATAAAGAGAGGGGGGTGGTAATGAGGGTGAGTGGATGAGAGGGAGGGGTGATGATGAGTGGGGTGATGTGAGAGGGAGGGAGGATGGTGTGAGGGAGGGGGGTGATGATGAGAGAAGGGGAGGGTGATGTGTGGGGGGGTAATGATGAGTGGGGGTGATGTGAGAGGGAGGAGGTGATGGTGGGAGAGGAGGTAATATGAGAGGGGGTGATGAGAGGAAGGGGGTGATGTGTGAGGGAGAAGGGGGTGATGTGAGAGGGGGGGGACTAAATACCTTGGCTCCCTGGTGGTCCGGTGGGCTGCCTGGTGGTCAGGTGGCCATAATATCCGTGAATCACATGAGACACAATCAGAGCTCGCAAGACACATGGTCTGCAGCTCTGCACATTGCGGAGCTGCAGACCGGTGTATTCGATGGGCTCAGGAGGGGCATCGCACCCGGCGGTATATTGAGCAAGCCGCCGGGCCCCCTAATGTTGTCAGGTCCTCGGTCACTGACCCAGGACCCGACACAGTCTCCCCCGGGTACCCCCCTAGTGAGTGGCACCCGGGGCGGACCGCTCCCAACGCCCCCCCTGCTTCTCCCTTAGTACACTACTGCCTACAACCCTCTGGTGCACTTTTAAAGCAGTAACCAGAGGAAATTTTATTAAACTACAAGCCCAATCCAACAAGAATTTCAATTTAACTGAGCTATACGGACAACTGGGAAAAATGTCATTTGCAAGTAAAGAGAATTTAACGTCGATATCAAACAATATCTTAAAAACTCAAATTTACCTCAAATCCCTGGATCTGATAGATCTTTCTTAAACAAAAAAAATAACCTCAGAAGAAGTGATTTTGGCTATATCTAATTTGAAAAAATGTAAGACACCTGTCACGATTCTCACCGTGACATCCCAACGGCCAGACGAGGTCGCCCCAGAAGTGCCCGGTGACGGACTTGAACCAGAGTACTTTGCAGTCTTGGGGCTGCTGTTTTGCCTCTGAGCCACCATATCAGCTCAAAAGATAGCCAGAAGTCTATATTGCCTTGTACCCAGCACTGGGGGCTGGACGTTATTCTGTGGCTGCTCCAACGATCTCAGCACACCTGTGGCTGATCACCAATTAGCCAGGTATAAGACACTGCCTCTCCCTGAGGGCAGTGTCAGTTCATTGACTCTGGTTCCCTTGTTTGGTTCCTGTTACTCTGTACCTGCGTTCCAGTGATTACTGTCTAATTCCGGCTTCTGACCTTGGCTTTCCTCCTGGACTACTCTGACCTCTGGCTTCCCTGATTTTGGCTTCCCTTGACCACGCTTCTGCTAATCCCTGCTGTACTGAGACTTGGCGTACTTTTCCTGGAAAGCCCCCGTGCACAGACTCACAGATCAGGTGGCGTCTTACCTGGTCACCCTGGTCTGTGTCTACTTTGCAAGGGTGAGCGTATAACTCTGCGAGCCGGACTCCCCATCAGGTAAGATCCTGACATAATGAACTGACCTTATGGAGTCTGCAGAGTTATACAAATTACTCACCTCCCTGGCTGAACAAGTCTCCAACCTGTCCCAGAATGTTATGGATTTGCAGAGATGTTCATTGGCATTTAAAGGAGCAGTACATCCAATCCCGGAACATACATACCCGGAACCCTATGTCATTATGCCTGACAGGTTTGACGGTTCCCGTTCTGCTTTCCCGATGTTCAAGAAGGATTGTGAGCTACTGTTTGCCCTGAAACCTAAAACCTACGCCACCGACCTTATCAGAGTCCGCTCCGCTATTAACCTGTGTACTGGGCGGATTAAGGCGTGGGCACACCAGAAGCTGCAGGAGAGAAGTACTGTCTTGGACTCCTGGGAGTTGTTCATGTCCGCAATGGACTCTCAGTGCTTTGCATCAAGGAAAGCAACTCCCAAGCCTACTTCAGGTTCTCGCAGAACCCGGTTGCCTAGAGAAGAGGAATTATTTTATGAATACAAGAATCCCATCTCGCTACAGTCTAAACCTACCTCCAAGGACCTGCCTTGTCATCATAATGTCACCCATGTGGAACTTGGCACTCTAGAGGACAAGGAGGAACCCATGGAGATTGGCTTCATCCGCACAAGAACAAGACTGCCATCTAGTGAAAGAGACCGAAGGAGGGCTTGTTGTCTCTGTTTCTATTGTGGAGAAGGAGGGCACTTTATCTCCCACTGCCCTATTCACCCAACTCGGCCTAAGCCTCTTCAAGTAGGTACTACTCACCTTCATCCTGTTATCCCGGCAACACAGCCAGAAAAATGTCAAGGATACTGTCAGAAGTTTCCACGTTCCGTGACGCAGAAGAGTACCCAGACTACGATGGCTACTGATGCCAGTGTCTCTCAAAAACACATAATCGGTGATCATGAGAATTCACTACCTCCAGAAGACTCTCCTGTTAAAACTGGTACCATCACCACTTCCTGCCTGCCCAAAGGAGAACTACCTGTGGATTGCACCTATGGTACCAAGGTCCACAGAACAGATCTGGAAACGTTTGAAAGCCGTGAGCTCTGCTCCTGGTGACTCACCAAAGAAAAAAAGCTCAGAGAAACTGACTCCTGGGATCAAGGTACTTACCGCCTGCACCAAATCCATGAATAACCTTGACCTCTTCCCATTAGCACCCGAAACTGGTACCATAAAGTCCCAGTCTGTAGACTTTGATTACAAAGACTATCTTAGTGATCCTGAGACCGAAGATGAGTACTATTTCCGAGAAGAACCTGTTCACGCCCGGAGGGCATTCTTGAAGGGAGGGTACTGTAACGATTCTCACCGCAACATCCCAACGGCCAGACGAGGTCGCCCCAGAAGTGCCCGGTGACGGACTTGAACCAGGGTACTTTGCAGTCCTGGGGCTGCTATTTTGCCTCTGAGCCATCATATCAGCTCAAGAGATAGCCAGAAGTCTATATTGCCTTGTACCCAGCACTGGGGGCTGGACGTTATTCTGTGGCTGCTCCAACGATCTCAGCACACCTGTGGCTGATCACCAATTAGCCAGGTATAAGACACTGCCTCTCCCTGAGGGCAGTGTCAGTTCATTGACTCTGGTTCCCTTGTTTGGTTCCTGTTACTCTGTACCTGCGTTCCAGTGATTACTGTCTAATTCCGGCTTCTGACCTTGGCTTTCCTCCTGGACTACTCTGACCTCTGGCTTCCCTGATTTTGGCTTCCCTTGACCACGCTTCTGCTAATCCCTGCTGTACTGAGACTTGGCGCACTTTTCCTGGAAAGCCCCCGTGCACAGACTCACAGATCAGGTGGCGTCTTACCTGGTCACCCTGGTCTGTGTCTACTTTGCAAGGGTGAGCGTATAACTCTGCGAGCCGGACTCCCCATCAGGTAAGATCCTGACATAATGAACTGACCTTATGGAGTCTGCAGAGTTATACAAATTACTCACCTCCCTGGCTGAACAAGTCTCCAACCTGTCCCAGAATGTTATGGATTTGCAGAGATGTTCATTGGCATTTAAAGGAGCAGTACATCCAATCCCGGAACATACATACCCAGAACCCTATGTCATTATGCCTGACAGGTTTGACGGTTCCCGTTCTGCTTTCCCGATGTTCAAGAAGGATTGTGAGCTACTGTTTGCCCTGAAACCTAGAACCTACGCCACCGACCTTATCAGAGTCCGCTCCGCTATTAACCTGTGTACTGGGCGGATTAAGGCGTGGGCACACCAGAAGCTGCAGGAGAGAAGTACTGTCTTGGACTCCTGGGAGTTGTTCATGTCTGCAATGGACTCTCAGTGCTTTGCATCAAGGAAAGCAACTCCCAAGCCTACTTCAGGTTCTCGCAGAACCCGGTTGCCTAGAGAAGAGGAATTATTTTATGAATACAAAAATCCCATCTCCCTACCGTCTAAACCTACCTCCAAGGACCTGCCTTGTCATCATAATGTTACCCATGTGGAACTTGGCACTCTAGAGGACAAGGAGGAACCCATGGAGATCGGCTTCATCCGCACTAGAACAAGACTGCCATCTAGTGAAAGAGACCGAAGGAGGGCTTGTTGTCTCTGTTTCTATTGTGGAGAAGGAGGGCACTTTATCTCCCACTGCCCTATTCGCCCAACTCGGCCTAAGCCTCTTCAAGTAGGTACTACTCAACTTCATCCTGTTATCCCGGCAACACAGCCAGAAAAATGTAAAGGGTACTGTCGGATGTTTCCACGTTCCGTGACGCAGAAGAGTACCCAGACTACGATGGCTACTGATGCCAGTGTCTCTCAAGAACACATAATCAGTGATCATGAGAATTCACCACTTCCAGAAGACTCTCCTGTTAAAACTGGTACCATCACCACTTCCTGCCTGCCCAAAGGAGAACTACCTGCGGATCGCACCTATGGTACCAAAGTCCACAGAAAAGATCTGGAAATGTTTGAAATGGCTTTGAAAGCCGTGAACTCTGCTCCTGGTGACTCACCTAAGAAAAAAAGCTCAGAGAAAATGACTCCTGGGATCAAGGTACTTACCGCCTGCACCAAATCAATGAATAACCTTGACCTCTTTCCATTGGCACCCGAAACTGGTACCATAAAGTCCCAGGCTGTAAAAGGACTCCGCACTGGAGACTTTGATTACAAAGACTATCTTAGTGATACTGAGACCGAAGATGAGGAGTTCTATTTTCAAGAAGCACCTGTTCACACCCAGAGGGCGTTCTTGAAGGGAGGGTACTGTCACGGTTCTCACCGTGACATCCCGACGGCCAGACGAGGTCGCCCCAGAAGTGCCCGGTGATGGACTTGAACCAGGGTACTTTGCAGTCCTGGGGCTGCTATTTTGCCTGTGAGCCACCACATCAGCTCAAGAGATAGCCAGAAGTCTATCTTGCCTTGTACCCAGCACTGGGGGCTGGACGTTATTCTGTGGCTGCTCCAATGATCTCAGCACACCTGTGGCTGATCACCAATTAGCCAGGTATAAGACACTGCCTCTCCCTGAGGGCAGTGTCAGTTCATTGACTCTGGTTCCCTTGTTTGGTTCCTGTTACTCCGTACCTGCGTTCCAGTGATTCTTGTCTTTCCGGCTTCTGACCTTGGCTTTCCTCCTGGACTACTCTGATTTTTGGCTTCCCTTGACCACGCTTCTGCTTATCCCTGCTGTACTGAGTCTTGGAGCACTTTTCCTGGAAAGCCCCCGTGCACAGACTCACAGGCCAGGTGGCGTCTTACCTGGTCACCCTGGTCTGTGTCTACTTTGCAAGGGTGAGCGTGTAACTCTGCGAGCCGGACTCCCCATCAGGTAAGAACCTGACACAGGGCTGTTTTTACATTTCTGCGGTGTTTGTGTTTAGCTGTAATTTTCCTCTTACTCACACATATTATATCCGTTTTTCTCGCCATTAAATAGTCTTTCTAAAGATACCATTATTTTCATCATCATCATATAATTTACTATGAACAAAATTCTAAAATATGATTTTTTTTTAAAACACTTTTTCTAACTTTGACCCCCAAAAGCTGCTACGCATCTACAACCGACAAAAAAGACCCATGCTAAATAGTTTCTAAATTTTGTCCTGCGTTTAGAAATACCCAATTTTAACATGTTTTTAGCTTTTTTTTTTTTTTGCAAGTTATAGGGCAATAAGTACTTTGCTATTTTCAAACCATTCCTTCTCCCCCCCACAATTAACGAAAGTTACATTGTAACACTGATCTGCCAGGAATCCCTGAATAACCCTTAACATGTATATATTTTTTAAAAGAAGACACCCTGAGGTATTAACCGGTTTATTAACAGGTATCTAAAGAGCCTGTTTGGCTCTAGAAGCCTTGAGTGCCGTGCAAAGGCACACGTGCCATAGGTTGCCTACCCCTGCCCTAGGGTGTCTTCTTTTCAAAATTATATGGTTTGGTGGGGTAAATCAGTTGCCGGCTTCAAAAAGGTCCATAAATAGGACATGGGTGCATGATGACCATCTGTGAAAATTCCAAGTTGGAAAACTGGAATGCACACCCTCCAAATAAAGTCTTTTAGCCCCTAGAGAACCCGACACACCTATACATGGAGGATATCACTGTACTCAGGAGATGTTGCTAAACACATATTGGGGTGTTTTTTGGCATTAACCCTTAAAGTTCTCAGTATATATATTCTTAAATTGCTATGTGTGTCAAAAAATCACCAATTATTATTTTTTTTTTTAAATTTGGCATAGATTGGTTGCATGAAGGGGGAGGCGAGCCAACAGCGGAGCCGTTATGACGCCATTTCGGATAGCTCCTGAAAATCTTACCTAATCTCCTCTAAATCAAAGTCATCTCGCACAATCCAGTGCTCAAAAACCCCTCAAAAGTCTAAGGGGCTCCAGCTGCATCGACTGATGCCCTTCTTTGCAACACCCAAAATGTCTAAGTGGAGACGCAGGCTCGGGGCCTACACCACACAGAGCCAGATTGGGAGTCGAGAAACCAGACTTCTACACACCAACGCAGCCAGAGCCTCCTGCACAAATGGCAGCAATGGGACGACGCTCCCATTAAGCAAGCCCCTCGACTGACCACCGTGACATCGGAGCATTACTCCAAAAACAAGTACGGCCCAAGATGGCGCCCACTGAGTGTCCCCAAGCCGAGGCACCTGATGCCACGTGCAATCATCAACAACAAGGTGAGCTGGCAGACTTACACTCAGGGGCTCCCACAAAGACACTGGAATCTATGACCCCAGCATGACATGAAACTCTTGCTGCATGACTTGGCAGTCCTTCACTCAGATTTGCAGAACACCACTGACCGAGTATATGCTAACGAAGAGGACATTTCTGACATACAAGTCGGTCTATCTAACGTAAATCAATGATACAGGAACTCACACCAAGCACTGTCTCTGCAAATGACAGCCATAGAGGACCAGTACAGGCGGCATAACATCAAAATCCGCGGAGTACCAGCTGCTGTCTTGACGGAGGAATTGCCACTCTTCGTGAGGAGAATGCTGGCGATGATCTTACCCCCCACAATGGTAAGAAAAATTACTATTGATAGAGTATACATACTCACCGGACCCAACAGGCCAGCACCACATTCTGCCAGAGATATCATTCTTCGGTGCATGACATTACATGATAAGGGACAAATTATGGCGGCCCTCGGACAAAACGCCTCTATTATTTGAGGAAGCCCACCTAACCTTTTATCAGGACTTGACAAGAATGACCCTGCAATGGCGCAAGTTGCTCACGCTAGTCACACGGCAATTGCGGGCTGCAGGCGTAACCTATCGTTGGGGCACGCCTGGAACCCTACACGAGACCCACAATGGGACCACTCAGTCACTCACCTCACTGGCAGAAGCACCAAAATTGCTATCAACATTGGGACTGACGGAGACACAGACCAGCCCAGTGGGCGCTGCACTTGGCATGGTGTGGGACACCTCTAAAGTCACGCCCTTTGTCCCAAGAACTGGAGGGGCAATAGACCAGACACCTGATGGCAGCTGGATGCAGATAAGACTCTACTGGCTCTACCTGAGCAGAGAAGCACCTACACAGTTCCACAAGTCAATCACTAATTCTTCTCATGATGTCTCTCTATGGTTCTGTTTTGTTTTTGCTTTAATTTCGTTATTAGTCACTTTGGTCCTGTTTAGCTTAGGCTCCATACCCACTCACCCGTTGGAGCTCTCTAAGAGCTTCTGTGGGACGAGTGCTCGCCCCAAAGGTAGAAGACCCAGAACCCCACATAAGTTGCAACCAAGAAAGCCATACCTGCAACGGGCCTAACCCCTGGGAGTAAAACCACCAGTCTCTCTCCCCCATACCCCCTGCAGTCCCCTTGGTTAGGGGCACCCGCAGCTGCAAAGCTTATCTGCATCATCCCGCAGACAATCTCAAGGTACTAAACTAGACATGCTACTCTACTATGCTTTGCACTCATAACACACAGTGTTGTAAACTTCTGATGGATGGCCCACGATAGTGAGCACATACTATATATCTACTAACTCACGCTCTCAACACTGCTTTTACACCCCAACCACCACTCACTTAACAATGCAATCTTTCAGTACATAAACCTCTCATGTTCGTAACAGCGTTCCCACCTACTGAAAAATGTATACTCTTGTTTTACAAAAATTTTGTGCTTTATACCACTTTCATAATGCTACCCCACCTGATACGTTGTGTTATGCTGTTGTGGCATTGTTGATATGCTGGTTTCATCACAGCACATCAAAAAATAAAGATTTTTTTTAAAAAATGGTTACATGAAAAGAGTAAAAAATACCCCAAGTTTAATACCATTGGTTGTCTTGTTTTAAAAAATATATACATGTGGGGGGGCGGAGCCTGCATGCAGACCTAACCAGACACCATCTTCTTGAGCACCTCCAAACTTATGTTGAATCTACCTGATGTTGGAAAAACTAAAGCCAATCCAGCTTGCTAACCACCAGAACCAGCAGGCAGAGCTGCGTTGGTTGATGCCTTTTTTTTCAGCCACAAAAGCAGCCTAAACGGCGCCGCAGAATTGAGGCCTACCGCCGATCCTCGACCTCGAGGCACTCCTTGGCGAAGACTTTATGGAGGCCCCCGAGAAGTACTACGCCACCACACGTGCCAGCTATGGGCTGAAGATTGCAGAAACCCACCTCTGGGTCTGACTACCAATACATCACCCAACCCCACTCCCTCCACCATTCTACACTCATTCGCACCTGCTACAGCACAAGAGGTTCATGCTCTGCTCCAGTCCTCCCGCCCCACCACCTGTTCCCTCGATCCTATTCCCTCGCATCTCATCCGCACTTTGTCTCCCTCTCTTGCTCTTCCCCTCACTAAAATCTTCAATCTCTCCCTTTCCTCTGGCACCTTTCCCTCTCCCTTCAAACATGCAACTGTAACCCCAATTCTGAAAAAACCCAGCCTTGACCCAACTCCCCATCCAATTACCGCTCTATCTCGCTCTTGCCATTTGCCTCCAAGATCCTCGAGAGAGTTGTGTACATCAGAATGGCTGACTTTCTCGAATCCAACTCTCTGCTTGACCCCCTTCAGTCTGGATTCCGCGCTGGTCATTCTGTCTAAACGGCTGTGACCAAAGTATCCAACAATTTAATCGCTGCTAAATCTCATGGCCATTACTCTATCCTAATTCCCCTTGATCTTTCTGCTGCCTTTGACACTGTTGATCATCAACAGCTTCTTTGCATTCTCCATAATTTTGGTCTATGGGATACTGCTCTCTCCTTGTGCTCCTCCTTCCTCTCCCAGCGCTCTTTCAGTGTTTCTTTCTCTGACTGTCTCTTGCCCCAAACCACTCTCTGTCGGCGTCCCCCAAGGTTCTCTCCTTGGTCCCCTACTGTTCTCTATCTATACTGCCTCCCTTGGGAAACTCATCAGCTTCTTTGGCTTCCATTATTATTTCTATGCGGATGACACGCAAATCTACCTGTCCTCTCCTGATCTCTCTCCACCCGTCTTGACTCGTGTCTATGACTGCCTCTCTTCGATCTCCAACTGGATGGCTGCTCACTTCCTTAAACTCAACCTGTCCAAAACAGAACTCCTGGTCTTTCCTCCCTGAAGTGTTACTACTCCTGTGTCTGTCTCCCTCCAAGTCAATGGCGCTACCATCACCTCTACTTCACAGGCTCGCTGCCTGGGTGTTCTTTTTGACTCCAACCTCTCCTTCACCCCTCATATCCAATCAATCACCAAATCGTGTTGCTTCCATCTCAAAAACATAGCACGCATTTGCCCCTATTTAACCCCAGGTGCGGCTAAGGTGCTGGTCCACCCTTCTCAGTGGTCTTACATGTTCCCAGATTGCACCGCTGCAATCTATAATGAATGCAGCGGCGAGGCTAATTTTCCTGTCCACTCGCACCTCCCATGCCTCCCCACTCTGTCAGTCCCTGCACTGGCTTCCAGTTAAATATAGGGCTCAATTTAAAATTCTGGTTCTTGCTTACAGGTCCCTACATAATGCTGCTCCAACCTACCTATCCTCTCTAATACACAAGTATGTCCCGTCGAGGCCCCTACACTCTGCCAAAGACCTACGTCTATCCTCCGTCCGTACTCCCACCTCTGATGCTCACCTCCAAGATTTCTCCAGGGCTGCACCTCTTCTGTGTAACGCGCTCTTCCCTTCTCTGTAAGACTTTCACCCAGTCTCCACTCATTCAAAAAATCATTGAAAACCCACTTCTTCAAGAAAGCATATCAGTTAAACTGTAAGCAGGTTTTTATCCCCCACCCTCATGACTCCTCTCCAGCAACTGTCAAAAATTACTTACCAAGCCCTCAATGAATACTTTTCTAACAACCTACTTCGTACCCCTACTTTTACCCTTTGTGTCACTATACCACACTCCCTCTAGAATGTAAGCTCATTGAGCAGGGCCCTCCACCTCTCTGTTCCTGTACGTCCAATTGTCTGGTTAAAATTACATGTCTGTTAGTCCACCCAATGTACAGCGCTATGAAATGTGATGGCACTATATAAATAATAATAATAATGACTCAACCCACATTGACAAAATAACAACGCTCACTATAGGGCTACCATAAAACTATACTCTACTTGTTTGGTCAGCTAACACTCTAACCAGTTTCCCTGTATAACTAGTAATCCTGTTGATCACAAAAAAAAAATAATTATAGTGCTTATTATCAGAAATATATGATCTATGCATATCTTGCTAAGCATTGTACGAATATCAATTGTTTGCCTTGGAACCATACTGCATGCACTACTAAAATAAAGAATAATACATTTATTTATATATATATATAATATATATATATAATATATATAATATATATATATATATATATATATATATATATATATATATATATATATATATATACACACACACACACGTGAAGGGTTTATCAGGGATTCCTGACAAATATCAGTGTTACAATGTAATAAAAAAAAAAAAAAGAAAGGTGTGGAAATAGCAAAGTGCTACTTGTACTTATTGCCCTATAACTTCCCAGAAAAGCTAAGAACATGTTAAGATGGGTATTTATAAACTCAAGACACAATTTAGAAACCATTTAGCACGGGTATTTTTTGGCGGTTGTAGGTGCATAACAGATTTTGGGGGTCAAAGTTACAAAAAGTTTGTTTTTTGTTTTTCATCATGTTTTATACATTTTTTTTATAGTAAATTATATGATGAAAATTATGGTATCTTTAGAAAGACTATTTAATGGCAAGAAAAAATGATATATAATATGTGTTGGTAGAGTAAATGAGTAAGAGGAAAATTACAGCTTAACACAAACACAGCAGAAATGTAAAAACAGCCCTGGTCCCAAACAGTAAGAAAATTGAAAAGTGGTCTGGTCACTAAGGGGTTAAATATGAAGAGACAGTATTTTTTTTTTTTCCAATATAAGTTGATCTCCTATAAAACAGTCTATGCAGAAGAGTTTAGCCTTGTGGTGTTTCAGGTTTGCATATATAGATATATTAGATATTTATACTTAAAATTCCGGCACCCCCCCGCCTTCTAAATACACATACACACTCACTGACAGACAGACACACATACACTCAATGTCAGTCACACATTCACTGACAGACACATATACACTCAGTGTCAGAGACACACATTCACTGACAGACACACATACACTAGCTAACAGACATACACACTCACTGACACATACAGTCACTAACAGACACACACATAGTAACACACTCCCTAACAGACACACACTCACTCACTCCCTAACAGACACTCACTGAACAGGAAGATCAGTGCTCCCTCGCTGCCCATCCGGAAAGCTCCGCTGCTGCCAGCCTGGGGGGCCCTGAGGTGGCCACCCGGCCAGCTCCTGGCCCCCCCAGTACAAGAGGCTAGCAAAGCATTTGCCGGGGAGATTGGGGGGTGGCTTCCGGTTTCAGTTCTAAACAGTGTGCGGCACTGGATTTTAATGTCTCCACCCTCTCAATGGAGGCACTGAACATTATCCTTAGAAATGCATTGATTCTATGAGGCGCAGAGCAGCATTTTGGCATTTATGCGCAATAGCCTCCCAATGCTTTGCTATGGGAAAACATTGGATTGGCTGAGATCATCAAGCCATGGAGACACAGGCGCATCACAGGGGAAAAAGGTGAATTATAACAACTTTTTACTGCAAAGAGAAGGGTCCGGCTACCTAAATATTTTAACACTATAGTGTCAGGAATACATATGTGTCCTTGACACAGTAGTGTTTCTTTAAAGGGACAAGCTTGGCATCAACACAACTTTTTTGCATGCAGTGATATGCTGTATTTTTTACGACAAATGTTTGCAGAACCCTGCATCATTAGTCTCCTTAACCATGCCGTCCCTATTAAATAAAAAGACTTGTGTGTACATGCATACCTCAGCCATTGACAGCACTTCGTGAGCGAAACTGCTGGTAACCAAGCAGCCTGCAGGCACATAGTAATGTTATAACTTTATAACCACCATAACCATATCAATTAGGTTGTTGTGGTGCTGGGAGTACCCTGGTTTCATCTTACTTTCCAGTGTTAAACTATTTTGAACCTTATTTTGTCCCATTGCTTCCACAGTGGTGTACTTTATGAACCAAATAATTACTACATTTAATAGACTTCATATACACAGAAATGGGCATGCACCGACCTGATAATTGTAAAATAGAGAACTATGAAAAATACATAGTAAAGCAAGCACAATAAATATTGTGTTTGACGTATGCAGTGATGTTCCGTTTTTTTTTTGTTTTTTTTGCATAACCACTTCCTAAGATATTAGCAATTTATTATTTGATGATGTGGTTCCCCCATTGAGGTCATTTGTGGTTCCCCCATTGAGGTCATTCACACTGACTACCATAGATCAAAATATTCACACTCTTTGTATCACAGAGCTTCAGCATTAGAGTCCTGTTTGTCTGATGCATTCATTTAGAAATGTAATTTAAAAATGCTTTTTTACAAGTGTGAAGTTTTTTCATAGAATTTTAGTTTTTTACTTTATTTTCCTTCTGTGGGTAAATCTAATTTTGTAGTTATATTTTAGCCAAGGTTGTTGTAATGCTATAAGATATACTTCTTTACCATCTGCATTAAGGGTTAATAAAAACCTCACTTTTTACCATTTATGGGCATAAAAAAAGCTACTGGAGAACTTGCCACCAGCCCTTTCCTTCAGTAAACGAACCTAATATGTCAGGAGAAACCAGAATAGTCTCATACACTCTCAGGCTGTGCCAAATGCTTTAGCTGTGTATTCCTTACCTGGCTATACCTGTATACATAGACTCCAAGTCTAAAACATTTCTAGGTAAGGTATTTAAGTAATGACTGCCTCCTCAATTGAACAAAGTGAAACTTAACCTAACCTATGCACTGCACCAAACATGTAGGTCCCTGGAGTGTTCCATTAACCTTTTTTCGTATTGTTTTTGTGGTTTTTATTTAAGCTTTCACAAAGTGTTGTCAAGAAAGTGGTTTTCTGATGGTGGTGAAATGCCGAGAAGAAAATGCAGCCCTGAAAGAGTGTCTTACGAAATAGTAAGTGGTGAGGGTTTGGGCTTTTTCTTGTTTTGTTTTTTTTTTTTTTTTATAAGGCTTTCTTTTTATATACATAAAGCAATATGTAGCTTTCTGATTTGTGGCTTATGTAAAGTTTCTCATCTCTACTCTTCCATTTTATACATAACTTATTTCCCAAATTACACTTTTATAGCTGGTGCATAGTTACCCTTTTTATCCCCAGTTCACACTTCATTACCTCTCACATCACCCTGTCCTTATCAATTCACAGCTCATTACCTCTCATGTGACCCTGTTCTTATTCCCAATGCACAGCTCACAGGCTACTTTTTCCTAATGCTCAGCTTCTTTTCTGCCACAATACTACATTCTTCCCGATGCACAGTGTTTCTCTGCTGCCATAATACCACGTTCTTCACATTGCACAGAGCAACTCTGTTCCAAAAATACCACGTTCTTTACATTGCACAGAGCTTCTATGCTCCCACAATACCACGTTCTTCACATTGCACAGAGCTTCTCTGCTCCCACAATACCACGTTCTTCACATTGCACAGAGCTTCTCTGCTCCCACAATACCACGTTCTTCACATTGCACAGAGCTTCTCTGCTCCCACAATACAACGTTCTTCACATTGCACAGAGCTCCTCTGTTCCCACAATACCATGTTCTTCACATTGCACAGAGCATCTCTGCTCCCACAATACCACGTTCTTCACATTGCACAGAGCTTCTCTGTTCCCACAATACCATGTTCTTCACATTGCACAGAGCATCTCTGCTCCCACAATACCACATTCTTCACATTGCACAGAGCTTCTCTGTTCCCACAATACCACGTTCTTCACATTGCACAGAGCATCTCTGTTCCAAAAATACCATGTTCTTCACATTGCACAGAGCTTCTCTGCTCCCACAATACAACGTTCTTCACATTGCACAGAGCTCCTCTGTTCCCACAATACCACATTCTTCACATTGCACAGAGCTCCTCTGTTCCCACAATACCACATTCTTCACATTACACAGAGCTTCTCTGCTCCCACAATACCATGTTCTTTACATTGCACAGAGCTTCTCTGCTCCCACAATACCACGTTCTTTACATTGCACAGAGCTGCTCTGCTCCCACAATACTATATTCTTCACATTGCACAGAGCTCCTCTGCTCCCACAATACCATGTTCTTCACGTTCTGTATTACAATGCATAGCTCATCTGCTTTAAGTATTTGTATTTATATAGCACCAAATTATTCTGCAGTTCTTTACAATATTAATGCACAGCTCCACAGCATGCCATAATGTCATGTACTTACCAATGCACACCTCCTCAGTATTCCATAATGCCATGTTCTTCCCGACGCACACCTCCTCGGGATACCATAATACCATGTTCTTCCCAATGCCTATCCCACGGCATACCATAATACCATGTTCTTCCCAAAGCACACCTCCTTGGCATACCATAATGCCATGTTCTTCCAAATGCACACCTCCTAGGTATACCATAATGCCATGTTATTCTTAATGCATACCTCCTCGGCATGCCATGTTCTTCACAATGCACACCTCCTCGGCATACCATAAAGCCATGTGCTTCATAATGCACACCTCCTCGGCATACCATAGTGTCATGTTCTTCACAATGCACAGCTTGTCATAACCTGCATTATTTTGTTGTTACCAATGTACAGCTCATCCCCACAGCTAATAGCCTGTTCATCTATATTAGAGCTTCCCATCTCACATTGCCATGTTTATTCCACATCCCCATTCCTTATTATTAATACGGCGTGTTCAAGATGATTTCTATGTATAGTTTGATATAACTTGAGGTTGCTTACAGAATAGACAAAAAAAACCTTATCTTTCATTTAATGGTTTCTTAATTTTTTTTTCTCTAAGCTACAGAGATGCTGCTCTCTTTGAAGAATGTAAACAGGAATATTTAAAAGAAAGAGAAGAATACAGAAGAACAGGAATTCCTTCTAAAAAAAGGGAACAAAAATTGCCGACCAGCATGTGACATTAGTTTTTTTGAATAAAATATATTTTTTTCCATTTTCTTTGAAATTAGAAATTGTGTAAGTTTTCTAAAGAAATAGATTAATATCACCTTTACAAATGGCAAGCAGATGCTTAAAGTATCACTCCACACACATAAAGCACTAAATCTTATGAGGAGTATCCCATCTTGATTACATCTTGTAAAAGTGGCTATTAGCATTAGAAATATGCACTTTTATAACTCAATTAAGAACCACCTCCATAAGTTGTTCTTTCTCCTTCCAATAACTACACTGAGCGAACAGAAGTGACAGGTGCACTGGTCTAGAGCCACCCTTCCAAGTAGTGTGCCACCATAGTACTCATTGCACCTTCGTGAGCCTGGCGCCTTTGATCTCTGCCACTGGTCCTACTCTGCTGTTATGTTCCTCACTGCTCCCCCTCACCATGCGCAAGCTGGAAAGTGTGCTTGTGACTTCTCAATGAGAAGTCTCTGATTGCTCATTTCCCCAGAATAAACATAGTCTGTCCTGGGGGAAAAAAAGGGGTGGGCTTGCAAAGGCTTCAGGCAGAAGATCTGCAGCTTTTGCAAGACTTATTTAATTATTTTTTTAGATATACCCTCAATGACAAAATGCATGCATGTTTTCATTGGGGGTATATTTACAAAATTGTGAATTATTATTAAAAAAATAAATAAAAATAAATATATATATATATATATATATATATATATATATATATATATATATATATATATATATATATATATATATATATATAAATAATATAAATATTGTGGTGTGTTTCCCTTAACCATATTTGAACCTTCATTATAACCTTCAGCATCAATTCAGTTGTAGAGAGGCCAGGATTTGGATGCAGAAGAAACTGTATATTCTTCCTTGTAAAACACAAATAAATGTTAATCTTGTTGTCAGCTTGCCCATTTAGTGATTTAGCTAGCAAACCATTTGCTGTAGTTGTGGGGATATCGGTCCGGCAAGTGAGTCTTGCACTGTGCAGCAGCATTTTATTAAAACACTGACATATTCACTCCCTTTTGTTGATGAAGTCAATGTGTTTACGTCACAGGAGCGTGCACCCTGCTTAGGGAAGTGTTCCTGCCAGAACCAACTGAGCAGAAGGGTGGTGGGAAATAGACTGAAGGTGATGATAGGTTGTTACATTAGTGTATCAATGAACACTGTTTGATGGGGAGAGCTTACAGTGCTTGAAATGAGGTAAGAAGTCATTATTTACTTGGGAAAACAATAAAATGTTTGTCATAACTTATATATTCATTGCTTAAGAAATAGTTGATGCAGGTAATGGGACAAGGAGCTCCTTGTCTCTCTTCGCAAGTGCATGATGGTTTGTAAATACTGTCCAGCATTTGGGGTTATTGAAATAAATATCACAAGAGAGGCCCTAACATTTGTCTTTTTTTTTTTTTTGGATC
>OW240922.1:96468071-96488466 GCA_933207985.1 Pelobates cultripes | reverse complement strand
AAGGCTGAACTTGATGGACGCAAGTCTCTTTTCAGCTATGTAACTATGTAAGATCAGGTACTGGCAGGGTGTACCTAGAGTATTTGGCACCCGGGAAGGGTCCTATTTTTGGCACCCCTCCCCCACACCTTTAGTGTATTTAGCACTAATCAGTGTTTGTGTGTTTACATGTTAGCATGTTTATGTATGGAGTAGGTGTGAGTGAATGTAAGTGTGTGTTTGTATGCAGTGTTGACGTTGAAATGCAGGGGTGTATTTGTGTGTAGGGTTGGCTAGATTCTGAGCTGTATGCACATATACACACTGACACACATGCACATGCTGGCATCAGACAACAAATTTGCATAGAATTCACATTAGCCATCCAGATTTCTTGTTGTGGGCTGGCTGACACCTCTAAACATCGATATTTGTTTCGATGTATAACTCCCCAATTTGCTATCCATATGTGGGATTGCCATATTTAAGGTGCTATCTGCTAAACAGCAAAACAGCACCCTAATTTGGTATCTTTAAATATAGAAATCTTACATAAGGGCACCAATTTAGGGAATTGTCTACTAAACAGCTAACAGATCAGATTTTAAAAAGCCCTTTTCTTAATTTTAATCTTTCAATAGTTTAGTATATAACTCACTTATTTGTTATCGTTATGTGAGATTCCAATATTTATTCACATAGATGTATGTCTGTGTGTACATCTGTGGTTGTGTATGTATGTTTTATATATATATATATATATATATATATATATATACACATACATACATACATACACACACACATATATACATATATATTCATATATATACACATATACATACATATACATACATATACATACATATATATATATATATATATATATACACACACACACATACACATACACCAACATAACCACAGACACACACACACACACAATTACAGACCCACACTACAATCACTGACTTACACACAGAGTCACATACATAAACACAGACATAAACAAACACAATCACAGACCTACACACATTCAATCACAGACACACAATCACATACACATATTATTAGATGTACACACACAATCATCACATACATACACACATTTAATAATTAAGAGGTCCGCCCAACCTTCCTACCTTGCTCTGGGAGGGTTGGAGTGGATCCTCAGTCCCTGGTGGTCAGTGGTTGCTGCTGGGATCTCTGTGCTCTTCCTGCACAGGTCCCTCGCACGCACTGTAATGACACTGATGCCGGGATGACGTCATATCCCAGATGCCGGCTCACTGCAGGGCGAAGACAGTCAGACACAGTCAGACGCACACAATGATACACATATACTGTCAAATACAGCCACAGGCACATAGTCACTAGCACACAGTCAAACACACCGTTACAGGCAGACAGTCTCACACAACTATAGGCAGACAGTCACACACACACAGTTACAGGCAGTGACACATACAACAGGCAGCATCACACGGTCACAGGCAGACAGTCACACACACACACACACTCAGTGACATGTAGACAGTCAAACACACAGTCACAGGCAGACATTCACACACACAGTTACAGGCAGACAGTCACACATACAGTCACAGGTAGACAGTTACACACACGTTCAAAGGAAGTCACAAACAGTCACAGGCAGACAGTTGTGCACACAGTCACAGGTAGACAGTCATGCACTCAGTCACAGGCAGACAGTCACACACACAGTCACAGGCAGACAGTCGTACACAGAGTCACAGACAGACAGTCGCACATACAGTCACACGCAGACAGTCACAGACAGAGTCACAGATGTGGTCACATGCAGACAGTCACACATACAGTCACAGGCAGACAGATCCAATCACAGTTGCACACACACAGCACACCCTCTCTCTCACTTACTGGAGGAGGAGTGGAGTCAATGAAGTCCCTGGTCTGAAGTTGTTAGGGAAGCAGGGACTCCTTCCTACTTCCCCTCTGTGTGCAGCAGTAGCAGCTGCGGGAGGAGGCCGCCTTTAGCTCTGCCCCCGATGTCGATTTGGCTCTGCCCCCAACTCTCCACAAAGTTCTCCTGCTCCCTGCATGTGAGCTGTGTCGGCTGCCCGGCGCCCCTACTGCCATGGTGCCCTGTGCAGCAAAACAGCTTACACCCCCCCAATGCCAGGCGTTGTGACCCCCCCCTAACTTGTGGCACCAGGGGTGGACCGCACCATCCCCCCCCCTTAGTACGCCACTGGGTACTGGGAATCCCCATGTATATTCACCTGTGGGAAAAGCAGAGTATTGAGGTCAGGGATGTTGGAACCCCTGTCTTTGCTTATAAAGAGAATGCAATAGCTGAGTGCAATTCAGGACTAGAGGATCTAAGGGCAGCCAGTGATCCTTTTTTTTTTTTTTAATATGCAAGGGAATATAAACAGGCTTAAAGTTCCACACCAGCAAAAGTAGGCATGCAAAGAAACATACCAGATATATCATGGACATGACAGTTGCTGAATCTGCACAATTTTAAAAATAATAATAATGTACATAAAGTAAACAGGTTTGTTCAACATGTCCAGAGAGGTATTGGAGGATAGGCTTATGATTGATATCATAACAAGTGTGATACGCATGACTATATAGAGTAGTAAATGGACATTATTATAGAGTACCCTCCAGATATTAAGCTTTGATTCCACTGGATTTTTAAAGTAACTGAGAGAATCTGCATTAAGAATAAAATGATTACATAATAAGTAGTAAAGCAGTTGAGGGCTTTGCCATGCTTAAGCAATTAACCACTCCGGGAGGTAAGCCAACACCGCAGGCCGGCAAAAGCGAGAGGCAGTCCCCTTGCCAGGTACATCATGATCTCTCTTCGTTCGTTCAAGGGGGGTTGAGCTGTGTGTTGGTAAATAGGACAGAGTCTGCAGTTTCGCAGCCACTTTTCTTCCTGTTCCAGGGCTTTATTGGGTTCCCCTGTGTTTCAGGGCCCCTCTGACTTCAGGATAATAGACCTTTAGAGACTTATGAGTCCAGCAATAGCTAGCCACAGGATCAAGCCTCTGAGACCACCTCAGTGTACTTGGTAAGCCCAGCCAAGCGGGGACTCGCTGAACGTGTGGTTTGCGCTGGGGAAGTCAGCCCTTCACGGAGCTCCAAGTACGTTGGCGGTGTGTAGCGATCGTTGTATTGTAGCTTTGGATCCGTATCAGTCCTCGGCTGCGACAGTTGTGCATAAGCTGTGGCAGTCTCCAGTGCCTTTTTCTCTGCTCTGGTGTGCGACGGCCACCAGGGTGAGCATGTTCCGGGAACCCCTCTGTGCAGCTGGGTGGTTTGCTTGACAGGGCTTCAAATGGACCTACTGCCTGGATGTAGTCACCGCTGCTATGTGGTTCTCCGGAGCTGCACAGAAGGCAGGGTATCGGGGGGGGGGCTCGTTAAGTGGCTCCAGAACACTTGGCAAATCTTGTCGAATTTGGCTTCAAAGATTTCTTGCCATGTCTGGACTATCATGCTTGTTTGTGACTGTCAAGCTTCCACAATGGCAGCCATCTTAGGTGCCCTATGCAGTCTCTGACTCAGTGGGGTTTGGGTCCAGCACTGCATGGATGTAGGTGTACCCAGTTGGGACCGGGATATCCCCCAATGGTCCAAAGGGGGGGTAATGGGTGGTAACAAGGCTGCTAGGACTCCGCTGTCAGGCTTGAGCCCAAAGTAGGGAGATCGACCGTCTCTCTCCCAACTGCTGTCAGCCTCAGTAGGCGGCAAGGTGGATCACAGTAGTCAGCTGCCGAGACACCCTGGAACAGGCTCAGTATATTGCAGTTTATATTAAAGATGATTCCCCGTTAGTGTAGTGCTATTTTTAGCAAGCTCTAGTGGGTTATTTTCCTGTTTTTTAGATCAGGCTAAAGGAATACATGTCCGGCCATCTTGGGTGTCAGGCCTCCCCTCTGATCCTTTCTTATGGAGAGATTGCTGAGTGTTTCGGTCAGAGGGCTTGGAAATCCTATAGCTCATTGAAAACTTCCACTTCACCAAGGATCGGAAGGGAGGAGCATGAGTATTGACTACTCAAACACCTAAATGGGAATAGAGCAAGTAATTGGGTATTGTGTGGTCACCATAGGGCCGTGGCACACACACGTACCTATCACATTACCTTTAATTGTCCAGGCTATAAAGAAGCCTGGGGATGCCCATATGGTGGAGAGGGACACTTCCAAAAGTTGCTCTTCTCTCCTTAGTGGTTTAAACTCCGCCCCCTTTTACGACATGGCATGCATGCGCCGACGTTTTGACGCTAATGATTTCATGGCCCGCCAAAACATTTGTATTAGAATGTTTTGGGAATATGACAATGTAATTAAAGCTACAAACTATAAAAAAGGCTTCAAAGGGCAAGGGTCATTGCTCTGTTGTGGTTCTAGTTGTGATTCCTAATAGTGCCTTTAAATTCTGTGTATTTCTGGTTTATTGATCTCGGCTATTCTGATTAGTCTCCTTTCTGTTATCCTGTGACTCGGTTAATGGTTCTTGCTTACCTGATTTTTGGTTTCCCTGACTCCGGTAGTGTACTTTGCCCTTATGATTTCTGGTTTCCCTGACTCAGCTTGTCCCTGGCCATTCTCTATCTTATTAACGTAAGCCCATCCACACAAAGGACCGGTATACGTTAATACATCTATTACCATTTCCCCTCTGCATGTTGGGTCACTAGAATATTGTGACAATACCATGTTTTAGTTGAAAGACACTTGCGGACCAGCTCATGTAACTCAATAGTTTTTCAAAGTTTTTTCCACCAAAACATGTGTATCTTGGTAATACATGAACTCCTCCAAAACCTTTCTTATTTTCATTTCTGTGGTTTAGTGTGTAGGGTTGGATCTGCCCTTTCTACATCTTTGATGCAAGGAGTTAAATAGTGAGCTAAGTGACATTGATAAAGTGAATTCATGCTAAGTGCTGATTTAGGCTTCAGTAAATGTATCATAATAGGTTATATTGACCCTAGAATAGTTTAGTAAGTACTTTGATAATTCTGAAAATTTTCAGACTTTTACAAATGTTTTTGTTATATTCTACACCATAAGAGGTAATGTTTAATGACAAAACTACTCTTTAACTTATCATCATTATTAAATAGGGCCTTGCCATCTATAGCAATGTTGAAATACTATTTGTTGGTGTAATTATGAAGTAGGTAACATTTTGGTCTAAAATTAGTTTACATTGTACAGTATTAGGACGGCTTATCAATGTCATATGGGTAATAGGATAAAACAGTTGTCTGGAATTACATAGTTTAGCTACTGAATCACACACTGATTTTTTTTTGCATCAGTAATCAATTAGGCTCATGGAATAAGGGAGGATTAACTAAGATTTTTTTTTTACTGTTTGTAAAACATACACCTATGAATAAATGTATATATTTGTGTAAAAAATTTTTTTAACAGTCTTGTTAAATCTTTTGTGATCAATGACCTTAATCTGTTTAAAGTAAACCAATTGCTAAGGTATTGAAACTTTGTTAATACTCTTAATTAGCCTTATTATAGTGGTGTCTTCTTTTCTTTTTTGTTTAAACTATTTCTAATTTTACATGATTTGACATTTGTTACATCTTGTGCTTTCTTTTCTTTGTCTTCTTCCCTTTGAACTATGTTTCGCGCTAATCATTATCATCACAGATACTAATTCTTTAGGATACCATCTACCCAACTGATACGTTGTTACAAGTTAAAGTCCCCTCCTAAAACATTCATTTTGTAGACAGTTTTTACTGAACCTTTTCCATCTCTCTTCACTTTTAATCTCTTATAATCAGTAATGTCAATCACTGTACTTTAATCGTAATTCAAAGGAACATTTTCATACAGGACAAAAAAAAGTTCTTTTATGTTTAATATAGATTCTTTTATCTTTAATAAAAGGTATACTTTATTTGGCATCCTAAAAATTGGCTGTCAAAAACACGTGCAAGGCACTACGATTTGGCTGGAACATTCCAAATATGTAATACCTATTTTCTAACTGGTGTTTGAATTTGTATTTATTTATTTTTTTCAACCTAAGGCTAGTGCACGTGTATTTATTTTTAAATTATTACAAAAACACAGTGCAGATATTTGAGGAATGCAGCAGCACGGCTTGTTGTGATATAACTGTAGTGTGGACTCTTAACAATGAGACACAGGGTGTTGTGTTCAGCGATTCTAGTTATAAATTAAGTTACAGTAAATGAGTTTGGTCTGTGCTGTAATCTCGAATCTCTGGCCAAAATGTCTGAAATACAAAATTGAGGCCAATCTACGAATTACTTGTTCAATGTGCAATATTCTAGGCATCTTTCAAGGTTAGAAAATTGTTATATTCAACAGCATAGTGGAACATAACTTATATCTGTTTTATTCCCATTAGTTTTCATTATTTATAGAAGTGTTTTTTTTTTAAATATATATAAATAACTTCACTTCTGCATGAAACTTTGCTGCTAGATTTGAAAAAAGGTTGTAGGTACGGTAGTATCTAACCTATTTATTATTTATATTTGTAGTATATTGAGAATCTCAGAAAGGGGACTTTATAGAGACATGTTAAGGGTGGAGACTTATCCCCAAATCCTTTAGAATTTTTATAGGTTGGTGACATAAATCCCTGAACTTAATAGCATAATAATTTTCACATCAGCTCATAGCTCATCAGATTGAGGGTAAGACGGAACCTTGGCTCTCCGTTATAAATATTAAACAGATTTTGCGACTAGCGTGTATATCAGAAGCAGGAATCCAAGAACGATCAGCAGGCCCATAACCCTTCCAATCAACTAAGTACTGAAAAGAACCACAAGTAAATCTGGAATCAATTATGGAGGAGACTTCGTACTCCTCCCGTCCAGCAATAACCAGAGGAGCAGGAGGGACAAAAGGGACAGTATACCTATTGCAGTTAAGAGGCTTAAGCAAAGATACATGAAATGAATTGGGTATACACAAGGAGGCAGGAAGTGCAAGAAAATATGAAACAGGATTGATTTTCCAAACAATACGAAAAGGACCAATAAACCTGGTTGCAAACTTCATACTAGGAAACTTGAGTCTGATATTTCGCGAGGAGAGCCATACCTGATCACCCACCCGGTAAACAGGGTTGGCACCACGCCGCTTATCAGCATGAAATTTGAAACCAGCAGCAGCAGTTTCAAGAGCCGTGCGGTCCTTAGTCCAAGTCTCACGTATGCATGTGAGATCCTCATCCAGAGCAGGAATAGCAGTGTTGGACAACACCGCAGGAAGAACAGTAGGAAGACGACCGTTGTTGACAAAAAATGGACTATGTCCACATCAGTCATGGACATAGCGGCATTATTCCTGGAAAATTGGTAAGTCAGGCCAGTTTTCCTGAGTGTCATTAATAAAACATTGCAAATATAGTTCCAAAGAGTTGTTGGCCTTCTCAGCCGCACCATTAGTTTGAGGATGGTATGAAGACGAAAATGATAATTCAATACCCAACTGTTTGTTAAATGCTCTCCAAAATCATGACACAAATTGGAAACCCCTGTCTGATAATTGTGTGGAATACCATGTAATGTGACAATTTCACGTATAAATATATGAACCAGCTCTTGGGAAGAAGGTAACTTTTTGAGCGGAACAAAGTGTGCCATTTTAGAAAAGTGATCAACCACCATTAGGATGGTGGTATAGCCTTTAGAAATTGGGAGTTCCACAATGAATTCCATAGACAAATGAGACCATGGGACACTGGGTATAGGAAGTTGTTGTAATAACCCACATGGTATTTAATGGGGAACCTTAGATAACGCAAAAACAGTAAAAGCCTCCACACACTCTCTGATGTCTTTTCTAAGAGAAGGATATCAAAATGATCTGGAGACAGTGGATACAGTTTTATTAATACCCGGATGTCCAGCTGTCACATTATCGTGGAACACTCTTAGTACCTCCTTTCTTTATAGCAATGGAATGAACAATCTATCGTGAGGTTTATTACTAGGTGCCTGAGACTGAGCCGCCATGATAGCACAAAGAAGAGGAGAAGACAAGGAAAGGACAGTAGAGGCAATGATACTCTCAGGTGGAATGATAGGAGAGGTCGTCAGCCTTAACGTTCTTAGGACCTGGTCTGTACGTGGTGATAAAGTTAAAGCGTGACAAGAACAATGACCATCTAGCTTGTCTAGAAGACAGCCTTTTAGCATCTCCAATAAATGCCAAGTTTTTGTGATCAGTTATGATCAGGAGAAGATGCTTGCAACCTTCCAAAAGATGTCGCCATTCTTTCAGAGCTAGTAAAATGTCCAACAATTCTCTGTTACAATATCATTCTTGAGTATTACCTTCAAAATGCGGGGGTGGAGATAACGTAATAGTAGGTGCCCTAAATATGATAGGTGTAGGTACAGTAGGTGGGGGTGTACCTGCCAAAGGGACCTCAGGCTGCAAATGAGGTGTATGCATTAGTAGCGTATTGAAAGCCTGGGCAAATTGATCCATACGGTGATCATTCTCCTCTATCTTTCTCTCACAAGTTACTATGTGCTGACACATATCTGCAGGATCCATGGCCCTGTCGTAATGTCAAAATTATATTGATCCAGCACGCAGAATAGTATCACATCCTAGAACTAAGGGTAATGCCTTACCTGGCCTTAGAATGGCTGGACTTAACGTACCCGAGAATAGTCAGAAAACTAGCCGAGGTCAGGAACACAGAATGATACACAGAGATAAGGAAGATCCAAGAGTCAAGGGTACCAGAAGTCAGGGAAGTTAAAAATAAGCCAAAGTCAAAATCCAGAAAAACACGATCAGGAACACACTCTTGGATAACCATCTAGGGGAAACCACAGCAGGAACAATAAATTAAGGGAATATGAGACCCTTTTGCAGATCCTATTGGCCATGCCTAGCCCTTGACCCCAAAACGTGCGTATTTGCCTGCACATTGACGTCATCTTTACCGTGGATGGATGTAGGGCTATATAATTGCGTGGGTCTGCAGCGGCCGGCATACACCGACATGCCGCAAAAGCCAGTCATGATAGCAGAAGACCGCCGAGCGGCACTCCCCTCTATCTTTGGAATGTAATTATCTTGGAGACGAAGAATGCGTGACAGTAAGTCAGTGATTGTGTCAGAATGACAGTGTGAGAGTCAGTGATTGTGTCAGAATTACCGTGTGTGAGTCAGTGATTGTGTCAGAATGACAGTGTGTGGGTCAGTGATGGTGTGAGTCAGTGATTGTGTCAGAATGACAGTGTGTGAGTCAGTGATTGTTTCAGAATGACAGTGTGAGAGTCAGTGATTGTGTCAGAATGACAGTGTGTGGGTCAGTGATGGTGTGAGTCAGTGATTATTTCAGAATGACAGTGTATGTGTCAGTGATTGTGAGAGTCGGTGATTGTGTCAGAATGACAGTGTGTACGTGTGTCAGTGATTGTGAAAGTTAGTTATTGTCTCAGAAGGACAGTGTGTGCGTGTGTCTGTGATTGTGAGAGTCAGTGATTGTGTCAGAATGATAGTGTGTGGGTCAGTGATTGTGTCAGATTGACGGTGTGTGGGTCAGTGGTTGTGTCAGAATGACAGTGTGTGAGTTAGTAATTGTGTCAGCATATCTCTAAAAAACACATTAACACACTGGCATATTTTTTATTTCTGTCACTTCTCAATTGCTGTCTGCCTCCACTATTTATTTTGTGTTGTATTCAGAGTCTGGTCACAATTTGAAAGTACCTATAATACAACGACTCTCATCATTCTGTTGCCCTCTAACCATAAACTGATGCTTCCTTAAAAGCTCTGATTAGATCCCTGATTGTCACTAGACACACATTACTTACACCACATGTAAATGTACACAAAGACATTGTGGTCGGTTAATTTCGTAATCGTGGAATACCTTGTGATAGGAATTAAGTCGGCGTGGTGTGCCGGGACCAACGTAGGGGTAGGCCTGTAAAAGAGGGCCCCCCGAATGGATTGTATAAGAGGGTGAGGTGGGTGGGGTGAATAGCTTGCGTTATGGCAAGGTAGGAAGGGGGGAGTAGCGTTTATATAGGAACGCTAACTCCTCCCACAAATACAGGCCTTCGGCCTTAAACTTGTGGTCGGTTAATATCGTAATCGTGGAATACCTTGTTATAGGAATTAAGTCGGTGTGGTGTACCGGGACATACGTAGAGGTAGGCCTGTAAAAGAGGGCAAAAGAAAATGCAAAAAAAACCCCACACTTATTGCAATATAATTATCTCATAAGATTAGTTTGCCTCATCTCTTATCCGTTGTGGAATGTTCCTGTATGACGTAGCTGATTCTAGTGAACCTAATTTATTATGTGCTGGCGTACTGCAACTGGATGTAGTACTTATTGAATAGAAGTCCTAAACATGAGTCAGGGTCCCAATCTAATCTAATGCAAGGGGATTATTTAGTAAATGTAGTGTCTTGACTGTCTGGATTGAATGTTGGCGTGACATGTGGTAGTGTCTGTATCTTCATAATCTTCCTTGAGGAGACATGATTGTCAGTCTGATTGGCAGTGATCGTGAAGTTCTAGGGCTCCATAGCCCTTGGAAAGTATGAAGGCGAAGAGGTATAAGACCGGGTTTGTGTGAAAGGATGTTGTCTAGGGAGTTGGATTCTGCCCTGAATTCCCGTCTGTGGATGTCTGTTATTGAGGAGCGATGAACCAATTACTTATACCTTAATATCCTTATGTTTAAGAAGACTGGGTATGGTTAAAAGCTTGACCTAAACATGTTGTTGTATCTCTGATTGTTGTAGTGTATTTGTGTTGAATAAAAGTTGAATGAAAGGTGGCAAAAGTGGTATAATATACTACAGTTCGAACGTTATGCTTGTGGATGTCATGTTTCTGTTGCATGTATGCTTAGTGACAGCAAGTAACATTAACGGTGATAACTTGTTGTCGTCCCAAGCCGGGCAACCGGGTGTTGACATTAAATCGGGTGTTGTCAGTTGGGTGAGGTACAAAGCCAAATGACTCTAGATCAGGAATCCCTAATAGTTATGTGGATGCTGCCACCCAGGATAGTGGTTTAACTGAACAAACTGGGAGTTGGTTGGAACCAGGTGGGATGATATTTAAGGCAGAGGATGCGACTGAAAGCGGAGCAGACAGAATAATGCTGAGACGATGCTTATTAGTATAGCTGGTGGCCCACATTAAATCATACGTGATTAGCTGAGGAGATTGGAACGTCTAGGGTGCGCACTGAGAGTGACCCCCACCTAGTGTAGAACCCGTGTAATGAATATACCACCAAGTGCAGGACGGACGTGACACCCGAAAACGTTAAAGCTGAAAGTACTGAACTCATAATCTTTGATACAACGTGCACGGGCAGACAGTCTTGACATGAGTCCCGAGGCATATGACACATACGTGAAGTAACCCACAGTTGGCAGAACTACATATGCCCGAGTTGAAATCATTGCAAATAAGCAGGTGAGTACCAAGACCGTGAGGGGGTGGGAAAGGTGATGCGGGGGGCCAACTCTGCGGAGCGGAGGGAGTGAGCATGTGTGGAGGGCCTATACGAGCCGGGCTGGTGTTCTCCAAGACAGATAGTCTATCATTGAAGAACTGAAGATTGGCCAGAATGGCGTTTAGACTTCCTATTATGGCGGAAAGTTCTCCTTGTGAGCTGGTCCCCAACACAGAATCCTCCGGGTTCGGTTAAGTGGTCGTACTAGGGAGGAATGGTTCGTCTCCCATGTTACCTTCTTGGGACGTACTGAAAAAGAACATCACAACAACAAAGAATTGATTAATAACAAAACAGTTGAATAAGTGTAGAACAGACTGGCTAACGAGTGCCAAAGCGAAAAGCTCTCTGCCCCATGACAGGTGAGGCCCTGCTAGTTGCCAAGTGGCTGGTAAGAGGCTCTACCTATGATTTGGGCGTGGGGCTCATGCCAGTAGCGTGGTGGCAGGGTGTTGGCCTCTCGGTGACAGTAAAAGATCCAAATACGTGTGGCCGTGTCAGGTGAGGCCCTAGCTATGAACCCGATAGGTGGGTTAATGCGAGGCTCTAACTATGATATGGGCCGAGGGGCAAAATCTCCGTGTTGAGATTGGGGAGTTTGCCTCTCAGGAACAGATCCGTAGTACAACTAAGTCCAGCAACCTAATCCTAAACAGCCAGTTCTCTGACCCTCGACGGGGGCGTGATGAGCGTGGAACGTAACGTATGCAGCAAACCAAGTTGAGGTTGATAGGAACCGTGAGGTTCATATTACAGGGGAGAAAAAAAAAGCAAGAAGAGGATGAACTGTGGACGTGGGATAGATGAGAGAGAAAAGTATGAACAACCCAGTGTTGTTATGGGAGATGTGGATGATAGCGCAGTAACCATAAACCCTGAGGGTGCTGAAGAACTCAGGACAGCAACTATATAACCCTGAATGGAGATTTACAGGAAGGTGTTGTGCCAAGAAAAGCGTGATAGTATCAGATGGGGAGAGGAGGGTGTAAAGAGTGAGGCTTGAACGAAACAGGACGACTGTCCATAGATAGCGAGTTTGAGTAAACGTATGACGAGTTATCGAGTAGAGCCATGGCCTGACGAGGCAAGGCGGGAAATCAAGCCCCCGTACCCCAATACCCCAACGTGTAGATGCGTGGCCTTCATGAGGAAGTAGATTGAAAATGAACGAAAAGTATTTGTACCTGATTGAAGCCTGGAGAGAAAACGAACCAGTAATTGACTGGCGGTAGAATGCTGTCTTGAGCCTGAAATCAAGCTGCAGTTTAACCCTTTAAGGACACATGACATGTGTGACATGTCATGATTCCCTTTTATTCCAGAAGTTTGGTCCTTAAGGGGTTAAAAAAGGAAAGGACAACCCTAAAATATAAGTGGCCTCTAAACAGTATCAGATTACGCTGAACATGTAGAAAAACAACTCAGTTGGTTGTACTAGTAGAAGATAGTAGGTAATATCTATTTGTGAATTCCGTGATATTGCATATAGATTATAACCATAGGTCCTAAGTGTGCTGAAGAGACTAAAAATAGTGACTAAATTCCCCTGTAAGGTTATCCTTGAAGATATTGTGCTAAAGTGTGGTAGGTTTTAATGGATGACAATGGTGAAGGAATGAAAAGATTTAAGGGGGTCTAGGATGTTTATAACGAGATAGTGAGATGTTGGTACCGCATGACGAGTGGTAGTGTGGAGCCGTGCCTGACGAGGTAAGGCGAGAAATTAAGCCTCATATGTTAATACCCCTTATAGTGATGTGTGGCCTTACAGGCAGTAAATAGAGATGTGAATTAGGATAGATTAGTACCTGAAGAGCACAGAACCTATGGGAGTAATGACCTGGTTGTAGTAAATACCCTTGCGAAATCTGTAATTGAGGTAGCATAAAAAAGGAGGAAAGAAACTTGTGTGATGTTTAATATAGTATATGTTTAAGTCCCCACCTCCAATTAGCAAACCATTAACGAAACGAGAGATCTGATTGTGTAATTACCAGCTATTTAGCCATGTAATCATTGTTACAACCATATTGACTCGGAACATAAAGCCGGTAAAGGAATAGTAAACCAAGTACACTTGCTCTGCTGGGCTGGCTGCTACGGCACCACATATACATCCTAACAATTGCCACATGGGAAAGCCCTGAAGCCCATAATAACTCACCCCTCCCAGGAGTTGAGGGTAGTATTATTCCTTGCAAAATATCACTAAGATGATATGAAGAATAATATATTAGAACAATTAATATACAGTGCAATGTCAGCCATTGAATAGTGTTACTGGGATGCACCAATTGTAGATACACCTTTAACAAACCTGAAATCAGGACTTGATGGTACCCTCTTACACAAACAAACACACTGACTCATTAATGACAGCTTCCAGACGTGGTCCTTTTAAACTACTGCCACAGCTGGAACCTGTGTACTGAAAAGTGATACCCCCTAAGAGCAAGTCTGCAAATAATTACATAGACATACAGTAATAGAAGTGAATAAACAATATAACAGATTCTGTCGAAAGGAACCTGCAACTACAGGTCTCAAGCGTTTGTGTGACAGCCACTGAGTGAGCATGTATAGAGATGGCGCCCATAGTTCCTTATGTAGAAACCGTTATTCACACATTCACTTATATAAAACACCTGCCACAAAATCACCAATCCAGGAAAAAAAAAGAAATAATTGACAGTCATGGACAGTAAATGCATGAATGTACAGGAGAATTGTAGAACGGAACCTGCTTGAGCATAATCGGATACCCATAAAATGAAAATGAATTAATATCATGTAACATTTAATTTCTTGTGATTGCTGCTTCGTATGTTTGAACGTGAATTGACTCAGATAGATATACCGAGCAGAATTTATACGAATTAATAAGAGAACGGATAATCTGCCGAATTAAACCTGTGATTTTGGTCTCATGTGTTCGTGTGTACAATTAAGGAGAAAAAGTCGGACGGCGGGAATAGCCCGAATGTGGCTATTCTCGCCGATTACCTGGTGAGTTTCGAGCGCCTGTGCGAATGAAGGCTGGCAGTGAGGCTGCGAGGAATGACGGGACCGGAAGCGCGCTGTTGAGGACCCGGAAGTTTGAGATGGAGGCGAGCAGGCCAGGTAAACAGCGGGCATTACGGCAAGGTAGGAAGGGGGGAGTAGCGTTTATATAGGAACGCTAACTCCTCCCACAAATACAGGCCTTCGGCCTTAAACTTGTCTAAAGAATTGGTCCCCCTATTGGCACCTTTGCATTTTGATGAAATACTGTACTCTTTGTGGGAGAATGCACTTTGGACAGACAAAACAAAAACAGAACTCGATGTTTACCAAAGAAGAACACCACCCCTACTGTGGAACATGGATGAGGCTCTGTAATGTTTTAGGTTTGCTTTGCTGCCTCTGGCTCCGAGTGCCTAGTATCTGTGTAGGGTGAATGAAATCAAAACACTGTCCAGGCTTTCTAGAATGAAGTCCCCAGTATCAAAAAGCTCTGGCTCAGTCACAGGTCATGGGTCTTCCAGCAGAATAATGACCTAAAACAGAACTCAAAAAGCACCCAAGAATGAAAATATTTAACTGTTTAGAGTACAGATTTGAGCATTTGTGGAAAGAGATGAAACTCGCAGTTGGTAAAAGGCTTCCATCAAACCTAAGAGAACTGGAGCAGTTTGCTCAAGAACCGCGCACCAAAATTCCATTCGAAAAATGTAGAAATCTTATTCAGAGCTAAAGTCATGTTGTTACACTGGGTGTACCAATCATGTTGTTTCAATAACAGCTAGTCCTTGAAAGTGCCCCATGAAATACACTGCACTTTATTTACTAAATTTTGTTAAATAATTTTTTTTTTTTTTAAATAGAGTGAAATTTCATAAAATGTGATTTCATTTGGGATTTTGATGCAGACCAAATGTAAACATGATCAATTTTGCCATTTAGTCGACTGAACAGAGGCTACCTGATAATAATCAGTAGACCAAATCCCTATATTTTAACATCAGACATTGTGACAGATGCTGGTAGTCCTACTGGTATATATACACCTGCTTCTGTGTCACATTCAGTTTTAATATTGTCATTGAAATTGTAACTAACGGTACTTTAAAAACACTTCCTGTTGCCACAGTTTTTTTTTTCTTCAAAATTGCCATATTGGTACAAGTTGTACTTTTTGTTCCCTTATAGGTCTAATTAGTGCCAAACAGATTATGTCAAGTCTCTAAGAAACTGTTTTGAGTTGATAATAAAAGGACATACGTTAAATGTTTTAAAAGATGCTATTCAACAGCATTTATTCTGACAACCAGTGTAAGCTGAGAGCCAGCTTTTCTCAGAATAAATAATTGTGCACTAATTTAGAATAAGGTTCTAGGAATTTGGCCATTCGGTTTCCCAAAGCAACAAATTAAACAGGAACATAATTCGAACAGCAAATGCAGTTTATCGCTGCATAGAAATTAACATTTCAGAGTTGCCATTGCAAAAGAAATGTCAGGATTTGACAACAAATTGATACACTTCATGCATTTGCCTTTTTCCAATAATTCATTTAGTTTGGAGAAAATCATATTTAAATACCTAACATGTGAATATTGAATATGTGTATACCCAGACATTTATCACACACGGTTTGATTTATTATCGTTGTCAGAAGATAGACAAAGGACACAACAATGGTTACATTTAAAAATATATATCTTTCTTTTAACAATGAAGTGATAGTTTTCAAGCAGATATACCCCAAAGGGTGTCCTAGAACTCAGACTGGGAACAGAGACAAGCCAAGGTCAGGGATTACAGAAGTTGGGTCATGGACACACTACCTGCTTTTTCCATGTTGCTCATTGGAGTTATTAATTAAATTAGATCTAGTTGTAAAGGTTTAGATGTAGTGACCCGTCTATGGGCTAACAATGTTAAGGCCACTATGATAATGTGGAAAAAAAGGTGTCTTTCCATTTTTGTGCAACGTTGTGGAAAAATTTATAATAGGAATCTTTCAAGGTTGTTAGGGACCTCTATACCAATACAAGATCTAATTAAAAAGTGTACTTGTGCTAATACTGAGAAAGATTTGGACACTGCCACCATATATGTAGCATAGTCCTCCGTCCTCTCCCGCAACGCCAACATGCATGAGGCCAAGAAGAGTATACTTTAGACAACCTTACAGGGACCATATACCACCTGTAGAGGATTTTCCTCAGAAGTTCCATGTGTGCTACATTCAGCGAGCTCCGATTTCTCTTTCACATTCCCGTTCAACTAATGTGTGATCTAGTTTTGTCTCCCAAGCTTTTAGACAATGCATATTAGTTAGTAAAAAATAGTCTTTGGAGGGTTTTATATGTTAAAGGACCACTATAGTGCCAGGAAAACATACTCGTTTTCCTGGCACTATAGTGCCCTGAGGGTGCCCCCACCCTCAGGGTCCCCCTCCCGCCCGGCTCTGGAAAGGGGAAAAGGGGTTAAACGTACCTTTTTCCAGCGCTGGGCGATATATACTCTCGCCTCCGTTCCTCCCGTGGTAGAATGCCGCCTTGGCGCGACTGGCATTTAACCGTCACCGGAAGCATTTGTAATGCTTTCTATGGGCAGACTAACGTGCTCTCACTGAAAATCACGGTGAAAACGCACGCAAAGCGCCTAGCGGCTGTCAATGAGACAGCCACTAGAGGCTTTGGGGGAAGACTTAACCCATTCATAAACATAGCAGTTTCTCTGAAACTGCTATGTTTATGAAAAAATGGGTTAACTCTAGCTGGACCTGGCACCCAGACCACTTCATTAAGCTGACGTGGTCTGGGTGCCTAGAGTGGTCCTTTAATTAAATAGATTTCTTGGGTGGAGTCGTTCCACTGCACATTTTTTCGAAGTTGCTGGCTTACAATAGTTTTTTTAGGTTAAGATTCGATATCCAACTCTGCAGCTGATCATAAGAGAAACTAGCTATTGGTGAAACATTATATGCATTGCTCAGTTTATTAAATAGTTTGATATCCCTACAAAATTGGTGTAAGACATAAATACCTGTTCGTCTCCATATTCTGTAATTGAAATATTTGATGAAGAGTCTGATGTATGGACTGGAGATTCTAGGGAGACTTGTTGGCACAGGAGATGTCTGTAGTTATCACACATCTGGATGGTGATGGTTGTTGTGGGTAGGCTAGTTGAAATAAAGGTTTTTTTGGATTTAGTAAGTCAAATCATCTCAGCCAATCTAGAACAGTCCAGTGTTCCTCAATGTAGACCCATTGTAGTTTCTCTAAACTAGAGTGAGCAGCTACTATGTTACTCAGTGTCGCTGCTGTTGAATGTTTGAGAGGCTCATGCCCCCATCTGCATCGGCGTATGTAAGACTGGCATGGTTACACTTGGGCATCTCCCATGCCAGACAAACCTGCTGATCTTTCTAAGTAGGAGAGGGCGTAAAAGGTTTTGCAGTTTAGGGAGAATGGTCAACTTGATCAAAATAATTCCCCTTTCATCTTGATAGCAGTGATATTACTTATTTACTTGTTTTGAATTAATTCAATTGTTACAATTTGGTGCAAAAGTGAGGTGTCTAAAAATGTTAAGAAATCAGTTTTCCAGTCCAAGGAATAATTAGCTTTTAAAAGTAACAAATGATGTACCTCTAGGTGTACGCCCATCACTTGGGATTTGGTGACATTTGTAAGTGTAAATAAATAAATTGAGTTTGTACTGTTTTATACCAAATTAGATGCCATGTATATCCGCGTTCCTGGGGATCATAACAAGCAAATACAATTAGCCAGTTCTCCCTTCCCCATCACGAATGGGACCAGGCATTGGTGCCCTCCTGTCACCACTAACGCTAAAATGTAAAGGAGTGGTGACAGGGGGGCCCCGATGCCTGGTCCCATTCGTGATTGGGAAGGGAGAACTGGCTAATTGTATTTGCTCAATATGAGGGTAGTTTCCCTTATATTTCAGAACAAAGGTGTTGTTAGAAAGGAGCAGGAACATTAAGTGAGATTCACACTGTTATTAATGCCTCAATGCCCACATATGAACTGAGGGAATTTAAATCCAGATTTCCACAGAAAGCTAGGAGACCTTATACAATTGTTCATGAGAAGCACCACTTCATTGAACCCCATCCTCCTCTGATCCCCCCATTACTAGGGTTTACAGGGAAATCGTGTTTGTTTAATTTTTACATAATAATCCCCATTCATATTCTTATTTATTGTGTTTATGGTAGTGCTGCAGACGAGAGATGTATTTTAGATGTACACTGTATTTAGTGATACAAACTTACAAAACTACTACTGCAGGCTTACTACACTCTTCATACATCTGTGCATAAGCAGGAATGTCTCAAAATGTTGGCTTGCTTGACTACATGTCCCCGGGTTGTCCTAGGCTATTCACAATAAAAGTTATTTTAACTATCCTGGAGAAATTTGTTTTTGTAACACAGTTTGTTTATTTTTCAGGTTACATTGGAGATGACTAAGCAACAATTAACGGATGTTATGAAGAGACTGTCTCTAAATGCTCAGTTTGAGTCACAATTTGATTCTGCAGAGGTAGGAAAATTCACTGAAATGCAATAATACAGACATAGTTTTATTGTATTCTAATACAGGTGCAAATAAAACTCTAAACAAACTACCACCTTCAGATCATGAATTAGTGCGAAGGGACTAACTATTCCCTTTTGTAGTTGTCTTTACTTACTTATATTTTATATATGATATATGTGAGAGTGAGCAGGGCTTGGCCACCTTAAAGGACCACTATAGTGCCAGGAAAACATACTCGTTTTCCTGGCACTATAGTGCCCTGAGGGTGCTCCCACCCTCAGGGTCCCCCTCCCGCCGGGCTCTGGGGAGAGGAAAGGGGTTAAAATGTACCTTTCTCCAGCACCGGGCGGGGAGCTCTCCGCCTCCGATCCTCCTCCTCTCCTCCCTTTCGGCTGAATGCGCACGCGTGGCAAGAGCTGCGCGCGCATTCAGCCGGTCTCATAGGAAAGCATTTACAATGCTTTCCTATGGACGCTTGCGTGTTCTCACTGTGATTTTCACAGTGAGAAACACGCAAGCGCCTCTAGCGGCTGTCAATGAGGCAGCCACTAGAGGAGTTGAGGGCTGGATTAACCCATTTATAAACATAGCCGTTTCTCTGAAACTGCTATGTTTATAAAAAAATGGGTTAACCCTAGCTGGACCTGGCATCCAGACCACTTCATTAAGCTGAAGTGGTCTGAGTTCCTAGAGTGGTCCTTTAATACATATTGTTGTTGGTCACTAGTTATTTAATTTTTTAGTTTACTGTACCACTCATTAGTTCTGTACAGATCCATCAGAATAAATAATATTTTTTCAAGTGTAATTGTCCAGGAGACATTAGGTAAATTGGTGCTAACGAATACAGCAACTTTGGAGGTTATCAACTTGCAATAGTAAAAAAAACGTCATTAAAGATATTAAAAAAAGCCCATAAACTTACAGTGTTAGTGCAACACAAGCACCATGGTAAATTCCATTCACATCTCACATACGTTTTATAAGTTAGGTGGTAGCACTGCAGATGATGGAATTACTCAGGCAGATAGATTGGAGGTGGAATATTTAAGATATAGTTACTAGCAGTGAGAAAAATGACAAATTAATCATTTGTTACATGTGAGTTTACATAGGAAGAGGTTCTATTTCAACTGTCAAAAAAAAAAAGACAAATAAGTCAATGGGATCTGATGGAATACACCCAAATTTATTAAAATAGCTTAATGGTGTACTAGCAAAACCATTAACAGATTTATTGAACCAATCATTGTTAACAGGAGTAGTCCCAGAAGATTGGAAGTTAGCGAATGTTGTGCCCATTCACAAGAAAGGCAGTAGGGAGGAGTCGGCA
>OW240922.1:96432287-96467971 GCA_933207985.1 Pelobates cultripes | reverse complement strand
CATAGAAAAAATAAATAAAAAAAAAGCATACCCTTATCCTAACCTAGCTATGCTTTTCCCTATCTTATGAACAGCAGCTACACTTTCCCTCCTCTTACTAAGCATGCAGCTTGAGAATGAATCTAAAATGGATGCTGTCCAGTAGGTGGGAGGGTCTGCTAGGGAGGCTGTGCTGCTAAGTGGCTGGAATGTGTCTGCTGACTGTGAGGTACAGGGTCAAAGTTTACTCAATGATGACGAATAGGGGGCGGGTCGAACCGCGCATATGTTCGCCCGCCATGGCGAACGCGAACATGCTATGTTCGCCGGGAACCGTTCGCCGGCGAACCGTTCGGTACATCAC
Source organism: Pelobates cultripes (assembly GCA_933207985.1). Lineage (NCBI taxonomy): Eukaryota > Metazoa > Chordata > Amphibia > Anura > Pelobatidae > Pelobates > Pelobates cultripes. The sequence continues at coordinate 96,467,628 of OW240922.1, read as the reverse complement.
TAATAGCAATACCAGGGTACTCTTTATATAGAAAAGATATATAGGAAAGATAGGGAAGGCAAGAAAGGGGGAGGGATGGCCTTGTATGTGAAGGATAGCATAAAATCTAGCCTAATAAAAGTTAGTGAGGCAAACATAGAGTCCGTTTGGATTACGTTAGAATTTGGTAATCACACAGTAACTCATGTAGGTGTGATTTATAGGCCCCCAGGACAAATTGAAGAGTTAGATAATCTACTAGTTGAGCAAATAGCTAAAATGACAATGAAGGGGAAATTTATCATCATGGGTAACTTTAATCTTACTGATGTGAATTGGAAAACAAAATTAGCTGCTTGTGCCAGGAGCACACATATTCTAAACTCCCTACTGGGATTGTCTGTAAAACAAGACGTTGAGGAGCCAACTCGTAAACAGGCCATACTAGATTTAGTGTTAACAAATGGAGATTTGGTATCAGATATTACTGTAGGTGAAAGTTTTGGATCCAGTGATCATCAGTCAATGTGGTTTAATATAAGAACAGTGACTGAGTCACACCACACAAAAACAAAAGTTTTAGACTTTAGAAAAACAGACTTTTCTAAAATTAGAATATGTGTAAAGGAGTCATTATCAGATTGGAGCAATTTAAATGGAGTCCAAGAGAAATGGGATTATTTAAAAGTTGCACTACTGAAGGCAACAGAAAATTGCATTAGGCTTGTCAGTAAAAGCAAAAAATTCAAGAAACCACTGTGGTACTCTGCAGATGTGGCCAAAATAGTAAAAAACTAAAAGTTAGCATTTAGTAATTATAAAAAAACCCAGAGTGAGGAAGACAGAATGATCTATAAGATTAGACAGAAAATGGCTAAGCAAGTTATAAGAGCTTCCAAATCACACACAGAAGAGAAAATAGCACAGTCAGTAAAAAAAAGGGGGACAAAACTTTTTTAGATACATAAATGAGAAAAGAAAAGTAAAACAAGGATTAGTTAGATTAAAAACAAAAGAAGGAAGATATGTAGAAGAGGATAAAGGTCTAGCTGACTGCCTCAATTAATATTTTTGTCCAGTATTTACAGATGAAAATGAAGGAAAGGGACCTCAGTTAAGAAAAAGGATAAATGAGTAATTTATTACACGTGAGTTTACAGAGGAAGAGGTTCTATTTCAACTTTCAAAAGTAAAGACAAATAAGTCAATGGGACCTGATGGAATACACCCAAAGCTGTTAAAAGAGCTTAGTGGTGTACTAGCAAAACCATTAACAGATTTATTTAACCAATCATTGTTAGCAGTAGTATTCCCAGAAGTCGGGCAACTATAGGTCAGTAAGCCTTACTTCAGTAGTGGGGAAAGTGATGGAAACCATGTTAAAGGAAAGGATTGATGAACATCTAAAAACACATGGATTTCAAGATCAGAGACAACATGGGTTTACTTCAGGGAGATCATGCCAAACTAATCTTATTGATTTTTTTGATTGGGTAACTAAAATTATAGATCAGGCTGGTGCAGTAGACATTGCTTACCTAGATTTCAGTAAGGCTTTTGAGACTGTTGCAAATAGAAGGCTTATCAATAAACTGCAATCTTTAAGTTTGGATTCCAATATTGTTGAATGGGTAAGGCAGTGGCTGAGTGACAGGCAACAGAGGGTTGTAGTCAATGGAGTATATTCGAAGCTTGGACTTGTCACCAGTGGGGTACCTTAGGGATACTTGGACCCATTCTCTTTAATATTTTTATTAGTGATATTGCAGAAGGCCTTGATGGTAAGGTATATCTTTTTGCTGATGATACTAAGATATGTAACAGGGTTGATGTTCCAGGAGGGATAAGCCAAATGGCAAATAATTTAGGTAAACTAGAAAAATGGTCAGAGGTGTGGCAACTGACATTTAATGTGAATAAGTGCAAGATAATGCATCTTGGACGTAAAAACCCAAGGGCAGAGTACAGAATATTTGGATAGAGTTCTAACTCAAATATACATGAGGAAAGGGGATTTAGTGGTGATTATTTCTGATGACTTAAAGGTAGGCAGACAATGTAATCAGGGCCGGCGCCACCCATAGCATGCGCACAGGCGTCGCCTTAGGGCTAATCGCCTGGGGGCGCAGGCTCAGTGACCGCAGGAGGGAAGTGCTCCCTCCTGCCAGGTCACCTCCTGGATCCCCGGCGCGGCGTGCGGCTGAATTGGATGCCGAGGGAGCTCTGATCTCTCTGGTCTGCTCCCTCGCAGGCTGCTGACTGATGACGTCATATTCTGGCTCCCGCGGCATCAGTAAACAGCCTGCGAGGGAGCAGATCAGAGAGATCAGAGCTCCCTCGCCACCTAGGAATCCAATTCATCCGCACGCCTCCCAGCAGCCCCACTGGACCACCAATGAGAGACCCACGCCAGCTCTCCAGGTAGGGAGGCTGGGTGGGAAATTTAAATTTAATTAAGATTATTAATTTCTGTGTGTGTGTGTGCATGTGAGTATGTGAGTCTGTCAGTGTGTGTGTGACTATGTGAGTTTGTGTGTGAGTGAGTATGTCTGTCAGTGTGTGTGTCTGTCAGTGTGTGTGTGTGTGTGAGTGTGTCTGTCAGTGTGTGTGTTAGTATGTGTGTCTGTCAGTGTGTGTGTGACTATGTGACTGTGAGTTTGTGTGTGTGTGTGTGTGTGAGTGAGTATGTCTGTGTGTGTGTGTGTGTGTGTGTGAGTGAGTATGTCTGTCAGTGTGAGTGAGTGTGTCTTGCTTGGGGTGTGTGCGTGTGAGTATGTGAGTCTGTCAGTGTGTGTGTGACTATGTGAGTTTGTGTGTGTGTGTGAGTGAGTATGTCTGTCAGTGTGTGTGTGAGTGTGTGTCTGTCAGTGTGTGAGTGAGTGTGTCTGTCAGTGTGTGTGTGAGTATGTGTGTCTGTCAGTGTGTGTGTGACTATGTGACTATGTGAGTTTGTGTGTGTGTGTGTGTGTGAGTATGTGTGTCTGTCAGTGTGTGTGTGAGTATGTGTGTGTGTGTGTGTGTGTGTGTGTGTGTGTGTGTGTGTGTGTGTGTGTGTGTGTGTGTGTGTGTGTGTCTGTGTGTGTGTGTGAGTATGTGTGTCTGTCAGTGTGTGTGTGCATGTGAGTATGTGTGTGTGAGTGTGTGTGTCTGTGAGTTTGTGTGTGTGTGTGGTTCTGTCAGTGTGTGTGTGAGTATGTGTGTCTGTCAGTATGTGCATGTGCGCATGTGAGTACGTGTGTCTGTCAGTGTCTGTGAGTTGTGTGTGTGTGTGTGTCAGTGTGTGTTTTTCAATGAGTCTGTCAGTGTGCGTGTGAGTGTCTGTCAATGAATGAGTGTGTCAGATAAGTGAGTCTGGCTGTCAGAGATGTCTGTATGTTTGTCATTGAGTGTGTGTGACTGTCAGTGTTTATACACCCCTGACTGTAGCGTGGCCAAGCGGAGTGTACCGTGGTACAGGAACTTCTGTTTCCTGTACCTGGCAGAACTTACAGGAAAAGCTCACTGTACCGGGATTCGCTCCGCTCAGCCACGCTACAAAAAAAGGTAGGAGGCACACCAGGAAGGGGAGGGGACCACTATGGGGGTGGGTGGCGCACCAAGGGACAGGGAGAGGAGGGGAGAGATATCCTAAGGTACAGGAAAAGGAGGGAGGGGGGGAGAGGAACACTAAGCGACAGCCAACAGATGGGGGAGGGGAGAGGAACACTAAGGGACAGGGAAAGGAGGCGGGAAGGGAAAGGAACAGTAAGGGTCAGAGAAGGGAGGGGACCATTAAGGGACGGGGAGAGGGGCCGGATGTGAAAGAAACACACAGCGGGGCTTGAGAAGGAAAGAGACACACACAAAAGAGCTGGGAAGAATAAAAGACACAAATGGGCTGGGAGAAAAGGAGTCACACAAAGGGGCTGGGAGGAGTAAGACACAAAATGTGGGAGGATGTAAGAGTCATACAAAGAGGAGAGATAGGAGACACACAAAGGCAAAAATAGGAGATAAAATACACTAAAGGGAGTCAGATATTTAAAAGACGGGATAAGAAACACAAAAGGGAGGTTAAGAGGCACATGGGTGAAGATGTTTTTGGGGGGGCGGAAAAATGCATCTTCGCCTATGTACCCAAAATTCTTTGCACCGGCCCTGAATGTAATAGAGCAGCAGGAAATGCTAGCAGAATGCTTGGTTGCATAGGGAGAGGAATTAGCAGTAGAAAGAGGGAAGTGCTCATGCCATTGTACAGAACACTGGTGAGACCTCACTTGGATTATTGTACACAGTACCGGAGACTGTATCTTCAGCAGGATATTGATACGTTGGAGAAAGTTCAGAGAAGGGCTACTAAACTGGTTCATGGATTGCGGGATGAAACGTACCAGGAAAGGTTAAAGGATCTTAACATGTATAGCTTGGAGGAAAGACGAGACAGGGGGGATATGATAGAAACATTTAAATACATAAAGGGAATCAACACAGTAAAGGAGGAGACTATATTTAAAAGAAGAAAAACTACCACAACAAGAGGACATAGTCTTAAATTAGAGGGACAAAGGTTTAAAAATAATATCAGGAAGTATTACTTTACTGAGAGGGTAGTGGATGCATGGAATAGCCTTCCAGCTGAAGTGGTAGAGGCTAACACAGTAAAGGAGTTTAAGCATGCGTGGGATAGGCATAAGGCTATCCTAACTATAAGATAAGACTAGGGACTAATGAAAGTATTTAGAAAATTGGGCAGACTAGATGGGCTGAATGGTTCTTATCTGCCGTCACATTCTATGTTTCTAGGTCTGTTCGCTCTATTTTTGTGCTTTCTGTTTGTCTTCTGAATGAATGTTTGATGTATAAACAGGTCCGCAAGCTGTTTACAGTTCACTTGACTCACGTTTGGAGCTCTCTGCTTTGAAAAGGTAAATGAACTAGAAATAAAGGAAGTTTGGGATGGCAACAGGTGGGTGATTACCCTGTGCAGTCAGTGAGACAGGTACTAAATGCTTATAATTTTGATTTACAGATACATTTTCCTTTGTTCCAGAAGATCATTCCAAAGACAGGTATGGCTTGCATGAAACCAGTAAATGACAGTAAAGCCCTGAGATTATAAAAAGAAAGTGTACTGAAAGAGATTAACGCTATAATGGCAGTTCTGTATTACTTTAAATAAATCTCCAATGATCCCTTGTTAGCATTGATCAGGGCTATGACCTGTGAGGATTATAGGAGTGGTAGTTAAACAATAGATTGAGAGCTTCCTGTTGGTTAGTTTAACCTCTGAAGGATCATGGACGGAGTAATTTCATCATAACAAACCAGCCGTAAAATGTCCTACATGAATTAGAACGTCTCACTCATTCAAAGATTGCAGGGCAGTGTAGAGATACTAATGCACTATAAACATGACATTCTGTACTGGCTTAGGGTCTTCATTATTATTATTGCCATTTATATAGCACCAACAGATTCCGTAGTCTGTGGGAAAAAGCAAGTCTTGTGGCTTGACTGGTGTGCAGATTTTTGCTTAACATTGTATTGACTATCCACAGACTTCAGGTGGAAGGGGTTTTCAATCACAATTTTGTTCCCCACCGTAACCTTTTTGGTTTTTGCTATTATATATATGCACACACACTCTCTCTCTCTAACATCAGCAGGTAATCTGTTCACTCTATACTGGGAATCGTGGAGAAATGTAAATTCTCCAACTCAGCTGTGTTCCCAGATCAACTATTTTGATGTAAAATTTCCAATTCCCTTTGTGAATTTTTCACTATCCTCAGTATAGTAAATAAACCTTTTTTACAGCATTAGATTGCAAGCTCCTGGGAGGACTAACTCATTGTTCAATAGCTACAGTTACAACTTTCTCTTAAACTACAATATACATTGTCAGCAATATAAAACCATCTAAACTGCCCTTGCTATTTCATTAGAATGTTACGTATCACAATTCTATTTTGTTTCCTTTTTAATAGAATTTTTATATATGTTTTACAGCTCCCAATGTTTACCATTTAAATACTATAAGAGAGGGCAGTTCCAATGACACTCAGAGGGCTAAACATTCCCTATACCTAACAGAGCGGAGTAGAAAAGGTTAATGTTTTCGAAACACAGATCTCAAAGTTCACTTGATGCCGGTCTGATAAACAGCTTATAAATCTGGTAACCTGTTGATGCCGTGTCAAGTAACCAGCTGTACAGATGATAAATGATCCTCCTCACCTATAACTCCAATTGTTCTGTACACCCAGTCTCTCACTCTCCCCCTCCTCCTCTATATTGATTTCATAATTCACACCTGCAACTATAAACATCAACCATGATATTTCTACTGAATTCTAAAGAATGACACCGATTCAGTCTGACTTGTTATTTCTCAACTCCAGTTTTCATGGGCTTACAAGTAGCCAGAATTTATCATTCAAAACATGTTCACCTTATTTCGTAAATTTTCGTACACCCTGGGGGTACTGTACAGCTTGGTTGTCAGTGTGCATTACAATCCTGTGTCTCATATGATTATATTTGTGAGAATCTGTGTTTTCCATGGGATACATTTTATTGCTAAGATCTCTGTTACCTGCCCTGTTCAATAAATCCTTTTGAAGGTTTTACACAATCGTCTGTTGAAAAACAATAGTCTGAGCTTATCTAAATAATGATTGTACTGGGCTAGGCTAAAGGCTGGCCATACTCAGCTGGAATTTTTTATACTAATGTATGAGAATTGATTAGATGAATTGCCAAGTGTTAGAATTTTATTTGCAAAAGTCTGCAAGTTTGCTTAAAATGCGTAATTCTCTTGTCAATTCACAATTCTGTGCTTAGGGAATAAGTCCGATTGGCTTCCAAGAAACAAACAGGTCAATCTGTCCTTGTGCACTGCCAAGTAACTATGTGCGTTATTAGTTGTGTTCGTTCACAAACAACAACAATGAAAACAAAACGAATTCCAAAATTGAGGCCAATATACCCAAGATTTGTGTGCTGCGGAGTTGGATATTTTATTTTTCCAAAATCATCCTTAAATCTGCAGTTCAATTTTTAATTCAGTTTAGTATAGTGTTTAGTAAGTAAATCCCATTGTCTGTACCGATGTTATATTGTATTTACAGCATATCTACAGCATTTGTTTGGAGCTTTTCAAAGAAAATCGTAATAGGGTAAATCCAAGAGTTAGGTAAAGATCCAGACACACTGAAAAAAACGTTACATAGTGTGGTGTTTGTTCACTAAGCAGTAAATTGTGGTGAATTGAAAAACTAATTGCAAAATGCAACACGAATTAGCCAATTCACAACCAAAAAATGCTAGTGTGTTAACTTGCAGACTAAATGCTGACTCGACATTGAAATGTAGTTACAGAGCGTGCTATGCTCCTCTTCTTTCATGATCTGCGTCATTAAAGAAAAACAGAACCTCATGGATACTGCTGTATTGCTGTCATTTGTTGAAGATCAGTGTGGGTTTGTTTTCTAGACATGAGTATTCCGTTCTGAAATTTGGGAGATTGGCGGGCCATCTGAATTCCGCTTTATTTTTAAAGACAAAAATACAATTCTTAAAAGGCACTTCAGAGAAAAAGCAGTGTTTACATTGGTGCCTAGTAAAACCTCTGGTGGCAGTCACTCAGACAACCACTAGAGGTGATTCCTAGCATTCATAGAGATGCATGCGCAATAGCCTCCAAATGCTTTCCTACTGGAAAGCATTGGAGTGGCTGAGATCATTAAAATTTATCTCAGCCATGGAGAGACCAGCACAGCATGGGGGGGGGAAAGGTGCGATAAGAGCGGAACCGGTAACCTAAACAGACACTCCCAAAGAGAGACACACATTCTCCTACAAACTCACAAATTATTATATATTGTTTTATTTTAATTTACCCTGACCCAGCCTCCCTACCTTTGGGAGAGCTGGTGTGGACTTCCCTTAGGTCCAATGGAGCTGTTGGAATCCTATAATCTTCAGTCCCTTGCACACGCGCCAAAGTGACACATATCATAGGAACCGCTGCAGGGCATGCGAGGGAGCAGAGCAAGATTTCAGCTCCCTTGCCGCCCACTTTCCTTGTTCACAGCCACCTGCCTCAGGGGGGAGGGAGGAGGCCCAAGGTGGATAGGTCCGAATGGCTGACAAACAGCCAAGTGGCAGGATAAAATTCTTAGTCGCCATGGCAACCTGGGTTTCATGAGCCACGATATCTATAGCGCAAAATGTTGACGCTATATAAATAATTGTATATATTTTACAGTACAGTGATGGGTTTGTTTTTTGGCCTCCTTTGGTTCATCCATTTCCCTAAGTAGTTTGGATGACTATATTCAGACCAACTGACCAGTCATCGAGCAAAATGAAGGTTGTTTGGGTGAATTGAATCTCCCAAACCAATTTTCTTAAATTTTTAGTTATTAGCCTTTGTAACACTCCGCAATACTCTGTAATAATAGACAAAATAGAAGAATCCTCTCACTCAGCTGTGATTCCAGCTCAGCTACTTTGGCCTTAAAATTTAAAATTCACTCGGAATTCTGACTTTATTGAATAACCACGATAATGAAGAACTCTGTAAGAAATAGCCAGAAAATACAACACGGATAATAAACCAGAAACGATTCACTGAAACTGAATAAATAGATTAATTTCTTCATAAAGTACCAAGAGTGCGCACTGAAACGCTGATATGTTGAAAGTAAACCTGGAATATCTGGCACTTTAATAAAGTTATTTCTGGTAATTGCTTGATTCTTGGAATAGTTAAGACATTAACAGGGAAAAACATTCCCCGTGACTTCCATTAGAAGTGGGTCATTGTGTTTATTTGAACTTTCTTTACTGGTGCAGGGAATTCGCAGGCATTAAAGGTAAAGTGGGTGGATTGTATGAGCATTCGGTTTTATAAATACACAATTACAGAGAAATAGCCACAGCGCTAGTAGTCACACAACACAAAGAAGTCACGGCCTTCTGTATACTAAGTGCAGGACGCACAGGATATACTAATCAGCCCCGATTAAAATAACCTCAATGCGAGGCTTCAGATATCTACAGTAAATTAAATACCAGAAGGAGGTTTTTCCCCAGTATTGTGGAAGGCGATCTAGGATTAATATTTTATCTCATTTCTTTTCCTCTATGTGACTGTCTTTTTTTTTTTTTTTTAAATCTATCTCATCTTGTCTATCTCTGTATCCAGAAAGCAATGTTTTTTTTTATCTATAAAGAATACCTATAGTCACTTTTTAAGTGTTCTTGCATAGCAAGACCACTTAATGTTATCTCACATATATATTATTCTTATTATAGCCAAACTTACCACCCTAACTCCTCCCACAGTTTTTACACTACATAGGCAGTAATATACCGAAACGTGCGGATTGTTCCCGTTTGGTGTGCTATTACTTTGTGGAACGTTTCGCCGAATGGTTCACAAAATATCATTGTTTTTATGGCGAAATTGGTCCCATCGAAATGGGCCGGATTAACATAGGGGCTGATGGAGCTGCAGCTCCATGCCCAGGCCCATGAAATAGGTCCATTTAAAAAAAAAAAAAAAAAGTTGTTTTTGTTTTTTTTACACACTACTCTTAGGTTTGCCACATGACTGGTATTTTACTGGCACAGATGGTATTTGAGGCTGCCTGGCCATGCCGGTATTGCAGTAATACCGGCAATACAATTGCAGGTATTTTTCTCAGTATAAACAGAGACTACTCTGCAATACCAGCACCGGCCAGTAGGGGTTGCTGTGTGTGTGGAGAGAGACAGGGATAGGAAGTTACAGCATATCCCTCTCTCTACTACTCAATGATGCAGGGGGGGAGCAGCTACACAGCACAGAGAGTCCAGACCGCAGCTCTATAGCTCAGGTAAGTGAGGGATGTGGAGAAAAGCAGCAGGAACACTAAGTGACAGTGAGACACATGGGGATGCTGAGACACTCTGAAAAGACCGTGTTTACTGCAAAAAGTCTGGAGAGAATGATTCTACTAACCTGAACAAATACAATAAGCTGTAGTCGTTCTGGTGACTATAGTGTCCCTTTAAGTTTGGAAGCGTAAAGGACCACTATAGTGCCTGGAAAACATACTCGTTTTCCTGGCACTATAGTGCCCTGAGGGTCCCCCTCCCGCCCGGCTCTGGGGAGAGGAAAGGGTTAAATCTTACCTTTTTTCCAGCGCCGGGCGGAGAGCTCTCCTCCCCGTCGGCTGAATGCGCATGCGCGGCAGGAGCTGTGCGCGCATTCAGCCAGTCTCATAGGAAGGCATTCATAATGCTTTCCTATGGATGCTGGCGTCTTCTCACTGTGATTTTCACAGTGAGAAGCACGCAAACGCCTCTAGCGGCTGTCAATGAGACAGCCACTAGAGGCTTTAGAGGCTGGATTAACCCATTTATAAACATAGCCGTTTCTCTGAAACGGCTATATTTATAAAAACAAAAACAAAGGGTTAATCCTAGAGGGAGCTGGCACCCAGACCACTTCATTAAGCTGAAGTGGTCTGGGTGCCTAGAGTGGTCCTTTAAAGGAAAACTCCAGTGCCAGGAAAACTGATTGTGCAGGTATCCTCTCCCTCCCAACTCCAATCCCAGGATGCTGAAGGGGTGAAAACCCCATCAGGTCACTTACCTGAGACCTCGCCGATGTCCCTCGGCGGTGGTTTCAGGTCGGTGTCACTCCTCCCAGTAATCCCGCCCGCCAAGGAAACCTAATGCGCATGCGCAACAATGCCACGCACGCGCATTATGTCTCCCCATAGGAAAGCATTGAAAAAGATTTTCAATGCTTTCCTATGGGGAATTGAGTGACGCTGGAGGTCCTCACACAGTGTGAGGACGTCCAGCGACGCTCTAGCAAAGAAAATCTTTGCTATGAATCAGGAAGTGCCCTCTAGTGGCTGTCTAGTAGACAGCCACTGGAGGTGGAGTTAACCCTGCAAGGTAATTATTGCAGTTTATAAAAAAACTGCAATAATTACAGTTGCAGGGTTAAGAGTAGTGGGAGTTGGCACCCAGACCACTCCTATGGGCAGAAGTGGTCTGGGTGCCTGGAGTGTCCCTTTAAGAGGGATGTATGGGACAAAACTTGTGTGGACTGGCTGACAATAAAATTAGTTTAGGTAATGCAGAATTTGGTCTCTCTAGCACTGTGGCATGTCCCTTTTCTTCTACTCACTACATACACCTTTACTCTGTCCCAGACTATATACCAGGAGCTTCTGTCTGCTAGTAAGACAGTAAGGAGACAAGTGGACATGTGAGTGCTAGGGGATAGTGATGTCCCGAACTGTTCGCCGTACGGTTTGCCGCGGACTCATCATTGAGTAAAGTTTGACCCTGTACCTCACAGTCAGCAGACACTTTCCAGCCAATCAGCAGCAGACCCTCCCTCCCCCTGGACAGCATCCATTGTGAAGCTGCATTCTTAGTGAGCTGTCCAGGAGGTGGGAGGGTCTGCTGCTGATTGGCTGGAATGTGTCTGCTGATTGTGAGGTACAGGGTCAAAGTTTACTCAATGATGAGTCCGCGGCGAACCGTTCGACGAACAGTTCGGGACATCACTACTAGGGGACAGTCCTTAGAAAGCGTGGAGTAGGCACATAATTTATGCTAAGCTTTATTTCAGTTTGGCGCAACCGGTTTTGTACTAATGAATTAATGCCAGGCTGGCCTTCCAATTCTTTGGACAGACATGTCCCCTTTTTGGGCAGGTCTGGTCACGTGATTCGCGCCAGTGGCCCACCCTTTTACCCTGCCCATTGACTTTCTGCTTCACTGGACACTGCTGTTAGGGGGTATGGATTTACTTGAAAGATGAAAGCATAAATTAGAGAGAGATTAGCAAATAGTATGTGTTTTCGTATAGCTGCATCCTTCGAGTTTCCCTTCAACACCATCTCCATCAGATACATGACGCTTGGGAGGTATGATTGTTCTAGTGTTTTTGGTTGGTAAGATCCTGTAATTAGGCCCCTCATAATTGTCAGCACCAGGCCCACTGGGCTCTTAATCTGGCCCTGGGTCTGGTGATTCTCACAATATAAAGCTCTTCGCTGGAGGATTTATAGTTTTTAAAATACGACCATTTGAAGATGGCAACAGTCAGTGAAATGAGCAATTTGGAGAAGTTTGTTTTTAACCGCTCTTCTCTGCCCTATTTGGAATCTATTAGTTCCTGTTGGCAGTGGGTGGAATGTTCGAGGGATTTGAAAGATTTGAAAGCTCTTCTCTGCCCTTGCTGTAGAGTGAGTCAACCACACTCCAACCTTTCCACAGTTACTCCAGCCACTCCAACCACACAAGTTACTCAAGCCACTCCACCAAGTTACTCCACCCACTCCAGTTGTAGACTACTGGTGGAGGCAAGAACACTTCACACCATTTCCCCAGAAATCGTAGCTTTTCTAGTGTAAATATGTGAGGGGGCTCTGATATACAACATTTATTGGGTTGATGATAGGGTTCAGATATATACTATAAATGTGTGAGGGGTGTCTGATATACAATATATTCTAGGGTGAATGAAGAAACTGTGATATACAATATATTCTGGCGTGCATGAGTGAGGGGCTCTAATATGAGTGCATTTTGAGGTGCTTGAAAATATGTTTTTTTTGGTGTGATTTCTTATAATATTCTGAGATATTTGCTAGATGTGCATTGCGTTAGTATATTCCGTTTATATGATACACTGAATGTTCCACACAGATTGCTACCCTGTCCAGCTCCCTCACTAAAGCCCAGTAAATGCAGAATGTGAGAAGCTGGGCCGGACGAGGGATTTTAGTGAATAAAGGATGTTTTTTAGTATCTCTCAGCAGCAGAAAGAGAGTTGAAGTTAATTTGTTACCATATATGGAGTTTTGCAAATATCACAGACAAAGATGTTGCTGCTGTCATTGTGACACTGAGTGACAGCAGGGTATAAGACACAGTGAATCACACAGCAATGACACTGAGTACTGACCGATATGGTAAGTAGATAATAGGGCTATAATCTGTCCTCTCATGCTGGCTACCTGGGCTCCATATAAAGAATGGGGAATATATATTACTTGCTCCATAAGATAACTATCTTTTCTTATACAGGATACAAAAATTTTACTCAAAAACACATTGAAAGACAGTGAAAATAATATTGCCCTCAGGTCCAGGAAGGTGTTAAAAACCCTTAGTAAGAAGAATCCCAGTGACCTTGTCCTGGTGATCGGAACCGGGGTGAGTGCGGCTGTAGCCCCAGGTGTCCCTGCCCTCCGCTCATGGCGCTGTTGCATTGAAGCTGTAATAGATGTTGCAGAGCAGTTTGAAGTATTGCACCCTAGCGATGTTGTGGAATTCAGAAAAAGGGTGCTGCGTGAGCAAGACTTACTGGCTGTCGCACATGATCTGATCAGGAAAATGTCTCAGAGAACCGGTCAGAGCAAACCCAGCTTTTTCCAAGACTGCCTAATGGAGGTTTTCGATGACCTAGAAAGCCACATCCAGAACCCCACCGTTCTTGGGTCAATTGTTAGTCTAATGGACAAAGGGGCGAAGGTGCTGACCACAAACTATGATAACCTGTTGGAGCTATACGGGCAGATGATGGGCAGACCCATGAAATCGCTTGACCTGAATGATAAAGTGAAGGTTTTGCAATGGGTACAAAGCTGCATCAATTATGGCGTTTTGCATATCCACGGATTGTACACGGATCCCTGTGGCGTGCTTCTGGACCCATGTGGATATAAAGATGTTGCACAGGACTGTAAACTAATGGATGAGCTGCAGAATTTGTATTGCAACAAATCTTTTGTTTTTCTTGGCTGTGGAGAGACTCTGCGGGATCAGATTTTCCAAGTGCTTTCCCTCTACACCGTGCAGAGTAAAGTCAGTATGGAACATTACATGTTGGTGCGGAAGGAGAACGCAGAAAACTTTTTTAAGCTTCAGGCCGATTTGCTGCTCAAAGGCATCAAGCTTATGTCCTATGGTGATTCATTCACTACCTTTCCACTATATATAAAAGGGCTGTCTGCACTCATATGCAAAGAGAGGATTGAAAATATCGCACATGTGGAAATTGAAAAGCTGCTTGAACCTGCTCCTAACATCCAACCAGCTGCCCAAAAGAGGAAACTTGATGAAAACACCGAGACTGGAAAGTCAGCAAAATCAAAGGCTTGAAATAAGAGAAGTCTGAAACCTATTACTAAATCAATAAAGGGCTTCCTAATTCTCAAATACCTGTGTCCAATCAAAGTGTCATTTCGTGTCAAACTCAATGAATGTGGCTATGAGTTGTTTAGATCTTTCGAGGACTGGATGGGTAGTGGCAACGGTTTATGTTCTGTCTCTCTATGAGAATAACACATACAACTTTCAGAAACAGCTGTCCATACACTGACATTAAAGGTTACTGAGCAGAAAGAAAACAGAGCCATTTCTTTCTTGGGTGGACATTTTAACACATTGATTTGCTTTCGTTTCTTATGGCTGTACAACACTGAATTTTTTTTATAGAAGGGGACCCCAAAAGAAATGCGGCTTTCAGTATCCATTTTAATGGATGGCAAGCAAATTTTAATAACTTTGTTGTTATATTTTGTGACAAAATGCCAGCAAACCAGGGTAAAATTGGATGATGTGAACTCACTGGGCAATGGGAAATGGTAACTCTTCCTAGGTCCTTTACAGAACACAAGAATAAAGCAAGTCTTAAATACAAACACTTTTGTGAATCTTCAAAAAAGACACTGTTTTACAACAGTTAAAAAAATGCTTGACATGGGATGAATGCAACTTTCTTCTCCTTATTTAACATGATCAATGCGATTATCTTGCACAACCTCAACATAAAGGGAGACTAACCGCAGAGCTCTACCTTTAAACTGACATTCCTTTATAGTTTAACGTAACATTTGAAGTATGGTTTTCAGTCACATAGTAGGTACTGGAATTTAAAGGGAGCACTTTGCACCATAACCACTACAGCCATCTCTAATGGCTCAGGCTGTGGGTGCAATCCCATTTTTGTTAAAACTTTTGGCAGCAGTTTGACAATAAACAAGAGTCTTCGGCACTGCCCTTGCTTGGCATTCAGCCTATCAGTGACATCCTGGATGGACACAATTGACAGCAACCCACAATCCTTGCACAGAATAGCTACACTGAATTGTGATTATAGTGCACAGAGTGCCACTTTAATATTGCCAAAGGATTTTACACGGACTGAGGAAAGTGTTTATATGTATGTGACAGGTGTGTTAATTAAGGTAACACATGCAATTGCATCTACTAAAATTATGTAAGTCCTTTCCGGAGTCACAATTTCTGTGAATAGGTTTTGGTGATTGGTTATAGTTCCTCTGGCACTGTCTCTCCATTTAGTGTTAAACCATTTTTTTTTTTTTTCAATTTGACAATTTTTATTTTTGTCGGAAGATAATGGTTCAGAGGGGTACAGAAAGGAAAAAAGGGGTGGGGGGGTTCAGGGGGTTGCATTTAAAACCTGTTAGGATTGACATTACAGTTGATCAAACCATTTGTTGGCATTCGTACAATTCCTGACAGTTCTATGTGCTTACATTGTGTAGTACTGATTGTGCTTCCAGACGTTTACATATGGGTTGTACAGTGGGTTGAGCGAGTTATTGTACCCTGCCCTGCGCGTCCTCTGTGAGATGAGGAGTGGTATTTATTGTCCCTACATGTGGGTCTTCCCATGGTGGTGAGCAGGGTGTGCTAGTCCCCTCAAAAGAGTCACAGATACAGTTAGTATGCCCGTTCGAGGGGGGAAAAGGTCTCCGTTGTGGAGGGCTATGAGTTGTCTGGCCATCTTTCCCTTGCGAGCTAATTTGGTCGCTGCTGGCCGACTTTTCTGGTCGTCTATGGTATATGAATTTTTTTTTTTTTTTTGCCTTCTCAGACTATCTGAGGTTGTTCCTCGGGTGTGTACCCCTGAGCGGGGCCAGGTATAGGAGGAGGAGGGGAAGGGGTGTAACAGGGGGAGGAAAGGATAACTAGGATAACTGGGATAACTAATGTGTCATGTGTGGCTGCTATGAACCATCGAGGTTCTGTTCTGACATAGTTGTATCAGTGTTGGCAGTGCCCCTAGCTGCAGCTTGGAGAGTTCTTTTATCTATGTATGTGGTCCACATCTTTCTCGCTGTATCGCTCCCTTTGCCTGTTTTTGTTTGGTTCCACATTATCACCTCATAGTCCAGGGTGGTAGTGACCATTGCTGTCACCTCCGCCATGGAGGGGATCTGGGGGGGTTTCCAGTGTTTTGCCAGTAAGGTGGACGCTGAGGTGAGCGTGAGGAACATCAATTTAGTTATGCTGTGGGGTATGTTGGCAGGCAGAAGTTTGAGCAAAAATGTTTCAGCGTTATGTTCAAGAATACAACCTGTGGCTCCTCTTATTATCTCTGCTATTCGTGACCAGTATGGTTGGACCTGGGCACATGACCACCAAATGTGTAGCATGGACCCTGTTTGGGTCAGGCATCTCCAGCATTTGTCACTCATGTTAGGGTAGATTTTCTTAAGTTTCGTAGGTACCAGGTACCATCTATATATTAGTTTGTGTGAGGCTTCCAGGTGCGAGGCGCACGATGTGAGTCCTCTGTGGTTAGCATATATGTGGTTCCAGTCGACTGGTGTGAGGGTTCTATTGATATCTCTGTGCCAGTCTTTTTGAAATTGCCACTCCGGATCTGGCTTATGTGCGTTTATGTGTCTGTAGCACACTGATAATGTTTTTTGGGTGGGGGTGAGGTGTAGGCACATTTTTTCGAATGGAGTGAGGTTGGGAACTAATTGGGGCGGTGGTTCCTTGCCCGTATTGTTATCTAGGAGTGTTTTCAATTGCCAATGTGAGAATGTCAGTTTGGCTGAGATATTGTATTTGGTCTGCAGTGTTAAGAACGGGAGCGGGCCATTTTCGGTGCAAATTTGATGTAGGTGTGTGATGTTGTGGGCTTGCCATGTTTTGTAAGGGAACGTGTTGTTGTGGAGTGCAATTGTTTTTAGTGGTGTTGCCATCGACCATGGTGTGGCTGAACAGAATGCAACCCTGTGGTTGTCCCATATGTTGTATAGGAGTTTCGTGGTGGGTAGGGTGTCTCGGGGAACATTGCGTAGTGTCTTAGGCATCCACATAGCAGCTGCTAGGTCTGTTTGTCCTCCGCAGCTAGCTTCGATGGAGATCCACTGGGGGGTGTAAGTGGTGGAGTGCATTTGGAGCATGTTGGCGATGTGTGTTGCATGGTAGTATGCCCTAAGGTCAGGGAATCCCATACCTCCCTTTTCCGGGTGTCTCATTAATAAAGCTCTTGGGACTCTGGGACGTTTTCCTCCCCAGCTAAATTTAATCAGGAGCGATTGTAGTCTTTGGATGTACGTCTGTTGTATGGGGATTTGTAGGGAGCGGAACATATAGAGGATTTTCGGTAATATCGTCATTTTTATGGCCGCAATGCGGCCTAGCCAAGAAAGGAACTTGTTTTGCCATGAGTGTAGCGTTTGCTCCACTTCTTTGAGGAGCTTGATATAGTTGGCGGCAAATAAGCCTGAGTGGTGTTTTGTTAGCTTAATGCCTAAGAATGTCAAGTAGTCGGTCCTCCAGTCATAGTTGAAGTTGTGTTTGAAACGTTCCTCCTCCGATTTGGACATGTTTATGCACATGGCCTGTGTTTTGGTTAGGTTCAGCTGGTAATATGAGTGCGTGCTGTATTCTGTTATTTCTTTGTGGAGGTTGGGGAGTGAGATTGTCGGGTTGGTTATCGTGAGGAGTATGTCGTCCGCAAAGAGGTTCAGTGTGTAGTCCCTGTCGCCTATTGTTACCCCTTTGATGTTTTGGTTATTTCTGATGGCTATTGCTAGCGGTTCCAACGCTAGCACGTAGAGCAAGGGGGATAATGGGCAGCCTTGCCTGGTGCCGTTGGTTATTGTAAAGGGGGCAGAACTGAACCCTGAATTGAGAACCGTGGCCGTTGGGGTGCTGTACAGAGCTCTTATCATGTTTTGGAAGTCCGGTGGGAACCCGTATCTCGACATCACCTCATGTAAGAATTGCCAATTGAGACGGTCAAATGCCTTCTCAGCGTCTAGGGAGAGGAGCGTGCTCTGTAGTGTGGAGCGGTTAAGGTAGTGAAGTATGTCCAATACTTTCCGGGAGTTATCTGGGCCCTGTCTGCCTGCCACGAATCCTACTTGGTCTGTTGAGATCAAACTAGGCAGGAATGTTTTGAGCCTAGCCGCATATATTTTAGCATATAGCTTGGCGTCGGCATTTAGCAGGGAGATAGGTCTAAAATTTGGGCAGATCGTTGGTGGTTTACCCGGTTTGGGTAGGGTTATAATGTGTGCTGCTAGGAATTCGGGCGGTAGGGTTCCCTGTTGCGTGGCTAGGTTGAGGGCTCGTGTGATGTAGGGGGTTAATATGTCCTTAAAAGTGGTATAGTACAGATTGGTGAGGCCGTCAGGGCCTGGGGCTTTGCCTTTTGGCATAGAATCAATGGTCTGTGTCACTTCTAGGGTGGTAATGGGGGCCGCGAGAGCGGCTACTTGGTGTGCTTGGAGTCTGGGCATGTCAATTTTGTCGAGGTACTCCGCGATGGTGCGAGGGGTTGGCTGAGGTACTTGTG
The DNA here is from genome assembly GCA_933207985.1 of Pelobates cultripes. Lineage (NCBI taxonomy): Eukaryota > Metazoa > Chordata > Amphibia > Anura > Pelobatidae > Pelobates > Pelobates cultripes. The sequence continues at coordinate 96,449,024 of OW240922.1, read as the reverse complement.
GGTTGTCCTTTAAGTTATATAGGGAGCTATAGTACGTTGCAAATTCCTTGCAGATTTGAGTGGGTTGGGGCAGTTTCTGTCCCTGGGGAGAGAGTAAGTATGGGATTCTGGTTTGGGCTTGTTTATCCCTGAGTCTTTGGGCCAGAGTTTTGCTGGCTCTGTTACCCAGGACAAACGTGGTCGCTTTGAGTCGCTTCAGTGCATAGCTTGCCTTTTGGAAGTTGGTGGTGTGGATTTGTCTTTGCAGGACAGCGATCTCTTCCTGCGTGGCTTGGGAGGGAGTCATTTGGTTTGTCCTGTGTAGGTCTTGTAGTCTTTTTAGGTTCTGAATATGTGCGTGTTGTTGTTGTTTTTTGAGGTGGGCTGCCCGTCTTATAAATATGCCCCTGATGACTGGTTTATGGGCCATCCAAAGGGTGAGCGAGGTAATGTCTGGGGTGTCATTGGTTTGAAAGTATGTCTGCATGTCTTGTCGTAGTGTTTGGGTGAATTGGTGATCAGTGAGAAGTTGCTCGTTGAGCCTCCAAGGGCCTCTGTTTTTGTAATTGTAGTGGTCTGCTAGTGTGAGTTCCACTGGGTTGTGATCTGACCAAGCAGAGGTACCTATCTCACACGCTACCGCACGGTTCAGATGTGCGCTTTGCAAGAGGAAGCCATCGATTCTTGAGTAGGTGTTGTGTACCTGGGAGAAGTGTGTGTATTCCCTCTCGGTTGGGTGCAGTGTGCGCCATGCGTCGTATAAGCCGTGTGACTGTAGGAGCTTGGTTAGGGACTTACATTGCCTGTGGAGGACCTTGTGCCTATGAGGCGTATGCTTCGCTGTTGAGTCTAGCGCGGGGTCTTGGATCTGATTAAAATCTCCGCAAATGATCGTTGTGCCCGTTTGCGTTGAGGATATGAGCCTCAGGAGGTTGTGGAGGTATCCACATTGGTTTGCGTTCGGCATGTACGTATTGACTATCGTGTATGTGGAGCTATTAATGGTGCAGATCAGTATAAGGTATCTCCCGTGTGGATCTTTTGTGACCATTATTTCCTCAAATGCAAGGTGTCGGCTGATTAGGATGGAGACGCCTTTACGTTTTGTGGGCGCTGTGGCGTGGTATTGGTGCGGGTATATTGCTTTGCTCAGGACTGGGCTAGTGGTGGATTGGAAGTGTGTTTCTTGCAGGCAAATTATGTCTGCTTGGGCGTTTTTTAGATCTTTGAGTAGAATGTGTCTCTTGTGTGGGGTGTTCAGGCCCCTAACGTTGTGTGTGTATATCTTCATACTACGGTGTTAAGAGTAGGGTATGCTGTACTGGAGCTCTGTGGATATCTTGGGGTGCACAGGGTGCGCAGCTAAAAGGCTTGCCATGTGGTGTTGGGGTGTAATTCTGACACATTTAGTTAAAAAACATACAATAGTAACATAAACATAACATAGTCAATATAAACATAACACAACATGTGGACGCCACTATTGGGGCGTACAAAGGTATCAACTTGAAGGTCATGGGTCTAACCTCCTTGGTTAGGGGGTAGGTGGCCGTGTCTGGCCGGTTCAGGTCTGATCCCGTCTCGCACCGGTGGCCAGAGCTCGGTAACTGCTTGCACTGTAGGTCGGTCGGGGGCTACGGGGAGAAGGTCGGTGCTTATGGAGAGGGTTTAGCCTGTCTCAGTGCGGTCATGGGGGCTGCCCTGTGGGGTGGTGTTCATGATTCATCTGGTTATGGGGGGGGTCTGTTGATCCGGTCTTCTACTATCTTTGTGACTTTTTTTTAATTTTTTATTTTTTTCTTGATATATTTTGTTTTGTTTTGTCTGTCTTGCGTCATGATGTCTTTGTGGTTGTGGGGCCTGTGGTTGGGGGGTTCATCTGGGCTTTGAGAAAGGGGGTCTGTCTAAATATGCTTTAGGTCCTCGTGACCTGTGTCTCGGTCGCGTACGTCTTTACTTAGTCCCGTGTGTGTCTGGTATCTGTCTAGTGTCTGTCCCGCCGGTGTTGCCCTGGTATCTGGGCCCCTGGGCGTATTCCCCTATCACCCATCTCCTAGCTGTTGGGTGTATAAACCCCGCTCTCAGTCTTTACATGTCGACCCGTCCCCGCAGACCAAACCTGTGGAGAGTGTCCCATAAAGTTCATCGCATCAGTCGCTGGGTGTTCCTTCTCGGCTTGGGCGTTTTCCATTCCCCTTGGATCTTGTCGATTCGTAATGGTCCTTTTTCGGACATGGTCTCGGTTAGTCCCCAGGTTTGCAGAAGCTCTACACCCTCTTGGTTAGAGGTTATCACGTGTATCTTTCCGCCTTTGTGGATCAGGAGTTTCACTGGGTAGCCCCAGCGGTATTGAATGGTGTGATGCCTGAGAGTCTCCGTGATGTTGCGGTACGATCTCCTTCTCCGCAGGGTTTCCGCTGAAAGGTCTGCAAATATCAGGACATCTTTGAATTTCTCGTTCCCGCTCCGTCCGGTTCGGTTGGCCTTGAGGATCCGTTCTTTCACGTGGAAATAATGGACTCGCAGCAGGACATCTCGTGGGTTGGAGGTGGGTAGGTGTGCGGGTCTCGCTGTTCTGTGGATCCTGTCCAGGATCAGCATGTCCGCTGGGATATCTGGCAGCATGGAGTGAAAATATTCAGTGACGTAAGCTGTGAGTTCGGTTTGGGTGATTGCTTCTGGAATGCCTCTCAGCCGCAGGTTGTTACGGCGTGAGCGGTCCTCCATATCCATGAGTTTGTACTCACAGCGTTCCATTTTGCTTTCCAGCTCCTCTACCCTGTCAGCTAATGTGTTTTGGGCCACAGTGAATTCCTCCATCTTATTTTCTAAATGGGAGGTGCGGTTGCCAATGTCTGTTATATCTTTATGTAGCTCTGCCACTGCTGCTTGTATTGTTACTTGCATTTTGTGTGCTAGGGAGTCCAGCATATGTTGCAGGGTCGGCTTATCCACCGCCATTCCCGCCAATGATTCGCCGTCGGCGTCAGACTCGGCGCCATCTTGGACTGATGTGTCCGCGTTTTTATTTTGCTGTGCCCGGGCCGTGAAAAAGGACGCCTTGTCCTTGGCCTCCGGTGGTTTTTTCGTGCGGTGTTGGGACATGCTGGTAAGGGGATTTCGGTGCTCGTTGGTGCTTTAGTATCGCTGTGTTATTAGCTTTTCACGAGCCTGGCCGTCGGAGCTCGTTCAGCCTGCGACCATCCGGCTCGGCTTCCGGTCACGCCCCCCAGTGTTAAACCATTTTTGAGCATTTTGACATTGAGTGAGGGTCTCTGTAGGTATGGCTAAGGCAGAGATGACACATTTCTATATCCATACTACTCTGGCCAGGTCTGATAGGCCGAATGTGGACAGTTGTCATTTTCAGCTAATCACTTCCACCCATCTCTGCTCAGGCTACTGCTTCCTCGTTAGCCCAAACAGCACAGAACAGAAATGGCTGCTAGGAACTCTCATTTAACATGTTTAAAACATTAGAACAGGGATTTTACATATCTTCTATATACTTGCTCAGTCAGCATGCAGGCAGAGGCCAGAATTACCTTAGTCCTGGACCACATTCTCTACAGAGGTGCCTTCCTAGTTTTATTTTGAGTCTGGTCATGGTAAAAGCATTAAGGAGTGACCGAATTCCGTGTAAAACTGGTGCATTCTAAGTGAACACATTGGTGGTTTAGTCAAAATCCAGGTACAATGTAACTATATATTCAGGGGGCAAAAATTGGACCAAATATCAGACTATTCAGAATACACAGATTCTTCTAGAAACCTGAAAAGATCTGTGTATTTCAGGTGTTGGTTGTGTGGCATAGCCAGATTCCATGGAAAATCGTGTTCAAAAATCTTTTCCAGATACGACATCTAATTAAAAAATATTTATAGTATCCAAAAAAACAAACACGAAGGCGCTATATTTGTCATTGCAACAAAATGACATGTAATCTATGTAATATTTCCTGTAGAAACTATTAATGTCTAAGCAAAATGCTAAACCATAAAGAATGTATTGTTTTTTAAAAATGGAGTTCAACTGGAGTTACTTTATTGAACACAAATTGCAGACAATTATAGTCTTCTTTAAAAAAATTTTTTCTTTTTTTAAATTAAGTTGATTATTAACAGTCTTTCCAGATTTTATTCTCTTTTCTGATATAAGAGTAAGATATGCCGAGTTTGAACATGAAGTGGGTTTGTTTTCAAACTAGATATAAACCCAAAGGGCCTAAAATGACAGGATCTTTGATTTTATAATGCATGAAATGTCACAAAAGGGTGCAAGTAAATTAGTAGGAAATTATTTATTTTGCACGTGTAGAAAATTAAAGATCGATACATATTTTACTATAATAAATCCATCTGACAAGAAAATAAACAAACGGAAAAAAAGTGTTTCAACCACGTCAGATCTTTTTCAAGTTGAAAAAATTAACAGCGAGGTCAAATCATCCATTTTTTTTCCATGGGTTTATTATAGCAAAATAATATTGCATGGAATACCTGTGGCTGGATGGTAGAGAGATAGAATATTTCCTATTAATGGAGAAAGAGAGACTGGGCGGGGGGAGAACTAATGCTCCACAGTAATTAAAACTCATTTTACAAATTGCATACAGAATTCTGCTTTAATATAGAAATACACATTCATGGGGTTTCGATGTGAGATATAAGCTTACTTAGGTTTGTAATGGCATAAGACATATAAACTATTTAAATACGCATATTTCTATCTAACTCAATTAGAGAAAGTTGGTTGAGGAGGCCAATGCAAAAAATTGTTTACGGGTCAAACTGTGGCAGCTAAATAAACCAAATTTAGCATATAGCAGATTCACTTATATTGAAAGATATTCTGCTTATCTCAATATACATACCTGTGTAAGAGCACTCACAATGCAACAATTATGATTTCTGTTCCTTACATAAGACATAACGTTAGAATATGTGTGCCCAACGTGTTCATCCAGCAACAAATCCCCAATAAGTTTTGGCGAACTTTGGTAAATATAAAAATCAAACGAAACCAAAACCAAAGGGAATGGGTAGGAATGTCAAACTCAAAGTCTGGCACAGGCACATAAACAACAAGATTTAAGTTTATGTGGGCCGCAAAAAATAATTTATTTTTCATAGAAAAGTAGGTAAGTACAGTATAAAAAAAAAAAAACAGCATCCACCTCTACTAAACCACAGCACTCCCCTCTACTAAATCCCAGCCCACCCCTCTACTAAACCACAGCACTCCCCTCTACCTCCCTGTGCCATATCTAATCCTCCCGCTACTGCTTGAAACCCTGTGAAGGTGGAGCACGTCAATGTAACATGGTGTTGCGTGCCTCCATGCACCTCCAGGTACTCCACTGTCCAGTCGCAGCCAATGCAACACTGACCAACACTCACACACATCTGCTGCAGTTGCTATGAAAACTCCCTATCCCACACTTCTAGCTCCTGCTAGGAAGTATAGGAACATTGTGACGTGATGTCACTCCATTCCAATGATGGCACACTGGCAACAAATAATGTTTGCCCTGCTCTGTGGAATCATCCCCACAGCGGGGTAAATCATTAAGAAGACTGGAAGCGGAGCACAGGACGGCCCAGAAGTGTATATTTTACATTGACTACATCATGTATCATTGATATATGATGTATTTAATGTATATGGGAGCAATTTCAGGCACGTTAATTTCTCATATACAGGCTCACTTTAAAGGACCACTATAGTGCCAGGAAAACAAACTCGTTTTCCTGGCACTATAGGGTCTTTAGGTCCCCCCCACCCTCAGGGCCCGGCTGAAGGGGGAGGAAGGGGTTAATCACTTACCTTTCGCCGGCGCTGGGGAAATCTCCTCCCTCTTCCGATGTCAGCACCGAATGCGCATGCACGGCAAGAGCCGCGCGCATTCAATCAGTCCATAGGAAAGCATTTCTCAATTCTTTCCTATGGGCGTCCAGCATCTTCTCACTGTGATTTTAACAGTGAGGAGCGCGGAAGTGCCTCTAGCAGCTATCAATGAGACAGCCACTAGATGCTGGATTAACTCTAGTGTAAACATAGCAGTTTCTTTGAAATTATGTTTACAGCTGAAGGGTTAATCCTAGATGGATCTGGCACCCAGACCACTTCATTGAGTTGAAGTTGTCTGGGTGCCTATAGTGGTCTTTATACTGTGTTATCTATGTGCTTTGATTTAAAGCCACCCTTGTATGTATTTGTCCAGCTATATCACTATATGTCTTGACTGTTTATCCATCTACTATACTATCAATATAGGTTGTGATAGATATTATATATATATATATATATATATATATCGTTCTATACAGTTTGGGGTACGTAGGCTGGCAAGTTGCAATGACTGTTAGCCACTATGGCAAGAGTGAGGTGGAAGGCAAGAACTGTGTCAGGCCTTTGCTAGTCCAGCACTGATTGAGTTTGTAGTCAGGATGGTGGGCCGCCAATCTTGATGTTCTCCAGGCCTGGATTGCCCCATAGGGATACTTCCTGTGAGTATCTGGGGCGAAGCTTACTGCTAGGTAAGTATGTTGTTTCTGGAGACTGAAGGTGTTTATATGTGATCAAAGATTTACGTAAGGAGCACCTACACAGAGATCAGCAAGTTATGTGCACGAAAAAAAGACTTTTCTTAGTACTTGTTCACCAGGACAAATGTTGCCAGCCCCCTCCCCTGTTAGGATATCTACCTAGCTATCTCAAACCACATACATCATACTGTAGTTTGTCAGTCCAGTGATCCACATTTAAATAGAGACTCTATACGCCAATACATTCTCCTACTGGATTCACAGAATGTTGGAATAATGTTACTGTTAACACGTCTCAAGCAATAAACCAGCACAGGTCTGCAGTGTGAGCAGAGCTAAAACAACAGGAGATTATATTATATTTTGCCAAAAATTAAACCTAGGCTTTGAAGGCTATTGCAATGGATGGCTAGACTAACGGTGATTGGAGTAGGAGTACTAAACCTGCTATGGCTCAGTCTGCCCATCCTTGTTAGAAACACTGTATCCCCTGCAGTCAAACACAGACTGTCAGACACATTAATAAACAAAGCTAGGACCAGGAACCGAACAATGAGCTAGTGACACCTACTGGTAGATCCTACTGTGTGCAGGACAGTGAGACATTTTGCTGGAATGTCAAAACAGAACCACAAGCAGCACACTGTGATGCACTGCTAATCCCAGGGCCCGATTTGCATGGCAGGCGCCTGTAGACACAAATTTCTAAGGCGCCCCCTGCTCCCCAACCCAATAAAAGGCATATAAATATGTATCATCAGTTTATGAGCAGGACATTGCAGGCCTAAAACAATCTATTACAAAAAAAAAAAAATCACATTCATACTTGACAACTGTATATACACTGCTCAAAAAAAAATAAAGGGAACACAAAAATAACATCCTAGATCTGAATGAATTAAATATTCTTGGAAAATGGAAATCAAAAATTTCAACCCATGGAGGTCTGGATTTGGAGTCACACTCAAAATTATAGAGGAAAAATACACTACAGGCTGATCCAACTTGTATGTAATGTCCTTAAAACAAGTCAAAATGAGGCTCAGTAGCGTGTGTGGCCTCCATACAACACATGCCTGTGCATGCTCCTGATGAGGTGGCGGATGGTTTCCTGAGGGATCTCCTCCCAGACCTGGACTAAAGCATCTGCCAACTCCTGGACAGTCTGTGGTGCAACGTGACATTGGTGGATGGAGCGAGACATGATGTCCCAGATGTGCTCAATTGGATTCAAGTCTGGGGAACGGACGGGCCAGTCCATAGCATCAATGCCTTTGTCTTGCAGGAACTGCTGACACACTCCAGCCACATGAGGTCTAGCATTGTCCTGCATTAGGAGGATCTCATCTCGGTACCTAATGGCAGCCAGGCTACCTCTGGCAAGCACATGGAGGGCTGTGCGACCCCCCCAAAGAAATGCCACCCCACACCATTACTGACCCACTGCCAAACCGGTCATGCTGGAGGATGTTGCAGGCAGCAGAACGTTCTCCACAGCGTCTCCAGAATCTGTCACATGTCACATGTGCTCAGTGTGAACCTGCTTTCATCTTTGAAGAGCACAGGGTGCCAGTGGCGAATTTGCCAATCTTGGTGTTCTCTGGCAAATGCCAAACGTCCTGCACAGTGTTGGGCTGTAAACACAACCCCCACCTGTGGACGTCGGGCCCTCATACCACCCTCATGGAGTCTGTTTCTGACCGTTTGAGCAGACACATGCACATTTGTGGCCTGCTGGATGTCATTTTGCAGGGCTCTGGCAGTGCTCCTCCTGTTCCTCCTTGCACAAAGGCGGAGGTAGCGGTTCTGCTGCTGGGTTGTTGGCCTCCTCCATGTCTCCTGATGTACTGGCCTGTCTCCTGGTAGCGCCTGCTCTGGACACTTTTTTTGAGCAGTGTATATGTCAGACATCCCAAGTCTCCCATATGTGTAGCGCGGTTTCCCTGACATACAATATCCCGGAAATCAAACACAATCTGATAGATTATATATATACAATCTTGATCAGGATATTGTATCATTGAAAACCGCAGAGTTCTTGAAGTATATAGAGTCTGTGCCGGATTCGGGGGGGAAGAGGGGTTTCTTAATATATGCTAAATGTCCATAATTTATTGAGGGCATTTAGCATATATAATAGCCTGTAAATCAGCATATATAATAGCCTGTAAATCACACACACAAACTGATATATACATGTATATGTATATATCAGTTTGTGTGTGTGATTTACAGGCTATTATATATGCTAAATGCCCTCAATAAATTATGGACATTTAGCATATATTAAGAAACCCCTCTTCCCCCCCGAATATTATTTCTGAGCAGGGGCCCGGTCGGGTTCCCGGCCCCTTAAGAGGCTGACCAGGCCCCTGCAGTATCTGCCGGCTGGGAGGAAGTGATCAAGAGCCTGTCACTTCCTCCCAGCTAAGAAGACAGACTCCCAGGAGGAAGGAGGAGGCTGGAGCAAACAGGCAGCGTGGAGGCAAAGAAGAGGCTGGCGTGAGCTGCTAGATGCCTCAGCCAGGACACAAGGTAAGCTAAGAGTGGCTGCAGATCAAATGGTTATGTCTAGTATAATCAGAAAGCACCATGTCTCTGTATTATATATTCTGGAATCCGGCACAGACTCTATATACTTCAAGAACTCTGCGGTTTTCAATGATACAATATCCTGATCAAGATTGTATCATCCTGATATTTATGTATCAGTCTGTATTTTATTTTAGGGTATAAGACTAATGCTATATTATCTTCAGCTCTACCAGTATATTTTCCTGCTTGTATTATAGTAGGCAATTTTTCTGATCATTTTTAGCTGATACAGCCACAGATTATTTATTTAACAACTGTTAAGTGTTTTACCCAGATGGACTTTGATCAATGTGCAATATACATTTAGGATTTTTTTTTTTTTTAGGTCTGTTTGTTTAATAGATCTATCACGTACTAAGGTCTATTTCTGTTGCTATTTTTCCATTCTTGATATACCCTATCGTTTATATTTTGCACTTTTATTTTCTATTTCACTATATCTACTTACTCCAGGTCAGTTTATGGGTTTTTACCTGTAGGCAAGTGCCTACTCTGGAAATCATGGCCACAGTATAACTTGTCTCAAAGAAGGGGGGAAAATACCTTTTTTACAGCAACATTGCATTCAATCTAACTAGCATATGCCAACTTCCAAGAGGTAAACAAAATTGTTGCAGGACCACCATGGACCTACATAAGATGGACCCACTGCATTTAGTTGGTTTGTGGGTTGAATGGGAAGAGGGAGAAGAAGCCAGTAAAGGAAATCTGATATTTATTTGAAAAGTACTCTTGACAAAGGTGCCTCTAGACTCCACTTCACTGTGGATTTTTTAAATTAGGACCACACTGCAAACTCATTTAGCCCAGGGCTGCTTTCCTTATCGAACATGGGTTTTTGGATGCAGCTTTAGGTAGACTTATTATCTTTAGCTAGCACAGAGGGTCTTAGCATTCGTAAGTGAAGCACTTTTCTAACATTAGATGATACGCATTACTGACCAGCAGGCAGTTACCCTGAGACTTTCTAAGATTATACTTCGCTATCAATTTTATCATTAGACCAGGGGAACACTATTATCACGGCTGGCAGAACATTATACCTAGAGAGGGAGCTGAGGGACCAGCTGTATCTTACTGGATGGGACCCCGGCATTGCAACTAATATTTAAGACTAATATTTTAAGTTTTTTCTTTTTTTCTCTTTTAAGGAGCCCCTTTGGGATGTGACTTAATACCTACTATAAGGTTTTGTTACCTATATGATTACATACATACGTAGGATTAAGATGTTACCTATAGATACTCACTCTTTGATACGATTAGAGGAGTATTCTTACTAACGCTTGTGTTATATTATCATAACTATCCACAATAAGGTGTAACTAGAGGATACTAGAATAGGGGATTTGATCTAGTTTCAATTTATGTCCACTGTCATTTTCCCGACCGCTGTTCAATCACATCTGGGGTATGCTCTGGACCTCCCCAAGCTTTCTCCAACGTTATATACACCTATATTTTTATACCTAATTTAGAGAAATACAGGCAATGTTACCTCGAGCTTGATTATATACACCTTAGGATACCCATACTCCCATGCCACTTGGCAATTGTACAGATAGGGTTACCCAATCATATCAACTCGCTTTGTACATTGTATATCTCTCTAAGCATACTTTATCTATGTTCTGTCTAGATTAGTATCTTTTGTTGGCTACTTAGTAACAAGTATATTACAACTTGTACTAATAGGCTTCAGTAGTTGCTCCTATTTTAGTAGTTGATATTTTGATTTCTTTTTGCACTTATTTCTCACTTTGGTGTCTTTTTATACTTTAGATGTGTGTACCTGGTTAGGGGAATAAAAGTTATTTTATTTTAATTTATAGTTTCTTCGGTCTCTAAGAATAGAGCACTTTACACCAAGTATTCTATGTCAGTTACCGCTACCAGGGTAATAGGACTGATATCAGGTGTGCTCTTTTGCAGATCCTGTCTCAGCCCTTCCTATCATTATTTTAAAAGTAATTCTTATGTTTATTAAACTGGGAATTGTCAGATTACCTAGAAATTACTTTCTTGGATTTTCGCTCTTTTTCTGCGCTTTGGTCCTGATCTCAGCTGCCTTCTCATGTCTATCTGAAACATAGTAGAGAACTCTGCCCAATCCCACCAAGGGCCCAGTGAATAGACAAAATAAAATTGAACATGTCAGTCTAGCCAGAAAGTCTGTCCCTAATGAGGTGAAGATTTGCGAAGGTGATTAACCAGCAGGTAGAGGTGTGAGAAAGCTGCTTAGTATGAAAAATAACAATTGTCATAGGGCACCTTCAAAATAATGAGTGATAATAATAATGGTAATAGAAGTATTAACACATGCAAAAATAAATATTTGGAGTGTATTCTAAAAATCAGTTTAGGTATTTTTTCTAACTAAGCCGTTTTGGCCCCAAGTTTTACACAGTTGCTGGTGTTGTCCAATTGCCTTCTAGAATAACATATCAGGCTGTAGATTTCAGTCCGTAAACACATTACAGGGACACTATTAGCAGCAAAACAACTTTACTTTAACAAAGCTGATTTAGTGTATAGTATTAGATCATGCCAGTGCAGTCTCACTGCTCAATTCACTGCCATTTAGGAGTGAAATCACTTTTGTTTCTGTTTATGCAGCCCTGGCCACACATCCCCAGTGTGTGACTGACACAGCCTGCATTAAAACAAACCCCTACTTTTTAAATCATATGTTAACTTGCTTTAAAAGTATTTTTCTCCTGCTATGTAAATTACATTTTATTGACACGCAGGAGGCACATGAAGGGTTTAGGAGGCTATTAATACACCAGTAGAAAAGACATTTTAGATTAAACAGACTGCAATACAAGAACCTAAAAGATCTAGGTTCTTTTCAGGAAGTGTTTAGGAAGGCTGTGCAAGTCACATGCAGGGAGGTGTGACTAGGGCTGCATATAAAGTGATTTAACTACTAAATGGCAGATAATTGAGCAGCAAGACTGTATGGGCATTATCTACACACCCAGCTTCATTAAGCTAAAGTTGTTTCGGTGCCTAGTGTTCCTTTAAGGATTAAAGAAGGTCTTAAGAGTGTGCTTCATTATATAGTTATTTCAACAACTATCCCAGAGATCCCAGCTTCACATGCAAATGAGCACAGACGGGCAATGTGTTTCAGACTCCTTACCCCTTTTTTTTTTTTTTAAATACAACTTTATCAAAGTAATCAGAATATTGCAAGAAAGTATTGTGTGATATATTATTATTATCACCATTTATATAGCGCCAACAGATTCCGTAGCGCTTTGCAATATTATGAGAGGTGGATTTAACTATAAATAGGACAATTACAAAAACTTACGGGAACAATAGGTTGAAAAGGACCCTGCTCAATCGAGCTTACATTCTAAAGGAGGTGGGGTGTAAAACACACTTCAACAGCTAAAAAATAAAATAAAAAAATCACATCAAACCGTATACACACTGCAACCAAGTCAACTAATCTTAAAAAAACACAATGCCAGATCAGAGATTTAAATGGTACCAGGTTCAGTCACCCACCTATCAAATAAGCTCATTTAATACTTAGGAGTGGCAGATATAAGTGTCCAAAGCCTTACAAAGTAATATTGGGCACAGCTCTGTCCTGACAAAACTGATGCAATTTGTTTAACCAAACCATTTCTAGGTCAGAACAGTGGGAATCTCAATTATTGTCTATTCTAAACAAACATTTTCTAACGATTATGGATTTGCAACATAACTACTACTGAGTGATTATAAACATCATTCAGTGAGCATGTAATTAGCCACCTGGTCGCTTGTTATGCACATCTAATCACAGCCATTACAGCAGGATGGAAGCCCAGGACAAACAATGACTGAAAACAAGAGTAGCTGATCTAGCAACACCATTTGATGTGTTGGCGAGTTTAATGGCAGCCGTCGCTACTTCCAAGACCTAACGTTCTGCCAAAAGCATGTTCTTGTAATTTCACGAAACAGGCTGTCAATAAATATCGTTTTATTATTCTGGCAAAAATACATCGGTAATTACCTAGCTACAGGTGAATGAAAAGACTTTATTTAAGCTGCATCAGTGCAAACATAGAAAAGTGGTTGTTGTAAAACCACGCACTCAAATTAATTTTGTGTAATTCATATACTGCAATTAATGGGTTATATTTTCTAGGCGTGGTTTCATTAACACAGTCGTTATTGGGTAATGCACCATGTAAATACGTCAATTTTTTATTTTAAACAAATTTAGTTTATTGCAACAAAATAAAGGCTACAAAGTTTCTAGACTAGCCCACTACCGTCCACATCAGGATATCTATATTAATGACAACAGTCATCCATCGTGAGTTAAACAATTGGCAAACTTCGTGTACTATCAAAAATCTTTGGAAAAAATGTACCTGTGCAGATATTACTTAATGTCCAACTTTCTGACCTCAAATCACTCTAATCCCCCCTCCCAACCCCCAAAATTGTTTGCAACTAGGTTCAGAGTGACATGGAAGAAGTGGGACCTTTGGAGCAGTTGAACTTAGCTTTATAAAGTTTTTTTGTGCCTCGTTAAAATTATTGTGCATGAATTGTCTTCCAGGTTAAAGGGTGACACCAACTCTTTGCTATTTTTGCTAAAATTGATGGTGCTCTATTGGATACTAGTAACTTTGTCCATACCCCTGCTTTTAGAGTGCCAAAACCTGCAATTAGGAAGAGAATTTCCCTGAATCTGGAACCGAGCAAGTTTTTTTTTCTAGTATTTCAAATAAGACAGAGGCTTTAACTAAACCCATTAGATTTTGGTTGTGTCATCTAAAATCTACTGGAGATTTAGTCGACTAAAACAATTCTGATGACTAAAATACAATTAAAAACAAAATGGCTTTTTAGTCAAACATCTATGACTTAAGCTAAATTGAAATTTGTGGCCAAATTTAACACGGATTTCCAGCCTCTGTCTGTTGTCACGCCACATCACTTCTTCCCTCTCTAAGATCCAATCAAATTAGGATCTTATCCTAAGATCCAATCTCCAGAACCAGAGCAAATGCATAGGAGGGGGGAAGCAAACAAAAGGAAAAAAAAAAACACCTAAACAGATTAATTTAGAATTTGTTATGTAAGATACCTCTCTCCCCCGACCAAACAAAAATTATTTTAAAAAAAATTAAAACACTGTGCGCTGTTTAACATATCTATGGACATGATATTTACAGTAAAAAAACTGTTTGGGGTTTAAAGAAAAAAAAAAATAATAAACTGCAAAGTCGGTTGTAAAAGAAAAATTAAAACAAATACGTCCAGTTTTCAATAAATTATATACTTAAAAAGAGATGCAACTTGTTCAGTTAACTCACCAATGTCTGCCCTTCATCTGGATCTGTCTCATGTCAGACTCCTTAGGGGAACATATTGGACACCCAAATAGAAAGCTTCTTTCCCTTATGCAACTCCAGGATCTGTTTTTGTTCATCGGCTCTCAGGAAACTGCTTAAAAAATGTCAGCACTTTGCATATGAAAAATTGTATTTAATGCATCCATTAGCAACGCACAAGGGGCACGCTATTACAGCTAACCAAGTAATCAAAGAATGCAGTGACTATTAGAATGAGGAATTTATTTTATTATTTTTAATCTGCGCAGAAATAGAAGCAAAGAATTGGTCAATCATTTTAGGTGCAAATCAGGTGTGCAATAAATTATGCACATATATGCACCCCTCCAGTACAGCAATGGCCAAGCAGTACAAAGAGACAAGCTTGACATTCTTCCCCGGCTCCTCACAATGCAACACATTGTATCACAATGGCTCTTCTTCACTTAAAGTGGCACTGTCACAGTCTGAGGACTTTGCATAAATTGGTCTGGTATCTGGGGGACCAGGAAAAGGGGAGATTTAATTATCCGGACCTTTCCCTAGTGGGCAACGCCATATTCTTCTAGTCGGTCTTCTTCAGAGCCAGTAAAAGAGGTCACTGCTTTACGCTGTAGTTCTAGACAACGGCAGGTCCCAATGGTAAGGGGGGACAGTACGGCTTTAAATCACTGTGGTGATATCACAAAACAATTGCTTTTTTGACACCAAAATAGTCAAGCCATAAAAATCCTGCAACTATTTTCTTTTACTATGATTATGGCCTAAAATCTGCAGTTTCCTTGAAAATATTCAACAGATCCGGATATATTGAAGTGTCCCAGTTACACAATTTTGTTTAAGTCATGTCATGATACTCCAATACAAAATAATTTCACTGTGATGCCCTGCTGCTGGTGAAAGGTGTGGTAAGGAATTTCATTTTGGTCTTAAGAATAAAAAAACGAACAGTATTTTTCATGATTTGAGAGTTTTCATAAACATCAACTTTCTGTCAACCTAAATTTTCCATCAGGTTTTTTAATTCTCACTTTGAATTCAGAGGTCAATGTATTCTATGCGGTCTCCTTGGTGCGGTGTACCATACATTTAACAGTCTGTGCAGTTTAGGCACAAATGGAAGACTAGGAATTGGCTGATTTTAACACTGTGCGTTCAAGATGTGTCTTTGTAACACGTGTATGGCAATGAAGGTACAAGAAAATTATAATTTTCCTTACAAAAAACCATAAACATCCTCCCATGCAAAACTCAAAATGGGCAAATTTTATAGAGATTATTTCACCAAAACATTTCAAATTTAATTTTCAAACATGAGCATTCCCTGTCAAGGGAAGTTTAATATAGTTTGGAATTAAAATAACCAGAAATCACTGTAAACACTTCACTTTGCGGCTTTAAAAGGCTAAAACTGCTGGGAATCTATCTCATCCTCCCATTTTAAAGAACAAAGTCATGCAACTACCTTTATTTTCTCAAAATAACGGACCAAACATTATTGTACATGGTCTGTGTGTATATGTATGTATTTATATGCATCTAATGAATTTATATCATTACAGCCAAGAACAACACAATGCTACATCCTCAGAGAATTTTTATTCACTTATATTACAATTCATCATTTCAACAGATTATAGCACAGCCCAGAACCAACATATTACATCACGATGAACAAATAAGCGGGCATTGCCAACTCATGGTTTGGGCCACAGCTCGAGGGAAACGTTATTGAACACGATGGTATTCCTGTAATAATGTTTAATATGTTTAATTCAAGGTTTGGTAAAAATGTGATAAAATGGAGAGAACTGACTCTTGGAATTGGAGAGAGGAACACAAATTAACCAAGACGGAACACTGCAAACGCTTCATACACTTGGCATTAAGTTTCACCTGCTTTTCGAAGGACAAATGCAATTGGACTAAAGGCGTTTGCAAACAGATTGTACCTCTAACAATTTACGTTACAGCCAGTTTCAGGTGACAAGCCAGTGTTATAGTGATGCTTTGACATGTGGAATCAGCAAACATACGGTGAACGAACATTTGTAAAATATACAGCGTTGATGGTGACCTGCCTTTAGCAAGTGTCTGATTTTAATTTGCAGCGGACGTGGATTGTGATTTTTCCAAGTTTGAAGCAAACTATTTTTTGTTTCTTTTTATTAAAAGCATTGCTCGTCTAAATAGTAGAAACCAAAAGATCGTTTCAGCTGCTTTTTTTTTGTTTCCTATATCAAAACCAAATGTGATCCTTCACAGT
>OW240922.1:96422756-96432187 GCA_933207985.1 Pelobates cultripes | reverse complement strand
GGGGCAGCAGATTGAGAAAATATTCTGGACTCTGCTTTGGCACAATGCTTGGGAACATGGGAACTGCTGGATACCAAATACATTTTAAAATCACGTGCTGGATCATTTTGGTTTCTGTCGGGTGAAATTAGAAGCCAGTTTAAAAATTACAACTATAATAATCCTGTTGTGATGGGAGAATAAAAGGTTTCTGCTGTTGCATAACTAGAACTG
This sequence comes from Pelobates cultripes, assembly GCA_933207985.1. Classification (NCBI taxonomy): domain Eukaryota; kingdom Metazoa; phylum Chordata; class Amphibia; order Anura; family Pelobatidae; genus Pelobates; species Pelobates cultripes. Next base: position 96,431,974 of record OW240922.1, on the reverse strand, counting down.
GAATCATTTCCACTGCGTTGCATAAAAACCCTGAATGGGAAATAGAAATCTTTTGATAAATCATGTTTCAGCACTCACTGACTTACTGGCTTTTTAAAGACATAAGGCCATCATACTAATATTATAAACTGTAACAGGTGTGCATTCCTAGCAAATTCAACTGTACCATAGAGTGCTGGTGAAGAGTGATGTTGACATTGCACACAATGAGAGGTGGACACTGCTTCTAAAGGCAAGCCAAGCACAATTCTCTTCATCCACATTCACCCAAGACCACGCAAAACTCCATGCAATATAGCTTCTACAGATGCTGTTGTGTTGCATTCTTCGTAAAGTTGATTCAAGGTCGTCTTATGGTTTAGAAGGCAGCACATATAAGATGCAAATCATGGCAAAAAAAAAAACCAAACAAAACTGGAGACCAATAAAAATGTTGCATGAACATGGCACACAGAGACTGAACGCATAAGAACAAAGAAATAGCTTGGCACCACAAATAGGTAAAAACGGAACAAGCAAAAAAAAAAAATGGCACAATAGTGGAAATACTGATTTTTCATGACTTGACAGCACCATATTTAAGACTCTAAAGAATCTTGCTGGTCAGAAATGGTGAAGGATGAATTTTAACTAATAGGTTGAGATGAAAGGACCATCCCAGTTGCCTTGTTCGTTGAAAACTGCTGGGTACCAAATAGCAGGTAGGCAGCGGACACTTGTCTATTACAATGCAGTTTTAACCTTTGATCATCTAAAAAAAAAAAGCATGCAGATCACTTGACCCTGGTTTAGAGCCCTTGCGAGGTTTCGTGCTTCAAAGCGGTTACTTAGTGATGTTGAATTGCAAACAAAATCTAGCCTTATACCACTGTGTGAAGAAAAGGGTATTGTAAAGCAGTGTAAATGACCTTTACATATTGAGTGAAGCATTTACCTGTATGGAAATAAAAGCAAAGTATTTTTGTAATTAACAACTCTGCAGTCAAAATCACTTACACCTGTAAGGGAATGCAAATAATATGCACATAGATATTACTATAAAAATGTTTTAAAAAATAGTGCACAGCCAATAAGCACATTTTGATATGTGATAATGTTTGCAATGTGAATAAGAATAGTATGCTCATCACCGCCAGGTATTATATACAAAGAAAGAAAAAGGCCATGGTCACAGCAGTCAGATAAGCTGCGGAAAGACTAGGAGGGCACACGTTTGTTGCATCTCGGTTGTATTAACAGAAGTCATTTCACAATTAAATATAAATGACAAAACTGGCATATCTCCACAGGAAGCATAAAAACCAGAGCAGACCATCTTCAAGGATATGGTGACATAACGCAGACTGTAAACGATACATTATCAAAACAAAAAATTCTAGAAAATAAGTTAACGACATCAGCAAGTGGGCAGTTGGCAATTTACATGAAGGTGATTTGAGGTGGGTACAGATGGGTAAACAAAAAAAAAAAATAAGTGTCTTGCTATTTTTGCAAAATGGCCAATGAACCAGAACTACAGGCTCTGGTCAACAGTGATTACAACTGAAAAACAATGGCAGCCAATCTGGAGTAAGCTGGCATTTCAGATTTAATAAAAATAAAAAAAAGGAACAAAAAGGGCAGAAAACCCACCAAATTCAGCAAAGAAAGAGCTCAGACAAAGCAATTCTTATTCTTTACGTAATAATAATAAAAATCTAAATGGCTATGATTCCTCTATTAGCAGAAACACATAATGCAGTCTTAATAAATTTGCCTTTCAATACATATACATATATATAGATTTATATATCTATACCTCCATCCTTGGCCAGATATAGATATATATTAACACAACATGAATGCAGTATTGTACAGTGTGTGGGACATTTAACTTGCATTAAACCATGGCACGATAAGGCCCTTGCATCTTCAGAAACTGAATGATAAAAGAAGGGCCTCCAGCAACAATCTGTGGCGGTAGGTGGCTGAGCGGGCAGTTCTCAATACTCATTATTGACAGTTTGCTGCATAAAGCCAGCTCGAACGGCAAGCCATGCAGGTTGGGGTTATCATTCAGATAGAGCTCCTCTAAATTCTCCAGTGTACCTGTAAGATAGACGATTTAAAGTCAAGATTTATTACAATGCAATACACACAGAATATAGCACAGAAAAAGTTACACAATTTAATTCACAGCAACTAAGAGAGATCGCTATGGAGGTCTCATATACTACCACTAGGTGGCCCCTTACTATAACAATCTTTTAAAAAGAGTCATTATATAAAACCAGATGATTAGGCAGGTGAAAGCCAAGTGGACCATCTGTAGTTTTCCAATTAGCAAAATTGCAGGCTTTATACTAGAAAATGTATTCTGCTCAGGATGAATGCTACATTTAAAAGATATTCCAGACTGTATTTATTCCACAATTTTTAAAAGCGTTATCCAAGTTATGCATAAAAAAATAAAATAAAAAAGACTCACAAAGACATTGATAGCCATCTTGTGTATTTTATGCCAACGTAAGTGCAGCCTAAGCAAAAAGGCTGCACCATGGTGGATATCGGCTTACAAAAAAAAGCTCCATTCATGGCTTCATCAATGGAGCTAAAGACAGAAGCAAGTGTGTAAAAAGGACCAGCACAGGATCCTTTACAAAAGCCTGTGAAGGAGCCTGCTCGGAGAGGTGGGAATCTGCACAGGCTCACGACCCTAAACAGCCAGAAGCGTATTTAAGTGAGGGGGTTTGCTTAAGTTTGTAATGAGTTTAACAAGCTACTGTAATTGTATGCAACTAGAAGACAGAAGATGGGACCTCATCGCACTATAACTTATGCAAAGAGAATGAGCTATCTACATAGTCTAATGCTCTTAAGGGGACACGCAAACACTTTAGCACCTAAAGCACTGTCTTGCTGAAAAGCTTTGTGTGAATCGTGTGTCTTTTTTCATTTTGCAACAAGTGCAGATTTTAATAGAAATTTACACTTTTATATATTAACCTGGTTATACCACCTTGGCTTTCAAGCAGACAAGTCGTGTTACTTCCTGGTTTGGTTAGCTCAGTGGAACTAAACTCAAGAGGCAGCAATCGCCCAGAGCACCTGCCTTGCAAAGACTTCTCATTGAGCTGCATTGGGAAGTCTGTGATTGGACAGCCACAGAAACTCTGGGCAGGGTTAGAAGGGGAGGGCTTGCAAAAGCAGCAGACAAGAGAACTGCAGGTTTTGCTAATGGTTTTTAGATCTACCCCAATGAAAAAATTACTAAAGGCATGCAAGTTTTCATCTGGGGTATATCTACTAAATAGTGATTTTTATTTTGTATTTAGGCATTGGAGAATCCCTTTAACGCTCATGCTTGAAAATCAAGGAAAGTGTGATGGAGAGTTCATGACACAGCTAACTCCAAGCACCATGTAATCATGCCCTGACAAAACTCCAAGCACCATGTAATCATGCCCTGACAAGATTTAATTTCCAGGAGTGTGGCTATAAGGGACTCACCTATCTCCTCTGGTAGGTGACTGAGAAGGTTTTCACCAAGGCCAAGGTGTGTTAGATTTGTGAGATGGCCGATTCCTCTTGGTAAGGTCGTCAGCTGGTTATTTGTAAGGACAAGTTTCTGTTAATAAAAATAAAATGGCTTGTTAAGAAAGAAACACAGTTTCTCTGTCATGTTATGAGTGACTTAAGATATAATACATTTGGCTCCAAGTGCTCATCACATTGCTGAAAGGGACAGGTCATTGAAGTGGTCTCTGTGCAGTGTTCCTATTCCCTTAGCCTTGCAATGTAAAACAAAGCAGTGTTAAGACTGCTATTATTGGCTGTCTACTCCAGCTGTTTTTCAGAGTTTTACTCTGTGAAACAATGCTGGGCGTCCTCACACTTTGTATGAGAATGTTAGCGTCTTCAAAAACTCCATAGAAAAGCAATGATTCAATGCTTTCCTATGGGAATGGCCTAATGCACACTCGGCGCTCGCTCATTAGATTCCCCGTCAGCAGAAGCTGAAACAGAGCCAACGCTGGAATAAGGTAAGTAAAAAGAGGTTTTTTTTAACCCTTTCATTGCTGCAGCGGGAAGGAGGGGGGCAGTGACACGCTATAGTGTTACCTTAACAAAAAAACGGGTAGTAGATTAACTGTCAACTTCTGAAGTGCATCTGTCACCCCCCATAATAATTACATGGATATTTACTTTAATCAACAAATCACGTGTCAATACTTTGTTAATGTTTAAAAAAACAAAAACAAAAAATTAGTACTTTTTCAGGACATTAGTAGTATATTTAATAATAGTTTAATTTGATGTCATTTTTTTCTGTGTCTATTTAGGAAAAAAATAAATTAAAAAAAAAAACAGAAAATGTAATCATGGATATTAAACTCATGATCCGAGACACTGAAATGTGAAGTTCACTGAGGTACATATCAATAAAATACATATAAAGCCTTTACAAGCTAGTACTGGTCAGATGGCAGAGCTAATTTGAAGAAACAGTCTTGTGGACTACCGTATATACTCGAGTATAAGTCGAGTTTTTCAGCACATTTTTTTGTGCTGAAAAGGCCCCACTCAACTTATACTCGAGTCAAGGTCTGTATTATGGCAACTTACATTGCCATAATACAAACCAGGACCACCGGCTCATTACTGTTGAGGGCTGGCAGTAAGCTGTTACATACCTTTATAGCAGCTCCGGTCAGCTCCCTTCACCTCTGTGCAGCTCCCAGTGTAAGTCTTGCGAGACCCACAGCCGTCAGAGGGTTGCCACAGGTTACCGTGGCAACACTCCGCACGATTTACACTGGGAGCTGACAGGGGAGCTGCACGGAGGTGATGGGAGCTGACCGGAGCTGCTATAAAAGGTATGTAACAGCTTGTTCCCAGTCCCCCTCCTGCACAATCCAGGCCACTGGACCACCAGAGATTAAGATAGCCCCCTCCTTGACCAGTTAACAAGCAGGGAGGGGGGCCAAAAAAAAAAATTAAAAAATTTTTTTTCTTTAAAAAAAAATAAAATGTTTATATATATAAACACACTGCATTATAGACACACAGAGTGTGTGTTTGTATGAGTGTGTGTTTGTATGAGTGTGTGTTTGTATGAGTGTGTGTGTGTATAATGCAGAGTGTGTATATATAATGCAGAGTGTGTATATAATTATAAAAATCACAGAATTTCATAGCCCCAAGTTTTACCCTCTACTTATCCACGAGGCATAGCAGATTTCACAATTGTTGGTCACAAAACTGCACTCTACTTTTACACAAGTATATAAGGGTAAGCATGATTACCTGCAAGTCTTTCAGATAGGCAATTTCATTTGGCAGAGACTCCAACTTGTTCTCCTCTAGATCCAGCTCTCTTAACTTGCGTAAATTCCCAATCCCGTGGGGAAGCTTCTTCAAGAGATTGTTTGACAGAATGAGAACCTGACGAGAACAAAACAATGCTATTTTTACAACTCACAAACAATTCAGATACTAAGGAAAGTGATAATTCAGACCAGTGATTGTCAAAAAGACTTCTCAGAAGGTCAACCTCTTATTAATCGTATTTTCACATTATGCAACATGTGTAGAATGTATTATTCTTCAGTGCCCCATGGGTTCTGAACCAGGACACCTGGAAGGCATGGTGTACCAGAGAGCAATCCGTACCTCTATTGATACTAATCCAGACACATCCTCAGGGATTTTGGTTAACTGATTGGTGGCCAGGTTTAGCTCTACCATACTTGTCCATGTCCCAAAATCCAGAGGCAGAGAGGTCAGCTGATTGTCCTGTTATGATAAAAGATGAATTGTAATAAGACATATCTTTATAATGACACCAGACATTACTTCTAACACATCAGAGTTAATTGAGCATTCAAACGAGAGAAATTCCAGTGATAATTGTTAATAATTTTCCAGCCACTAGATGTGAATATTGCTTCAATCCCACATAACATTAGGGGAATTTCAACATCAAAATAGCTGCCAGAACTAAAAGGAAGAGTGATATAAGGTGCTGTAAAGCCAGTGGGGTTGGGGGTAAATGGAGGGGAAAAAAATTCAACAGTGCCATGCAAGGGATTGTGAAAAACAAGGAAAATAAAGAGAGAGTAGGCTGGAAATGGAGGGGAAAGAAAAGCAATAGACAGGTCTTGTGGGGAGGGGTAGAGATGCAATGGGAGGGGTCATTGTGGCAATAATTTAAAACAGGCAGGTCCGGGAAGAGGAGTAAGGGGGGAAATTAAGCAATGGGTAGGCCAGAGAGGATCATGGTAAATGTGAAAAATGAATAGGAAAATAGTGGTAAAGAAAAAAAAGACACAAACAACAAAAATATGAAATCGTACCTTCATGTTAAGCTTGCTTAATACTTTCGCTCTTGAAAATATTCCGAAAGGTATTTTATTAATACGATTATGTTCCATATTAAGTGAATAGATGGTGGAGAATTGTGATGGGCCCCCAACAGGGTAGGACTGGAAGCAGTTCCTGGCCAGGGTTAAGCTGGTCACTTTTACGAGGCTGGACAATAGGCCCTGCAGAGATGAAGACGACACATCAGTCAATCTCATTGTAACAGCACATGATACATAAAATGGCAGAGTCCAAATCTGTGGCATAGAGTAAACCAGTAAACCGTAAAACTTGCTGTAATCATAATGTTGCCGCATTTGGCAACAACAAATTGCACAACGTAGAGATCTTTGTTCTTGGCTGAAGCACAGGAGGCCCTATAACATTGCCACCACAGAGTTTATGGAAAAAAACGCCACTGATATTCCATTTAATGCACAAGTGTAAACAATAAGTAATTTTATAATAGCTGATAATAGAAATCATCTTTAATCCAGATGGCAATTCTCCTGTGAATTCCTGCCAAGATATAATGTAAATGCCACATAAAGTAGGAGACATCACAGAATTAATGTAAGAAACCCATGGAGAGCTGCAAAACGCATTGAATAGAGCATGGGCAGGCGCCAACTACATCAGGAAGCCATTGTAGGAAGACACGGTGTTGTCACTGGGCAGCCATCAGTGCAGTTAATATTAAGTCTCATGAATGGGATGTAGAATGACATCAGCAGGTGATGCAATCACAGGTAGGGCTGAACCAAGATAAGATTAAAGCAATACAAGTGGTTAATTACAGCGAGTTTACATTTGTCATTAAGCACCTTTTTCTTTTTATTTAAAAAAAATAAAAAAAATTCAAAGTCTACATTACCTTTTCAAAAAAATTACTTTTTTCTCTTAATATATATTTTATCCATTTTTTAACTACAGCACAAAATACAGGGTCGGCACTTCCTATAGGCAGTCTAGGCAGTGGTGTGGGGCGCTTTGTGAGAACACAGAGATCCTGCCTCTGCCTGTGACAGAGCCTCCGCGCCCTCCTCTTACTGCTTCAGCCCTCCTCCTTGTAAATCAGCCAAATTAAATGCTTTCATCAAATAGGTTGTAACCCCAACCTATTTGCCCACCTACAAACCCTTAATGCTGCTCCTCTCGTAACTAACCCCTCCTTTCCTGGCCCAAACATTCAAAATTTGCCCCGCCTGCCTCTAACCCCTCCTCTCAAGTTCCTGCTTCCAGAAGTCCTTTGAAGAGGCAGCCAGTGGGAGGGAGAAGGTTCCATGTGCTGCTCCCCCTGTCCTGATCCTGGTAGGAGTGATCACAGAAAGAGAGTGTGTGTGTGTGTGTGTGTGTGTGTGTGTGTGTGTGTGTATTAGGCAGTGTGTGTGTATGTATTAGGCAGTAACTGTATGTCTATTAGTGAGTGTGTATGTATATGTATTAGGCAGTGCCTCTCTACTGGACAGTTTGCGTATGTATTAAGCAGTGTATGTATGTATTAGCATGCAGTTTGTATCAAAGATGTGGAATGTATATCGCCCAATGGCTGGGACATGCAGTTTGGGCGTTGGGACAGGAAGATTACTTTTTTTTTTTTATTCTGCCATACCCGGCAGCCAACACGATATAAAGGGCAAAGTGAGCACAGGGTGCTGCAGGTAACCTTTACTGTGTGTCCGATAATGTGTAGTTTGTGTGTATGGATCAGTTTGTGCCAGTGTTCAGTGTGTTGTGGTTGGGTCAGTGTTGGTGAGGGTCTGTGTTAGTGTGTATTGGTCAGTGTGCAGTGTGTGTATGGGTCAGTGTTGGTGAGTGTCAGTGTGTTTCTGTATAGGTCAATGTGTTTATGTATGGGTCCACTTTGGTCCCTTGGACAAGTACATTTAAAAAATATATATCCATACCCCTGTATGCATCTATACAGCAGTGTGTGTGTGTATTAGGCAGTGTGTGAGGATGAGACAGTTTGTGTATTGGTGTATGTATTACATGTATTTAATAATCATATTTCAATGTACTTATAAGTCAGTATGCAAGAATGTATCAATAAAGCAGTTTATGTGTGTGTGAGGCAGCATGTGTATGTACTGGGCAGAGTGTGAGTGTATGCATTAGGCAGTTTTTATGTTTTGTTTATGTATGTATTTGACAGTTTCTTTGGGTGTGTCTTGGGCAGTGTGTGTTTATATGTATAAGGCAGTTTTTTGTGAGTGTGCGTATGTATAAGGCATTTTTTTGTGAGTGTGCATATGTATGAGGCATTTTTTTTGTGAGTGTGCATATGTATGAGGCATTTTTTTGTGAGTGTGCGTATGTATGAGGCAGTTTTTTGTGAGTGTGCGTATGTATGAGGCAGTTTTTTGTGAGTGTGCGTATGTATAAGGCAGTTTTTTGTGAGTGTGCGTATGTATAAGGCAGTTTTTTGTGAGTGTGCGTATGAATAAGGCAGTTTTTTGTGAGTGTGCGTATGAATATGGCAGTTTTTTGTGAGTGTGCGTATGTATAAGGCAGTTTTTTGTGAGTGTGCGTATGAATAAGGCAGTTTTTTGTGAGTGTGCGTATGTGTAAGGCAGTTTGCCAAGAGAGAGGAATATTCCACGCAAAGTATTTCAACTTGCTGAAGTGTTTTATATGTTTGGGGTTTGTCATTTCCTTGACAGTTTATAAAATGGCTGATTTCGATAGAAATTGGACCTTTTATAATTGGGGTCAAAACATCTCCCTGTGTCACACAGCTGGGAAGGTTTTCTTCCACTTCCTTTATCTCCACACAGCCAGCAGAAGAGGCAGACGTGCTGTACTAACATGCACCTGCCTTTTCCCTTTCTGAAGGAGTTGAACTAGGGAAACTTGGGAAAGTTGTGATCGAGTGC
>OW240922.1:96380256-96417756 GCA_933207985.1 Pelobates cultripes | reverse complement strand
TCACTGCACTTTGCCAAGGACCTCGGTATAGCAGAAAGCCGGTTGTATCGCAATCCCAGTCGATTCAAACTGGAAAGGTTTCCTGCAGGCGAAATAAACAGAGAATTAATATTCTTGTTCCCCAAAAAACTGCTTATTATTTGGATGTGAAACCCAAATTCGCTTTTAACGATGCAGTGTATATAGATTATAAGCTCATTTGGCTCTTGTCAGTTTTGTATGTCAACAACTTATATCCCCTTTCTGTAAATGTAGAGGGCTGTGGTATATGTTGGTGCTATATAAATAACAATAATGGTTATCTTTCATCCCTTATCCTCAAACTTTCTATTTACATTTACATTACAAAGTTATCTTATGCCTTAATGTGACTATCCCTTTTATAAAATAACTAAGAGGATTATCACTTAGGGGTTTGATGAGGCAGGGAGCATAGTGCTGTATAATTTGTAATTCTTGTCCAACTAAAAACCAGGATTCCTTATACAACAAAAAAAAAAAAACACTAACCTGACAAGCTGTGCTGCCCTTTGGCAGATCAGAAGACGACAACTAGTCCAGAAATTCCCATGTTTTAATGCACTGACCGCAATGGGAATAGATAGGAGCATGTTTGCTGGTGCACCTGTGACTTATACAGTGTTCTGCACTGAACTGATCTATGCTATCTTCTTTAGTTGAATATATAGTTGTAAGCGGAAATGCACAAGTAAATTAAATTCTATCTATACATATGCTTGTTTGACTATCAGAATGCTTTGCTCTGTGGTGCTACATCACAAATCCATGAGGGGCGTGCTTTATTATACCAATATGTGGGAAACTTACCTGACAAAGGGAATATCTGATGCAGGATATACTAGACTCATTACTGCTATAGCAGCTTACAATAAGGTTACAAAATAAAGAAGAAAAACTGCCAGTGTCTGTCTAGTAGCAGAAAGCTCTGGTGGCTTTATACCATGTGCGTGGTGTCACATGTCAACCAGTGGTATAGTAAATAAGTACATTAATGTGATTTGTGGTAATGGAATTTCAATAAAACCCACCAATTATCTAAACAATAAAATCAACCATGATGAGAACTGCAATCTTCTCCAGCATCATAGAGGGGTTAAAAGAACCCTGCAATGTTAAAATGTGTGCGTCTTGTGCTACTCTCAACTTGGTGCTGCGGAAATGGGGCTTGGCAGATTACAGCAGCTCTCAACGCTTATAAAATATGAAAAACACCCAAACAAGGGAACAGATTAATAGCGTTAAGACAGTCATTAAAAGAGACTGTCTCCCAAACATGAGGTAAGAGGACTGTGTGATTAGCAGGGAAAATCTAGTCCCTTACTAGCCACAGGAATCAGTCCAATTTAACGATTCCAGTGCACTTCCCTCCGCTTGGATTAAATTATCATTTGCTTATGAATTCTGTCAAAGTTAAAAGGTGTGCAACACACACCCTGCTCCAATAAACTGTGTCAATCATACACCGCTTTCACTACAGCAATATACTCAACCGTACTTTTTACATGTTGGGAGAAGCCATACTTTTATTTTCAAAGAAAAGAAAAAAGGGGAGACTACCAAGCAGTGGGATTATATGGATATGAACAAAAACTATATTTATGTGTTGGAAAGCTTTTTAAATTTGCAACACATTTTCCAACGTAGGCATGCGCAGCCAGAATGCAGTGTTTGCTGGGGGTTATTTACAAAATCAGGAATTTGGAAGCAACAAGGCTAATAAACTATTTATCTGGGAAACAAAATATTCCAATAAGGTTATTTTTTCTACTTTTTCTATTTTTAACCTGAAGGAGGCCATGACACCTAAACCAGAGGGGGGGTGAGATAAATAAATGTGAAAAAAATTATATAACTCTGCATGTTTTCTTGCCACTGAATAGAAGTTTTATTTAATTGAATAATAGAGTTATAGTCACATCTGAGGTTTAAAAAAAATAATAAATACTTAATCGCAAGGTGAACATTTACACAAAGGTTCATGCCACAGCATGCTGCTGTGCCTAAATCTGTTTTAAAGGAAGATATGCAGCCATTGCAAGGTACAAGCATATTTTAGCCCTGCAATGCTCCATGCATTGAATCATCCAGACACATGCAGATGGTTCGTAATCTAAAAACGCTACTAAAGTAAAACATTGACAGTTATTCACTAGCTGGGGAACTGACTAATCACTAACATTTTCGTAAAAAAAAATAAAAAAATCCTTGATCAATCCTCACCAATTCCCAAGTTAGTGAATGACCCGGTGGAGATTATGTGTAAAGGTGTTTGTGAGAAAAGTGTTGTAATTGTGACATTTAGTTTGTGCGCTCATATTTAACAGAAATAAGCATTATTAGTGCACCATATAACTATATAAAGTTTAGGCAGTGTAATTATTGATCAGGAAATATCTGCATTGAATATATACAAATAGGTACAAAGGTCCATTTTTGTAGAATTACAATACTCCATTACCCTGCATTATTATTAATATAGCGCCAGCCTATTCCGCAGTGCTGTAAAATGTGTTATTTACATGGTGGGAAGTCACAATACGAAAGAATATTAAGATATCTGTTATGCCAATCATAAAAGAGAAAATAGGACCAAAGGTGTCATACTTTAAGGAAGAGAGTGGGCCATAAGTTATATATACTTGCAAAGTGTTTAGAAGCTTCAAAGGACACTATAGTCACTAGAACAACTACAGTTTAATGTAGCTTTTTTTTTTAGGTGTCTATAGCCTGTCTCTGCAGGCTTTTTAATATAAAAGCGTGTTAACATTAGCGCCGAGTAATTGCTCTAGGTGCAGTAACTCAGACAGCCACTAGAGGTGCTTCCTGGCTGAGTGCTGCAGACGCTCTGCATGGAGACACTGTACGCTCCCCATAGAGGATTCAATGCATCTCTAGGAGGAGATGCTGACTGGCGCAGTGAGTCTTTTGCCATGCAAGCATAATAGCCTCCAAATGCTTTCCTATGGGAAAGAAAAGGATTGGCTGAGATAGTCAAATTTGATGATCTCAGCCACAGAGGTGGAGCAGCAGTGGCAAAATTGATGCGGCACCAGGAAAAAAGTGAGTAAAATAACCTTTTTACAGAAGAGAGGGGGCTGGGGACCTAGATAGTCATTTTACCACTATACTGTTAGGAATAAATGTTTGTGTTCCTGACACTATAGTGTTCCTTTAAGCCCATAAGGGAGTTCTTGCTGGCAGCAAGACGTGTCAATCAGGAGTTTCCTATATTAGGGAGCTAGAGACCTACTTGTGGGCTCTGGACAAAATAGGAAGGACAGTGTTTTGTTGAAATATGGCCATTTCATTACAATTTATTTTATCTTTTATAGATTTTTAATATTTATATGTAAGCTCTTTTGAGCAGGGTCCTCTTCATCCTATTGTTTCTGTAAGTTTTTGTAATTGTCTTAGTTATTGTTAAATCTCCCTCTCCTTTAATATTGTAAAGTACTATGGAATGTTGGCGCTATATAAATGCTACTAATAATAATAATAGTACAAATATATATTATAAAAATATGAAGAGGATATAAAAAGTATATTATTTTAATTACAAAGTGCGAAAATATTCTGAGGAGGAAAAAAAAAATAAACCACAGAACTCCCACACATGTATTTGATCCTAAAGCACGCTAGCATTCACATGCTTCCCGTGCTCCTCAAACACTTGGCAAGCCTCCAGCTGATGTCACACATTTACAGCTATAGAGCTATGGTAAGACTTGATGTGTTTATTTTCAAAGAGCATTTAGCAGGTCCAGGGCTGGGCTCCCAGAAACAATTAAAGACCATTCCATGAAATTACTTTAATAATTCAAGCCTTCTGCTGTTCTATAAATCATGGGGGGGTTTGAATGAGACATGTAGCAGTGGAAGAAAGGGTGGAGATGCACAATCTGTAGCTTAAACGCCAAGGGTGGTACACCCCACAAAATTGTCCTGCTTATTGAAAAGCTACTGGCAAAAAGATGATGCTGGGAACAGGGGTGGATTTGAATTAAATCACTAGTCAGTGATTTTTAAACGTAAACACTCATTCGTGCTTGTTTTCCAATTTTTCATATTTGCAACAAGATGAAGATTTAATATTTAGAATAACGTTATTAGAATAGTTCTAGCAGAACTGATTTGTCATATACTATTACAAATACATAGATGGATACTAATGAAACCACCTCCAGTTTAATAGGTTAATGAACTATCTCCAGTTCAACAGGTTAATCACTAGTGTATGGAGAAAGCTGTTCATTGGGTGTAAAAAAAATAAAAACACAAAAGAGAAATCCCCAATATATAGGAGATTCCATATCTAAGAAGAGAAAGCTCAGGGCCAAACAGCTGTACCAAAAGCCAACAGAGAGATCAGTGTAGAATAAAAATATTAAATTTCAAAACATTACCTTTATTAGTAGTATAAAAAAAATAAAAATAAAAAAATAAAATCCTAAATGCACATGTGAGTCAAACGGTATTGGTTAAGGTTGGAAAGCACAGGGGTACATATGAGGATAATTAAACCCAATATTAACTAACAATAAAATAACCAATACAAAAAGGGCAAATAGTTGTTTGCTAGAAACTGGTGCTATCATGTACAGGAGGGCCGAGAAAAGGGTTAAAAAAGACTAGCAAAATATAGTGCTGGGTGGTGAGTAGCATGTAACATGTAATCGTTAGAAACCAATATCAGAAGCAATAGCTAAGGATTCCCTAATTGCCCACTATAGTTAACGCAAAATCAATGTTTAGCTGAAATGCCACAAAATAATACCTCCTAAAAACCAACAAAAACATAAATAGTACCCCAGGGCAAAACCAACACAGGAATCCCTAAATGCCTAGGAATAATCGAAAAGGCTATCTAATCTGCTAGCACCTACTGAATCCAGCTAGAAATTAAACCAAAGCTAAATACTATAGATTAAAAAGAAAATGCTGTGGTACCCATAGTGAAAACAAAAAAGAAAAACCCGATGCACATTTTGATGTAAAAACACCATTGTCAGGGGCCTGCCTATCAAGCTCAGCCAGGACATATATTATCCTACTAAATATATATGGCTATAATGCTGTAACAGAACTGTACTTTCTGCCTGGACATATTTAACAATACGTAAGCCTGAGAATACAAAGGAATATACTTACCTGTTCATGTGGATTATTACAGCACAAAGACGAATACAAACTGCCGAACACCGGCCTGTTGTTCAATTAAGTGGTATTTTACCTCCCAGACCGGTATATACACCGTTCGCATGATAACTGCACAAATCCTTTGTGTTAAATCTAGGTGGCCACCATTTCAGGACTTTGCACGTGTTCGCGGCCATCTTAACGTACAAACAGCGGTGATTTGCCGTCGAGTGTCTGGAAATAAAAACGGACACTCGAGTAGGCGAACACCGCTGAGACCTACATAACGTAATTTTGTGTTGAAACTACCGAACGATCAGCCGTTCGATAGAAAGGATATACTATGTATGGGGATTCCAGCGAACAAAGTACGTGCGGATGGCAGGATTTTCGTGCCTTTTCATCGCACGAACGGGGACCGACCGCAAGGCCAAAACTCATGGAACTATTTTCGGCTAGTGTGCCTGTGCGGTCAGTCAAAACTTTAAAGCTCCATAACTCCCAAACGCTTTCACCGAATGGGATGATTTTTCAATATCTTGTTCCCCTGAATGAGGGCTATCTGGGGATACTGAATTTAAGGGTGTACCCCCTGTTTTTGGGGTACATCAAAACTTGGGTAAAAATGTGTGTACAATAATATGTTAACTCTTTATCTGAGGGGAGGAGACGTGGGGTTGTACCATGTTTGTGATTGGGTACTGTACTAATTATGAAGGTGTCGCCCTCCCAAGGGCAGAATTGCATAAAAGGAAAACCCCTGTCAATAAAAGTTAGTTCTGCTTGACCCTTCAAAACGTAGCCTCGTCTTGTTCTTGGAAGGATTTACTGCACAATTATCCTGCTTCATTTTACAGCTATGCCTGGCTTTACTCTTGGATCTCGTGGATGGGAATAAGAAACTCCATTACTACACAGCAGCTTGCCAGGAAAAGGACGTCTCCAACGGCTGATACCCCTTACTATCTGGGTAGCCGTTACAAACACTAATTATAAATAAGGTTTCCAAATGAGTGCTAAACATTCCATTTATCACTGATAAATATTCATAACTGGAAACATTGTGATGAAACATTAGTGGAGATAGTTACCCAGCTATAAAGAGGGGTGTCAGTAAGACAAAGAGTAGATGGTCAGGTAAACTGCTACTACTGTCAAAGAAATGTCCGGTCCATGTCTGCACTAAATATTACAATCTCCCCACTCCCCCCCCTCTAACTAAAAGCCTCCACACAAAGCTAAAAGGCTATTGTCCACAAATACAGAAAGATTGTGCAAAAATTGTCGGCAGCAGAGTAACTCAAAATTGTCGGCAGCAGAGACACTAAAACAGTGTATTAAACGCATAGCATAGAGTTAGTGATAATTAAAAGCATAATGTGTGCCTATGTATTTTGGTTATACATTTATACATATAAAAAAAAATAAACTACCTCTTCAGGGATGTAATCCAAAAGGCATGCAGCAGTCTTTACCCCATTCAGCACCAAAAAAGTGCGTTTTTTTTTTTTCTTTTTGTCTTACGGAATAAAATAAAGATGTAGACTTGCAACACTTTAAGATTTATCTAGTCTCTCTAACCACCATGATTTGCAAAAGAGTGACCCGGTCATCTAATAAACAAATTAGCAACGTAAATTACTGCTTCCAAATGCATTATTGTTTGTTTTATTGAAAATGGCCTGCTATCAAGTTTGAACATGCAATCTTTACGGTAATAGAAAACAATTACAGCTTCCAAATGACAGCGTAGGATTTAACGGTTTGAAATTGTGCTGCTTTTATTACTGTAATGCAAGCATGTTGACCTGCTTTTTCACAGAACCCTAGATCAAAATTCAGGCATGAATTTCGCACTTGATTTTGTAAAATGTGAAAACCACAGTAATGTTGCCACACAAACCCTGATCAAATCGAAAACCACTGTGCACTGGCTTAAGAGGAAACTGTCAGGAAGCTTCAAACACAATGACACTTTGCTGTGTACTCGCAGCCATTTAAAGGGAACCAACGCTTCAACAGAATTTGCCTGGTAACAAAAAGCCTTATAGCCTTTCAAAAAAAACATGGGCTATGAGTCACTCACAGGACTTTAACCGCTACAAACACTAGTTTACATAATGATGACATGAACATGCATCATTGTTCACAAGGCTCTACCGTTCTGCACATGGGCATTTTAAGCCATCCATGGATTGCACATTACATTACCTTTGCTAAGTTACCTTGTTTTGCAACAGAAATCACACAGATGTGTTAAATACAGCTGTGAATGCTTTTATTGAGTGGAATGGTCACTTACTGCACTGGAATCTCACGGAAATTCCAAAATAATCCAAAGGATAATATGCAAAGTATGTACTATGTGTGTCCATTGACAGCAATATGTGGCAAAAGGCAGAGTTCAAATAGATTTCTGTTTGCATACATAGCCTTTTCCGTGCATCTTTCACTAGCAACATCTACTGGGGGAAGGTATTCTTGTGTGATGTTTATCAGAATCCAGAGGCATCTCGGTGCATCAATGGAACATCCCAGTCTTGTACTTTTGCATGGGTACCAGTCCAGAAAAAGGACCCATCTCCCGTAGTCTTATATGCCAGGAACTAAAGATGGCGTTGAGGTGGAGAACAGTGGCATTAAGATGGGAGAGCTTCAGACAAGTATATTTTTGTTCCCGCTAGAACTCTGTTTTATGGTACTTTATACAGATGTATTTAGATCTACCCCTTTCTTATCTTCAAAAGTAAATATATACACATATACACACTCCTAAATCTGTCCATCAATTCTAAGCACATTTCACATTTTTGACACTGTATTGTAAGATGAATGGGTCAAGCAGACAAATCCACTTCCGCCTCAACCTCCCTACCACCCCAAGTGCAGTTACTCAGCATTACCTATGGTATCGGGTAGGTCCAAAAGCTCATTGTGCTGCAAGTCCAGGTTGGTGATTTGGGTGCAATTGCCAATCTCTTTCGGAAGGTGCTCCAGCTGATTGTGGGCCACATCCAGGGTAATAAGGTTACATAATTCACCTGTAGAAACAAAACAGATCAGTTAGCTTGAAGAAACCATGTGCTGTAAATTTGTGTGATCTTGCGACTGGGTGGATCCGGAGGTGGGACATACTCGTGGTAATCTAAGTGAGTCAATGGTATTTAAGCAGCAGTGTCACTTCTCTAACATGTTTACTAAAAATTAATGACAGAATGAAGGGACGATGGGGAAAAGGAGGTTTTCACAAAACATAAACAAAGCTGTTTTAAATAAGCATACACATACAGATGCATAAACACTGCTATATATGTCCCCTAGCCCATTTATGTATGCAGATTTTGTGTTTTCAGAAACAGAGTAAACTACAAACTTTTCCACCCATGACGAGTAAGCTTTTAATTTTGACTGGCAAAAATCAGCAGTATGTGAGTTTGGCCAGATTCTGCAAAATATAAATTCATAGAGAAGAGGTTTTTAAGCACCAAAATATTTTGCATTATTGTAAATGTGTGCATAGGCTACATTGTGGTCACTCTCCTGGCTCAGAGTGGCTTATAACAGCAACAATTTGCAAACTTTGCTGCAGCAACTAGCCAGCCTCCTGCAGAAGTGACTTCACAGTATGAATTTACATTCTTCTTTGCTGATCACAAGTTTAATGTGTGCATGCACAGTAGGCATGCACAGTTTGTGACCTCCTCCCAGTGGCTGTATTGCACGTGTGGATGGCGGCTTAAAAGATCACTGTACACAGCAGCCAAGTTCATAAAACTTAACCAGGCTGTAAATAGGCTGCAGAATGCAGTAGTACCACTGCTTTTAGCTTATTCAGTAGTGTCACACATCAACTGTGATGAATGCTAAATTACATATCCCATGGACACCTGTTATATATGTGTGTAAAAAAAAAGAAAGAGAAAGAAACTGGAAGAGGGGAAAACAAAAAAACAAGGTCCACTACAGAAACCGACCCAACATGGGGAATCCACTTACACAGTAAATCCAGGGTTCCCATACATATGACAAATCTGATGGGTATAAGTGTGCTGGCCATGTTTTCATGGAGTCAAACTAACCAATTCCAGCACCAACAGCTTTGCCATGTAAATTCACAGCTAACTCAATGCTTTGGGCAATAAAAGATGTGGCTCAAAACTACACACAGACAGCTTTGCCATGTAAATTCAACTATGTCTTTTATGAATTGCTTAGGTTCATTTTAATACTATAAATCCTTCCTACCCAGGAAATGTTTTCACCCTGCCTCTTTAACCCCTCTGTGACATCTGTTTTCCAAGAATAATGAAATAATGTAACCAGATCTTTTAACAGAACAAAAAAAAAATAATCTGGAAAAAAGTTTTTTTTTAAAAACAAACAAAAAAAAAAACCTTACAGCTTTATTAGTAAAAATACTGAACAAGATGGCAGTTGTAGCATACAATGAAAACAATAATGCAGCATGTTTCCGCTTAGCTAGCTGTCCCCATCTATTGCAAAACTAGAATTCCCATGATCTGGAAGGAAAACAACTAATTAAGGCAATACGTCTGAACGAGCCTTGACTGAATGATTTCCCTCCTACAATATATGAATGCTGCATAGTGCAGGGCACCATTTTCCAATTACTGCCTGCATGAAAAGCAACATTTGCCCAAACAAATTGACATAAACCTGGGGGACTTGGCACAGAGACTGTAGTGATTATGTAATGAAGAATGACTCTAAAGCACCATCGGGAATTATAGGACTGCAACAGCCTAGGAGTTACCTTTTGGTCATCTAGTGTTCAACATTTTTCCTATCGTAGGCTGTATAAATATTATTAACAAAAATTAATGGTAAAAAAAACAAACAAAAAAACAACAACGGTACACTGAAATAACAGGCAAGTTCTGGTAAACACACGCAGGAGGAAGGTCGATTGTGTCAAGCAGTCAGACTTTCTCCATAATTTTCTGTAGCTGTTTCACAGATCAGATCAGAGAGCAAGACACAAGGCTTCTGGAAACTGACAAAGCAATCCTTAGACACAGGACATCAATTTTACGTAAACAGAAAAGAATGCCTACCCTGCACTGAGCAAACTTGGAGGTAAAACTAGAGTAACAATTACAGTGATCTCATCCTTTAGCATTAACCCTCTGCCTCCAGCAACAGACAGCTGGATGTGAGGATGTGGTTTAACGTGATTTTGAAGGTTCATGGACGCTCCAACTGAATGCGATACTGGTGAATCATAAATTATGGAACAGTGCATGAAATGCAGACACATGCCAGCTTTGCATATTGATTGCGATTAACCTAATAATCCTGCCAGAACTTTAAACTTGTGTACACATGTCCCTTAAAGTGTGCCCAAAACATTATTTGCAGGGATGTGTCAGGTCATGCTGAAGTAGCAAGAGAGAGACAGGTAAACATCACCAAATTACTGCATAAACAGGCGAAGTTATTCTGAAAACAAAGGTTACTTAGAGGTACACTATAGTTATGAGAACAACTAAAGTTTAATGTAGATGTTATGGTGTCTACAGCCTGTCCCTGCAGGCACTTTAATAGAAACACTGCATTTTCAGAGAAAAGGCAGTGTTTACATTGTTGCTATGGACATCTCCAGTGGCCGTCACTCAGACAGCCATCAGAGGAGATTCCTGGATCAGTGCTGCAAAATGCGCAGTGGCTCCACGCTCTGAATGGAGGAGCTGGACTTTCCCCATAGAGATGCATTGAGTCAATGTATCTCTATGAGGAGATGCTGATTAACGCAGAGAAGAGTTTTGACATGATGCGCGATAGCTTCCCAATTCTCTCCTATGGGAAAGCATTGGATTGGCTGAGATCATCAGGTTTCATGATATCAGTCAAGGGAGCAAAGCTGGGGTGAGGCCAGCTGCGACCAGACATGGGCGGTACTAGAAAAAGGCAAGTAAATTATGTTTTTAACCAGTGGTAAGGGGGGAGGGGAGGGGGTCCTACACTCTAAGACTGCTATTTAGACCTAGTGTCAGGAATACACGTTTGTATTCCTGACACTATAGTGTTCCTTTAAAAGTCAAGCTCTGTTCCATTTGTATTAGCATGAGTTTGTTTGTCTGCTTTCCTTCTAGTGTACAAAGCTGCAAAATATGTTGTCACTATATAAATAACTAATAATTCTAATGATAACCATCATTTCTTGAAAGTGCTTATGGCAGAAATACATTGAGATTATGCCCTGGGAAGTGTAACAATACAATCTTGTTACAAGGTTACATATTCAATGGGTTACTCCAAGCACCATATCTAATACAGTGATCTGAAGTGGTCATAGTGCCTAGAGTTTGTCCGGTGTTTTGCTGTGAAACACTGTACGGTACATACTTATTTTGCACACTTGCCAGAGGTACAACTTCTCCTCCGGTAGCATCATTGGGGTATCATTAGCCGACCGAGAACTATGGTTCTGGGCTTGTTACGGACAATTCTGTGCATATACCTATGCACAGAATTGCATTCATTCAAAAAAATAAAAACGCTCTCAGCCAATTAATGGCGAGCAGGATAGACCTGCTGCTATGCAGAAGCAAGATGTCGTCACCGACTAGAGAGAAGACCATGAACCCGTGAAATGGGCCAGAGTACTCCTGGCATCATAGCCATGACAGCTGGGTGAGAGCGTAGTGGAAACAATACTTCAGGGCTGCTGAGTGTTTTTTCATTTCATTACGATAAATCGATGTTATACAGCATTATCGATCCTAATACATAAAGCACCTTAATGCTTTATGGAATGCTTTAGAATGCAAAAAAATGCCATCTCTGTTGATTGGGTACAATTAAAAAAGAACTTCTCATATTAACAATGGGCTAAATTTTGATGACACCACAGCAGATCTTTAATATTAACTACCAATTGGATTCGAATCAGAAAATTTCTACCGCCTTTTGGGTTTGTTTTTTTGTTTTGTTTTTTTAAGTCAGAGTGTAGAGGAACATGGAATGTAAGATTGGGCCATAGCAACTTACGAAGAAATAAGAGCAACAGAAAAAGAGAAGAAAAAAAAAAAAATACATGAAATAAAAACAGACACAAGACAGAATTGCAGACACAAACAAGGAAAAGTACAGATTCAGCAAAAAAATTAAAAATACAACCACGGAGAAGAGGGCAAGCACACACAAAACGCAAACAATCCTATACAAAATATACTAATTTGGTAGTGCACGCACACACACAAATAGAGTGAAAGGTCAAAGTGTTGAAAGGCAGTTTACAGTTGAGCACACCTTTGGCTACCAATAACCTTTTCGCTCTGAAAACTAACTTGTAAAGTAATCAAAAATAGTGAAATTTTTTTCAGGTTTCATGACCTTGCCAAATCAACACCACAATGTTCTTTATTCGTAAATATAACGAAGTAAACTTTAAAAACATCCGATTACATTCTCCATTTACAAAAAAAAAAAAAAAACTAAAAACCATGAACCAATCCATTCCTCTAAACGTGGCATGTTAAGTAACAAGACTAACAAATGTACGGCTTTAAACATCCAAACTTGTTTTAATACGCGAAAAATAAAAAATGGTATTGAACACTTCTCCTTTAAAAGCAAAATTTATGCTAGAAAGAGTTAATATACTGCTCGTCATCTTTGAGCAGCTCACCTAATGTGTTACCACACCATGTACTGAAAGGTGGAGCGTTCTTGTAAAATACACACAGAGGATAGGAAGATTAAAATAGCAATTTTCCTATTCTGCGTGAATTACAGTAACAGTTTTTCTTGAAAACAGCAATAATTTGAATCTGAATTTCAATGGAAAATTAATGCTAGGCTTATCATTCTCCAATACGTTTGTATGGAATAGAACGGATTTACTGACAGTCTGTTGCTTGCTGGTTTCTTCTGACGAAACAGCCTGCCTGTAAGGTGCATATTTTCACACATTTTTTTCAGGAGTTTTATTTCAGGAGTTTTTTTTAAAGGGTAACTTTGTGTAATTTGTGTAATGTGTTGGGCAGCGGTAGGACTCTCGTGAATGTGCTTTGTTTGTATAGAGAATATGTGTCCTTTTGCTAGATGTTTTATCTCACTATAATTGTTTTAAACAATAGAGAGCCCAGAAGGAAATAAAATATAGCAATGATGTCAACCGAAATGGTAAACAGACTGCCTGATCAAAAGGGTTTGCAGCAAACCAGAAAGGTAATATCCAGCATTTTAACTATGCAAAAGCCCCCATTCATTTTCATTGATAGGCACTTGAAAAGATCACTCCATTGTCCCCCAATTTTCTTTATTCAGCATTTAGTACATAAACCCCCAGTGAAAATTTTGTTTTTCCCCTATTGGGTGTATATTAAGGGAAAACAAACACAAAAAAAAAACAGCTTGCAATAGTTGCAGACCTCATCTGCTGTCTTTGCAAGCTGTCCCCTTTTTCCCCCAACAGAGACTGAAAGTCTCTTTGAGAAGTCTCAGTCCCAGAGTCACGAGATCACACATACGATAGTGGCTTTCCAACACTTCTCAGCGCGCTGTATTACAGCTCACTGAAAAGGGCATTGTGGAAGCAAAAGAAAACTTTTCTGATTGACTGCCAGGAATGTGTTGCTGCCCCTAATTATAAAAATGCAGATTTCTATTGAAATTGGCACTTTGGAGCCAGTCTCATAAAGCACCTCAGTGGAGTGTTCCTTTAAAAAAAAACAAAAAAAAAAACCACACGATTTTAGGGTTCTATGTTATGTTTTTAAAAACGTCACATTGGCTCAGCCATGATCTTTGACCAAGCAGCCCTGCAGAGTCTGTTATGTGTGGCAAAGAACATGGGATACACGAGCTGGAGGCTGAACCTGATTATCAGAGACTCCCTTCCACCTCTGATTGCTCACTAATTCAGTGAACCTCATAGAGGAGGAGGAGCAGAGTTAAATATCCCTGCAAGCTAAAACAAATCCTAACGTACAGCATTACTGCCCCACTAAGGACACATGCTGCTTTAAACACTCCAATATTATTACCCTAGATGACTGTATGTGGAACTGCATTAAATGAATACACAGGAACCTATTGACCAACTTTTAATGCATTAAATCAGGGGTCCTCAAACTCCGGCCCCCCAGATGTTGCTGAACAACTACTCCCATGATTCTCTGGCTATGTAATTCAAAGAATCATGGGAGTTGTAGTTCAGCAACATCTGGGGGGCAGAGTTTGAGGACCCCTGCATTAAATAGGTAACACATCAAAAGATCCTAAAGTTGCTACAGTTTTTAAGCAAGTGTCAGCAGCTGAACGATTCCTCCCTGACCAAACAGCCTCTATCAACCAGGAGCCTCTCATTTTGATACATGGTGTCTGGTCTTATCCCATAAACTGTTGTCCAGCAGGCTTTACAGGATAAGTAGTATACCCACCAGCTGGATTCCCATTCACCACACAGGATAAGCAGATAGCAGCCACAATGCACCTGCAATCAGCTGATGCACTGCCTACTACACAGCTTTGTGAACCAGACTTTGTGCAGTGATTTCCTACATATGCTGCAGGCGGCTAATTCGTGTAGCCACAGCTCGGGTTGCCTTTGTTTGTGCACAGAAGTTGGACAAAACTGGAAAGGGAGAAAGTAAAACGAAAACGTAAATCTATCCGCTCCAACAGGCAGGCTTATAGCTTCAGTGAAGTGTGAGGTTATAGGCAATCCTGGGAATATAAATAGGGAGCAATTGCAATTGCAGTCATTAAAGTGTTATTCTCTTATCTGAGTTCCTTTGCTGAGGTACCTTGTCATTTGCGCATTTTGTGCAAGGGAACACAGAACAGATTTGTACTTAATAAAAAAAAAAAAAAATGTTTAAGTAGACATAAAAAATTTTTTTTTTTTAAGAATAAAAGACAAAGTGAGCTAACCAAGCCATTTTTACAAAATGATTCAATTATAAAAGTCAGACTTAACTGTTAAAAATGAAAAAATAAAAATATTGTTTTACAATAACTTATGCCATGTTCAGATTTCTCTCTTTTGAAACACACAAGTTGTTTTACTAGGCAGAAATGTAAACACTGCCTATTTAAATGCCTGCAGGGACAGGCTATAGATAAAGACATCAGATACACTACATTAAGCTGTAGTGGTTCTGGTAACTATACCGTCCCTTTGTTTTAAAAAAGAAATCCTCTATTGCTTGACAAGTTAACACATCTAAAGAGCGGGAAGGTTTTACTCACCGATTTCAGCAGGCAGCTGTTTGATCTTGTTCTCTCGAATGCTCAACATGGTTAGCTTTGTCAGAGTTTTGATGTCCTTCTCTACTGCTGTGAGGCGGTTAAACCGTAAGAAAAGTGTGGTCAGGGAACTTAGCCTGTAAACCACAGGAGGGATTTCCCTCAGTTTGTTATGTCGCAAGTCAAGCATGCGAAGCTTCTTTAAGCTGTCCAGAGATTCGGGCAGGCTGGTAAGAGAGTTCTCACTCAACGCCAGCGTCACTAAGTTCACCAGGCTGCCCACCTCAGGTGGCAGCGACTGCAGCTTGTTGCTGTATAAATAAAGTTCTGTTAATTGTGTCAGCTCCTTGATGGAAGAAGGAAGAAGGTGTATAGACTTCTTGGCCAAGTCCAAGCGCGTGGAGTTTTCCTCCCGGCATTTGTTTAGCTCCTTTATCACCTCTGCATTGCTGGCCTTTTTACGCATCCCTGAATTTGGGCGTTTTATTGTATTGTCCACAGTAAAAGTCACTGCAGGCTGTGCTCCACTAGCATCTTTCTTTCCTTCTTTGGCATCTTTAAGTTTGGTCTTAAGGTCCTTCTCCCGGGCTTCCTTTACTAACCCGCCACATGCCTTTGGGTCCTTGTCTCTATCCTTCGATGTAGTGGTCACCTTCGATTCATTATCCTTAGGATCCTTCTCTTTTCCTATGCTGCCACTCATGATTGTGGTTCTGCCTTAAGTCAGGTACCTCATGAAATCTGTTATAATTCAGTGTCCGACTTAACACGCCAAAATCACTTCCCCACAATTTATTCTAAATAGAGATCCAGGCTCGTTCAGGCTACATATTGGGTAACAAGGACCAGTTTGTAAACCCACATATTAAACAATCAGTATGAGACTCAGGAGTCTGTCATCCAGGTTTCTGAATAAAGAGAAAAACAAAAATAAACATTAGCACAATGACAACAGATCAGATTATAACCTTGTAGTCATAATACAGATTTAAAAAAAACAAACAAAAAAAAACAGTGTGGAATATATGCACAGCTCTGTCATAACAGTAACTGGGACAGGTGGAATCACTAAGGAAATTTTCAACGCAGCATTTAACCACTTACATAGAAAATGCACTGGGATAATAAAACCTTGTATGAAATAAACATTAAGGAACTATAAAAATTCAGTATATCGATTATATCAAATATATGGCTGTTCTTCTGCCTGACTGGAAAAAGAAAAAAAAAATGATTCCAGTACAATAATATAGTGAGTCACTAAACACAAAATACTACTTTATATTAACATTTCTGTACTGGACTAAAATTTTGCAGATCTGTATTTCAGCTGTGAGAGTAAAGGGGAATACGTGCACATACATAGGAAGTACAAGATGACACAGCATTTGCTACATTGGTTTTCAGGATGTAAAATTATATTGGCTGGGTGTAGGGAGAGTGTAATGAGACAAATAATGCGAAGACTTTTTTTTATTTCCAAGTGACTGAAAACAGACTGGAAAGGTGAGCTCCTATGTACTTATTTTAAAGCTACAACTACTAGCAACTGGTGAATTATGGGGGGGAGGGGGAAATGAAAATTTTCTACAGCCCACTTACAGATCCAATCTCCACCTGCCTACAGGATCTTGGTATTGCTGTCTATATAAGTACAGAAAATAAAGGCAGTTTGATCTATAGACAGTTGTGGTATCTGCTCCCAAAGAAGTCTATGGAATAGACAGAGTGTCAGCTGAGTGACTAATAAAAACAAATGTAGCCCATGAATACAGTGAACGTATGGGGCTTGATGAGACAAATTAAATTCTCCAAGTCCAGTGACAGACTCAAAGTGCTATGGTGTCAAGAATGCCCTGCCCCCCATGTCTAATCAAATGGTGCTAGAACAGTTTGGCTTTTGTACCTAGGGTCCAATGAGCGCCGCTCCCCCTTTCTACTACCAGACTTGAGAGAGCCGGATGATCTTTCTCTAAGCCAAGCCCAGCAGTGCAGGGCCAAGATCATTGTACTAGCTTAGGAGAGAAGGAACTTTTGCTCTGCTAGCTGAAGTAAGAAGTCTGTGAGAGATGCCCGGCCTAACCAAGGGGAGAATTTAAACTGTTCTAAAACGGCGTGACTACTTACGATGAGGGTTACCAGTAAAGTTCTGACACCATAACAACTAAAGTTGGCTTTAGTGGTTATGGTGTCCAGAGTGTACCTTTAAATGTTCACTTTGCTGGCACATGCATAAAGTCAAAAAAGGGTTTCCTGAAGGGAAAAAGGTTTCCTGAAACTTGCTGGGAGAGCCTTCTATTAAAGTTCAAATTATCTTTAACTCACCCAGACTACTAACTCAGCCTGTGACATTGCAAAGCACAGGGGCTTTGTCCCAGAAGGCAGGAAGTGTACGACCAGGAGGAAGGCACAATACAGTGTAAATGCACAGAGAATAAGAACTACAACTTTCAGGATAATCTGTTTTATAAACACTGCAAATAGGGTGTGGAGACTATTGCAAAATGCTTGGGAGGGCAGTAAAAACAACTAACAAAATCTGTGTGTGTAGAGTCTCATATTTAATTAGTAAATGTGCAGTTCTAAACCAGACACCGTGCCTTCGGTGTTAAAGGCAACTTATTTTATGGTGTTCTACAACATTTTTCAGATTTTTTTGGGGGGTGCCAATTGCACTTAATAAAACATAGCTCACTGTTTCCATTTAAAGGATACAGAAATGTATAAACACGTAGCAAATGTGAGCTCAGCAGCCCACTTGTCAAGTGTCCAAGATTATTATTTTAATCATGGGTTTGAACGCAATCAGAGTGTACACATCTCATTTTATTTCTAACGTGGAGCCGATATGGTCACACATACTCAATCCTTCCAGTTATCCCTGACTCGTCAAGTTGCTTAGTACTGGAGCAGCAGCAGCAATGGATGTCAGTACAACAAGTATGCAACTGCACAAAGGTAATGAAGAGATAGATCAAGACTCATCTAGGAGTGGCCAGATCCACAATGTTTTCCAGTAAACACAATAACTGTTTGATTCTGATTTTAATTTAAAACTTCATGAGCTAATTTTCTTATTATTAATCTGCTGCTTATAAAGTTTACATACAGAATGGCGGACGCGTTCATATGCGACATGTAGAAACCAGTAGATCAAGCAGTCCTGATCTCAGCTCGTCTGGAGAGCTAACTTTTGGGCACCCCGGTGTAGAAAGTGAGGTTCTGCGTTTACTATAGCGGCATTATAGACTAGTGATGAGAACTGTATTTACCAATGATGAAGTGTACACACACTCAAAGAATAATTTGGGACGAGGTGCATTTCAAAGCATGCAGAATTTTCATGAAACGGGTGAAAGGTTAGTTTATAAATTACCACACAATTTAGTGAGAAGGATCAATAAATACTACACAGTCACCATTATTGATCTGTAATCAGCAAAATGCAGGAGGTGTATGAATTTGCAATACATTCCAAAGACGATGTTCTGAAACAATCGGCAAGCTTTATGTAAATGCTCCTCACTCCTCTGCTACATATGTAATGCAGAGATCAAATGTGAGCCCTTGGCAAAAAAAAAAAAATAATTGTGCTCTTGGAGGCCTGACTTGAAACCACATTTCCAAGCCTTATAATTATTAAAAGATAATGTGGTTTTTTAAAAGAAAATGTCCTTTGATTAGACCATTTCACCATGCAGGTTCTGAACATGTGTTGGCAGAGTGCAGTGCACATTGACGGCAGATGTAAAATATGTACAGAATTGACTTTAGGCAGCCCAGAACAGAGTACCAAGCCGCCTATGTCACATGTGCAACAGGCCCCCCATCACACAAATGCAAGTAACTCTGGATGTGCAGTGTTTCAAGCTGAAACACTATACATCCAGACTCCGACCACCATGACCACTCAAAAAGCAGAAGTGGTCATATTGGTTGCAATAACCCTTTAAAGAGTACAATATAATAAGATGACCATGCCCACATTGGACCACTGTCAAAAGAGGTTAAGTACAGGCAAATTTATAATAGTTTTGTAAAATTAAATATTATTGGGTCTGCTTGCAACTACAGGCACCCCTCCTCCTCCTCCCCCCTTCTACCCAGAAGTAGTCTCTGGGAACTCTCTTCCAGTAGTTTAGCAATTTGGGGGTTAAACCATTCATAAATGAGCGTCCTTGAGGTGAAGCCGAGGTGGTGTCTGGATCTGTCCTTTTAAGACACATGGAATGCACCCATATATGCTGTGACTGATGTTTAAAGAGCTGCATAGTCATTCTGGTAAACTATGGCCAGAGTTTGTTCACAGATTTAAAAATCCCATGGTTGTTGGTAAACACTGACAGCATGTCTGTGTCACTCAGTGTGATCATGGAGCAGACATAAAAAGTTGTAGATTCAGCTTCCCCAAATTCATCAAACCTTCAGTTCTATACAATGTATGCTTAGCTCTTTGCTGAAGGTATATAACAGTATTTAAATAGAACGTTTGACTATTGACTATCTCATTCTACATTTACAGCTTGTGGTTAGCATTAAAACATTTGGGAGTTTTATAAGTGATTTAAGAGATGTCGAGCTAGCTGCATAGCACTTTAAAGTGCAATGGATGTGTGCTCTAACTGGCAGTTAATTGGCTGCAGGAACATGGTTAAAATGGACCTAAAAATATATTTCCATTAGTGAGTGTATTTTAAAGGGTCACTTTAATCACCACAATACTTCTGCTGGCTAAAATGGGTATAGAGCAAGGACCTTGTCCTGCAGTTTATGATTTCAAAGCTCATTATCTTTTGAGATATGCACAACTGAGCTGAGCACTCTCTCCGCCCGTGAGAGAGCTGAAGAACACAGCTCTGCTATTAGGTGCACAATGCCCTGGATCATTAAATAGTATTGCTAAAAGAACTTTACTCCCTTAAAGGGACACTATATCGTCCGGAACATAAAACGTATTCCTAACCCTATAGTGTAATAAACAAAATCTAGCCCCCCTGCCCGAGGGTGGCCCTTTCGTCTCTAAATATAGTAAAATCTGACCTTTGTTCCAGTCTGCTGGTACTGGCTCTGCCCTTTTTCTGCCTTCTTGGCTGACATCATTAGTGGTGATCTCAGCCAATCACAATGCTTTCACATAGGAAAGCATTGGATTGGCGGAGACTGCCAAGGAAGCAGATCAAGGGCAGAGCCAGCACAAGACAAACACAGCCCTGGCCAATCAGCATCTCCTCATAGATATGCGTTGAAAATCAATGCCTCTCTATGAGTAAAGTTCAGTGTCTCCATGCAGATGGTGGAGACAATGAATGGTAGTCCTGCCCCAGGAAGCAACTCTGGTAGCCATACGAGTGGAGGGATCCCTAGGCTGTAATGTAAACACTGCATTTTCTCTGAAAAGTGTGTTTACTGCAAAACGCCTGAAGGGAATGATTCTACTCACCAGAAAAAATACAATAAGCTGTAGTTTTTGTGACTAGAATGTCCCTTTAAAAAGGGCGTCTGCCAGCAATGCTCCCTGGTTCCCAGCGATGACAGAGGCCCACTGCCCCTGCTGTGGAAATCTCCAGCCACTGAGAGTTTGGTTGACACTATGAGCAGGTCCTGTGAGGTGCTTCTGGCACCAGGGACCCATTCCTAAACAGTTTGTGTATTTAGTCTGAGAGGGCGCCATGGTAATCGTGGCAGCATAACCACAACACCAGGCTATAGTGCTTGAAGTGTTCCTTTAATCAGGTATATTATCGTTAAACCCTCAATTGCAATGGCTAAAGGCCACCAAGTATGTACATACTGTGAATCTGGCCCAGGATACACTGGTCTGACGGGGTTATTCTTAGCAAACATTGCCATACTATGAATATGCACACTGACATTCCCAAGTAAGAAAAATTACACAGCAACCTGGAAGAAGCTTTTAATTTATTTACAATATCCTATTTTAGTTTACCAAACGCACAGGAAGGGTGTAAAAGTGCTGACACATTGACAGGACTGTGTGACGGCTCTCTAGCAAAAAAAAAATTATTGGATATTAACTTCTGCCATTTCTGAGGTCAATATTACAGGTTGCCAAAATGTATTTTCAACCTAATAAAGTCTGTACATCAAAGCAATTATTTACACAATGCAATACAACAAGAGAGGATTGTGTGGCCTGCTCATGGACGAGAAGAGTTTCGAAGTAAAGATGACAATTTGCTGTCTGATGCCAGGGTATACCAAAAATTAAACTATAAAATTATAACAATTACATTCTATTTACAGCAAGCACTAAATAAAGTAGATTTAAGTGGACAATCCAGTCTTAAATATTTCATTATGAAGATTAATTAGAACAAGGGGGGGGGAAACCATTAAAATATACGCACACATAAATGAAGCTGCAACAACTAGTGACACTTAGAACTACTGTACAGAAGAAATCTATGAGAACATAGTTTACTTATAACGTGTACACTGCACACATATCTCTGTATTGCATTACATCGGTAAGCGCCATTATCTGAAGTGCACAAAACATTTGAAATGGAGTAGGAAAACTCACAATTATGTCCCTCTTCATTTTCTCGAAAAAAGTCCTTACAGACATAATGATACAAACAGAACAAGCAAAATTAAGTGAAGGCGTATGAAGCTTGGTGTTAAAAATCTTGCCACAGCTGTCATCTACCTCTATCTGTGAATACCAGGCGATGATACAGACTGCAAACCAAAGCATCAGTGTTTAAATGTGGGGAAAAGCCAACACAGAAAGAGCATACTTTGTTCTTTAGCACTTTTCTCTGATACAAAACTATGTACGCAGTGAGAATTATCAACAACTGAAAAATTCAAAAGTGAATTTAAAATTTAAGACCAAAATAGCTGAACTAAAAAAATTTCTCCAAGTTAGCTGTGCTTCCAGTTCAGATGATCTGACCTTAAAATTTGTAATTCCCAGGGGAAGTGGCTTAGCGATCCATCAAGATGCTGCGTAATCTGCTAGCTCTGTGGACCATCGGCATTCTTAAGCGTGTAGACAAGCTTCCTTAACCCCAAACCACAGCATACTTATCTGGGGGAAGGCTCCAGGGAAGCATGGTTTCGAAATCAGCCAAAAAAGTTACGGCACGGACATCGCCGAAAGCACAGGCCCAAGATGGCGCCTCCAGACCACGCTCTATAACATGCATAGCTTGGAGGAATGACAAGACAGGGGGGATATGATAGAAACATTTAAATACATATAGGGAATTAGCAAAGTAAAGGAGGAGACTATATTTAAAAGCAGAAATACTACCACAACAAGAGGACAGTCAAATTAGAGGGGAAATGTTTAAAAATAATATCAGGAAGTATTACTTTACTGAGAGGGTAGTGGATGCATGGAATAGCCTTCCAGGGAAGTGGTGGAGGTTAACACAGTAAAGGAGTTTAAGCATGCATGGGATAGGCATAAGGCTATCCTAACTATAAGATAAGGCCAAGGACTAATGAAAGTATTTAGAAAGTTGGGCAGACTAGATGGGCCGAATGGCTCTTATCTGCCGGCACATTCTATGTTTATATGGTTTTTTTTTTTTTCTTGCGATCCACAGGATGCTGCAGGACCTTCAAGACTCTCTGCAGTCAGACCTGGCTAAAGTGGCAAGAGACACAAGGGCAGACACACAAGTCCTGTGAAATAGAACATCCCATTTAGAAGACGAGAAGAATTAACTGCGACCCACAGCACGTTGCCAGATGCTTACACAGAGCTCTGCACAAAAGTTAAAGGACCACTATAGTGCCAGGAAAACATACTCTTTCCTGGCACTATAGTGCCCTGAGGGTCCCCCTCCCGCCGGGCTCTGGGGGGAGGAAGAGGTTAAACTTACCTCTTTCTCCAGCGCCGGGAGGAGCTCTCCTCCTCCTCTCCGCCTCCTCGGCTGAATGCGCATGCACGACAGGAGCCGCGCGCGCATTCAGCCAGTCCATAGGAAAGCATCCTCAATGCTTTCCTATGGACACTGGCGTCTTCGCACTGTGAAAATCACAGCGAGAAGCGCAGAAGCCCTCTAGCGGCTGTCAATGAGACAGCCACTAGAGGCTGGATTAACCCATTTATAAACATAGCAGTTTCTCTGAAACTGCTATGTTTATAGAAAAAAGGGTTAAACCTAGCTGGACCAGGCACCCATACCACCTCATTAAGCTGAAGTCGTCTGGGTGCCTATAGTGGTCCTTTAATCGACTCACAGATAAAGTGGCTGATCATGAGGACAGAGATCGGCGCATTAGGGGTTTCCCGGAGGAGGTGCTGCCGACGGAATTAACAGCCTATGATGCTGACCTTTTTCTTGCATTGGTTCCTGAGTTGACCACTCAAGATTTGCTATTGGACAGAATCCATTGCTTGCCGAAGCACCTCGCAGCTACGAGCAGTCTCCCACCAGAGTATCCAGGGACTGGAACGTGGTCGCCAAGGCTTAGTGACTCTTATCCATCTGTACCTTACTTGGTACCTTTATGGTCACCAGTGCCCTCAGGTTTTGGAACTTTGCTTTTCATATAAGGGTGTTTCAATCACTCCTTTAGTTTCTCCTCAATTCCGTTGGAGGCGATTAAGTTAAGCAACCAGATTTCATGGGGATACGTTTCTTGCCCACACACATCACAAGCCAAAAGTGCATATGTGTACTCACAGGCCAAAAAAAAAAAAAAACACAATCCATAGTAGACACGTTTGCCTCCTATTAAGGAAAATTATATAACCTCAACGAATGTTCCCTCACCGAGCGACATTACCACATTTTTAGAAACACTACACCTCCCCAAACTGACGGCTCCCTTTGACAGTTTGGAAATATTGGAGGCAATCAAACACCTCTCCAAACATAAAGCGCCAGGGCCTGATGGCTACACAAATCTTTACTATCAAACTTATGCTGACATATTCTCCCTGCACATGACAAAGCTTTTTAACTCCTGCTTCTCTAAGGGTGCCCTACCTAGTGATATGTTAGTAGCACACATCTCCACCCTGCCCAAACCAGGCAAACCACCTACACAATTCCATAATTTTCGTCCCATCTCGCTCTTAAATAGCGACATCAAACTCTACACCAAGATCATTGCAAATAGATTGGCGGACATTCTTCCCCGGCTTATACATAATGATCAGTCAGGGTTTGTTCAGGGATGACAGGGCTAGGATAACACGAGAAAAATAATCAACATCATATCACACATGGGTTCAGCAAAACAGAGGTTTTCTCCTAGCACTCGATGCTGTTTCTGTTGTAAATGCATGCCCCATCCCTAACCCTCTTGTTCTGTACCCCTACCCTCCCCAGAGAGAATATGCCGGTTACTAATACCAGAACAAACTATGCATATCCTTAGCCACAGCCTGTGCAATAACCCCTGCGCAATCCTGCAAATAAAGAGGCTCTCCCTGGAAGAGCACAACAGGAAATACTCTAGGCAGCCCTTTGTACGCATAACCAGGCGTACAACGGTCATGTACAATGTGGGATGTATGTCTGGTATGATTATCTCGATGTACGCTCTCCCTGAATGTACTTTGTTTCTTTCCCTTCTTGACCCTTTATGCTACAAAATGAATAAAACTTCAATCAAAAAAATAATAAATTTGCAATTCCCTTTGATTTTCCAAGAATTCGCACTTTGGCGAATAACCCTGTACGTGTGACTATTTAGCAGTCGTTGCAAGGACAACCCTTTTTGTGATGCAATTACCTACATATTTATACAGAGGAGCTTAATTGCTGTACTTTATGCTCAATTGTAGTCGGAGCTTCATATACACCTTACCAATAGTAAGCTGGTCTGATGGTAGTTTTCCTGGCTAGGTAATTGGTCTACCAGAGACATGTTCGGCTCTCCAAGAATGAGAAGGCTATGTACTTTCAGTAAGAATTCTCGATAAGTACAGACTGTGCGCTTCTACATCAAAGGCCAATCTTTACAGCACTGAGATTTAAATTCTTCTTTAGCTTTGTTTAATCCAAATCAGGAAAAGAAAAAAAGAAAAAGAAAAAAAACACCCCATACAAAGTAATCCGTGCAAGAAGACTGAAGCTGTACAAATTCTGTAATAAAGGCATAAACACACAAAACGCAGACAGGGTAATCCAATCTACTAACAAAACACAAAGTATGCTTCAGTCAAAGCATGCAAGCAAATCTGTTATCAGGTAAAACGTACAGCGAATCCCAAATGGGGTCTTCAGGAACAGATTATTCCTTGATTCGGTGAGCTCAAAATCTAAACACGTCAACTATCTTACAGAAGGAAAGGATGCGTTTGGCTATAGCAACATTTCCAGGCTGCCTTAGATAACATTGTTTTTAGCTGTATAACTAGGCATTTCATGGGAACAATGTACAAAATTAATGGCATTCTGTGCTCTTCCTTGATACATCTACAAGATGCAAAAAAAAAAATCAATGCGTGACATTCATTAGTGATGGGCGTTGCAGAGGAAAGAGATAATGATATTTTAAATTTTAATAAATTGCTTTTCCAGGAAAAACATTATGCATGAAATATGGATCAGATTTGTAGCATGAGGCTGTATGTTCATGCAACATTTACACTTAATTTAAAAATATTTGCAAAATATAAAAAAAAAAATACTAATTCAGACAAAGACCTTAATCCCATTGTGATTTTACAAATCAATCCACACACAATGAATACTTTTCATTTTAAGATGTTCTTCAAATGAGTGATTAAAGGAACACTCCACTTCCTAAATACCCAAAAAGATCACTGTTTAGTAAATATACCCCAATGGAAAATCATGCTTTTGAAGAGACATTATAAGAACCAAAACAACTTTAGCTAATGAAGTTTTTGTATGTATATTATGCCCACACAGTCTCACTGATGAGTTATCTGCCATTTAGGAGTTAAATCACTTGTTTATGAGCCCCACCTTCTTGCATGTGACTTACACAGCCTTCTTAAGCACTTCCCGTAAAAAGAAACCTAAATTTTAAACTTCTTTTATTGTATTGTCTTTAATTTAGAATTTCTTATCTCATTTGTTCTAGAGGCTGCAGGAGCCTCCAATCTGTGAATAAAAATGAAAGGAACACTATAGGGTCAGGAACACAAATGTGTATTCCTGACCCTAAATTACAGATCTCTTGTCTGAAGTCTTTGCAAGCTCTCCCCTTCTAACCCACCACAGACTTTGTGTTTGTCCAATCACATACTTTTTCATGCAGCTCAATGAAAGGTTTCTGCAATGCAGCCAGCGAGGATCCCTTTTTGCATGTAAAAAATCATAATTTAAAATAGTGTTACTGACTAGTGATGTCCTGTAGAATCACACAAAATCATATAGCCCAATTAGAGCAGGATCAGGAAATGTTGAGTTTAGTGTCAGCATATGACCGCTCATACAGGCTGCTATGTCCAAGCCTTGGAGGGTTTTTTTTCTTCTTTTTATTAGTATTTTATTCATGGCATGAAATAAACAGAACAGTACAATTCCAAAATGTTAGGAGTATTACGGACAATACAATAATAAAGTATGCCACTGAAACGGTGAAGTGAAACAAAGGAAACCAGACGATGCTTTGTACCATATCATAATACAAGTGATGCATAAAGGAAAGTTGTCATTGCGTGTTGGAGTTTATTTCTTAAAGGGACAGTATAGTCACCAGAAAAACTACAGCTTAATGCTGCTTCTAGTAACCCTCTAGTGATTTGAAGTGGTCATGGTTCGCTATCAAACAATGCACAAAGCGAGTTTAACCCCTTTGCTGCTTGGAGTACAACTCCACATCAGGCAGCATAATTGGGGCATCATTACCCAGTCCAGAACAAAAAATAAAAGTTCCTGGCTGGTTATTGTCCAGCCTAAACATATTTCTATGCACAGAGTTGCATTCACTGGCTGAGAGTGGTCAGCTGACACGGCAATGAACAGCCAGCGGGATCACCATCCGGTTTCTGCAGCTCTGCAGAAGCCAGATGCATGTTACCAGTCCACAGAGCATAGGGCATTCAGCGCTTAGCAGGGGCCCAGGTAAGACTAAGAAGTTGCCCCATTACCAGGAAATGGGCCAGGATACTCCTGGCACCATAACCACTACACCAGGTTGTAGCAGTTATGATGCCTAGAGTAACTTTTAAGCATTTTTCTTCAAACTATTTAAAACTGAGCACAATCCACTGTTTAGAACGTAAGTTCCAACAAATTTGATCGCAGGTGGCATGGAAAAAAAAAAAAAAAAAGAGCTAAGAAATACCTTCTGCAGTTTATTCAGTAATCTATAGTAAGTTGAAAACCAAAACGCAAACGTTATGCTAAGATAGCGGGGCACAGTTAAAAAAAAAAAAAAAAATTCCAAATCAGCGCCAGTTACCTAAATTTCACAATTCAGTTTAAGATTTACTCCAATATTGTGTTTAGCAACTAGATCTCTAAGGCATACTCAATAAATGAGGAAATAACGGAATTATTATTTTTTGCCATCTCCTTGCAAACTTTCCACAATTTTTGGCTTAGTGAATGAAGCATACGGCCCCCGTTCTGGCACGGGAGGCCTTGAAGTTTAACAATTGGCCATGTTGAGCAAACTTTGACTCTACTCCTTTCCCCCTCTCAATTGCAAATGCATGAATTTGCCTACTATCAAAGTACAAACATTTTATTCTCTTATCACACACAACCACCAAATAGCTGCTGCTGATGCCCACTGCACAAATAGCAGCACAAGGAAGAATGGTGGATTTCTAGGGGGAAATGGGGTGGGAGGGGAGCAGTCCCCCACCCAGTGTAACTGTATCATGACATACTAGATACCGAGAAAGTACATTTTATTTTGCATTTGTCTGTAAATAGAACCAGGTCTGTCCAAATCAGAAAACTCCTCCAGTAATTTTCAACTAAAAACTGCAGAACAATATCATTCAAATCAACAAACCAAATTCTTGAGATTCCTCATTAAATCACGTAGTTGTGGAGTGCTCCACCCTTTGCTAGATCATTAACCGTTCATGGTGACTGGCCCTCTGCTCCAATATCTTGCTCTATTGTCTGATCGTGAACAATGCAAGGCGTCCCTTCCTGTGGCAAACACAGGAACCAGGGGCACAGGCTGAGAGAGCCATAACCATTTGCAAGCAACTTAAAAATACTTAATTCTACTTTACGCTGCATTTCCAGATGCGATCGCAACATAACATGGAGAGTGCAAAACTGCATTCATGTTATTGCGGCCCTGTTTGATGCAGCTGCTACAAGCAGCACCAGTGAAAGGGGACATATCCTCACCCTAGCTGTAATCACTTCCCATAGTCAGATATAAGGAGGCAGGAGCCAGTTGGAAAGGCGTGCACAGAGTCACATAAACATTGCTGTTGGCTGCAGCTGGCGATGCCTTCAATAGCCTGATATAATCCTTCAAAAGCCAAAAGCCAAGCAGCCGATCCCACCGTTTGGCCATTAAAAGGATCTGTCACATTTTTCACAGATTGCGTTGTGTTATAAGCTACATTTTCCTGATTATAGATTTAGATCAGGCGTGGCTGATGTAAATGCTATAGGACTACAGTGGCAATGATCCATTTCCAGCCTTGAGGGTAGCCAAGCATTATGGGTGCTGGGGATCTATCTACTGTAAATCTTATCTGCCCTCTAGAAAGGAATTACCAGGACCTTTTATATAAATAACTAAAAACTTAGTGTGGTTTCATCCAGGGTGTGTGGAAATTGTATTTAAAAAAAAAAAAAAAGTCTTGGCACAAAAGTTACAATTTGCAGACCCTGCTTAGACATTGACATTGAAAGGGTTATTCACTGAACTCTGAATTTTCCCAGATTAAACCTGAAAGAAAAATCGGAGACCAAAATAGTTTATATGGAAAAATAATCCAAAGCTATTTTTTTTCCATTCAAATTTAGGCTGAAAAATAATATCCGTATCATGTGTTTTGGCTGGGTGGATGCCGTATGTAATGCGTGTCTGGTGTGTGCAGACTGTATGTAATGTGTGTCTGTTGTGTGCAGACTGTATGTAATGTGCGTGTGCTCTGGCTGTATGCCATATGTGTGCCTGGTGTGTGCTAGCTAGCTGTATGTTTTAGTAGTATGTGTGTCCGATGTGTGTGCCCTGGTTCTCCTACTCTCACTAACCCTCAAGCAAAATCCAATTGCTCCTTGCAGTTCCGGCACTCACTGAGTGCATGCTGGAAGACCCACTCAAGAGTGCCGGTACAGCATTTACATAGGTCTGCAATTTTAGCGACCATTCTCCGTGCCCCAAACACAACAACTGCCTGTCCTGGGCATGGACAATACAAATTCTACATCCCTGCCTCATCACTCCAAACAGCACAACCTGCAGGGAAAAGGTATTCATGTGTAAACAGTGGGGTATTTACCACTTGCTGAATCTACAGAGCAAAAGTAATATATTAACCGTGCATATGCTACAAGACATCAAAGTATTAAATGCAACTCTTGAAGGAGAGAGTGTTAACTAGGAAGTAAAAATTACCTGGGTAAAATATCTAATCTGTAACAAATTTAGACTATTTGGCGGTGACGGCATTGCTGTTTTGGGGACATCATTTATTTTTTAGACCTGTATAGACAGCCGTAGTATTTAGCTTATTTAATGCAGCGCTGAAGCAGGCATTTTGTAGAATACTATTTTTTTTATTTTTTAAATGTGTGCGAGATAAAGTACACAATTTGTTAAAGTTATCTGCCATGGCAGGTATTTTTAAAACCATTTTTTTTTTTTTTTTTTAAAGACTACCAATAGTCTAAGAAATAGTGGAAATAAATTTACCCCTAGTCACCCCAGATACACATACAGCAAGCACACACACATTACACATTACATACAGTCAGCACATACAGCCAGCACACGCATGTTACATACAGCCAGCACACACCTGACACACATACGGCATACAGCCAGCACACACACATCAGACACACATACAGTATACAGCCAGCACACAGGGCCTAGTGTGTATTCAATGACTTTCAATAGAGAGTAGCATTAAAGCCTGGCAAGCAGCATGGGACTTCAAATATTACGCCCTGTTTAAGACCCTTTCCACACATTGAGGAAAACTGGGTTTATAATTTGGGTTTGTATGAAGGATTAAATAGGCCCTGTATTGGCAGGAAATAAAAAAAAAAGGACTGATGAATATCACACAGTCTACTTGTCCTTCTTTTGGAGAAAGTATCAGTTGTCTGTTGATTCCCAGACAATAATTGTGTCTATAACCATCTTGAGTGAATCAAAGGACCACTGAAGTCACCCAAGCCATTACATTTCAATGAAGTGACTTGGGTGCAGTGGCTCTTTCATTTTTCTCTGCACTGTAAAACAATTTAAAAGAAACAGTAATGTTTAAATTGCAGTGTTAAATAAACCTTTGGTGGCTGTCGCATCAAGTATGACAGCGTAAAAGTTGGTCACATGATGGGAAGCCCCAAAAGGAAAGCATTGATTGAAACACGTTACCTAATAATTTGCATACAAACTACCCTAAGGCACTGATAAAGATATTTATTAGAGTGTCATGATCTGAAAAGTGGTGTAAAATTGTAAAAGTTGAACAATTAGTACTGGAATGAGGCTGCTTATTGGCTTTCTATGGTAACTGTCCCACTTAAGATCACAAAGGTTTTGTTGTTATTACGCTGGAGTGTTTTTTTAATAGTTCCTTTTTATACCATAATTTACTTACAATTCTTTCATTCTAATTGTTAATCTTTGAAAATACATTTTTTCCAAGAGGTTGAGTTCTCAATGCTTACCACTGCAGACATTCTGACATATATATATACACACACATATATATATATACACACACATATATACACACACACATATATATACACACACATATACATATATATATATATATATATATATATATATATATATATATATATATATATATATATCTCACAAGAATCACACAGACATTTGAGTGTGGTCAGTCGTAGTGCTGCATACGGAGCTAGCTAGACTTACAGTGAGAATCCCAAAAATGTAATTCTAAACCACACAATATAAACAACAAGGATAACCAGAAACTACACCTTTAAAAATGGTGTACAGTGACTAAGAGAGTTCTTGGATCAGATTTTCAGCAGATGATGCAAGATTTGGGGAGGACTCCAAATCTACTTTACCCAAAACAAAAGTACGGTGCAGAGGACTATCAAACCGTGATAGAATTATGGCCTAACCCAGCGGTTCCAAAACTGTATGCCATGGCGCCCTGGGGTGCCGCGACGTGCACACAGGGGTGCCGCGGAATGTTTCCCTGGAGCTATGAGTATAACAGGGGCCCATTTGGGTGCCGGGGTCCTTTAAACCGCGTCCGGGCCCCTGTAATGTCGGCTGGCTGGGAGGAAGTAACAGCCTGTCACTTCCTCCCAGCATCCTGCATGGAGACAGTGCAGGAGGAGGCAGCTGAAGCATGAGGGGAGAGGATCAGGAAGAGCTCCAGACCTCTCAGTTCCAACAGCAGCAGGACTCCAAGCCAGCCTCCTGGCACATAAGGTAAGATAATAGTGTGTGTATGTGTATATAGCAGTGTATGAATGTGTGTCGTTGTTTGTGAGTGAGTGTGTATATATATATCAGTGTGTGCATCTGTGTGTTTTTATGTCAATGTCTGTATCATGGTGTGGGCATGTATCAATGTTTGTGTGTGTCAGGGTGCATGTGTGTATATGTCAGTGTCTATATGAATTTGTGTGTCTGTGTATTTATATGCATCTGTGTGTTAATGCGCATGAATATCTGTAAGTATGTATGTATGCGCATACATCCAAGCAGTCAAACACCAGCACAACATACAAGCTCACTCCTGCAATCTAACACAAATATTATATACAAACATACCCCTGCATTCAAACTCAAAAAAAATATTCAAACACACCCCTTCACTCAAACACAAATGTACATCCACATTTAAAAGTGAACATTACATTCAGACACACCCCTGCAATCAAACGCAAACATTACATACAAAAAACAGCCCTATATTAAAAACACAATAAATGTATATATGCACCCCTTCAAAACACCAACACTGTACATTACACTATAGCGCCAGTAATTGCCGCAGCGCTGTACAAATATACAACATAGAAATTTGCCTTGGAAAAATACTGGAATATTAAGGGCGCATTGAAACTAAAAAGTTTGGGAACCACTGGCCTAACCTATTTTGCTTTTTAGTATCCTTCCTATTAATGTATTTTGCTGTTTTTCCTTTTATTGTGTAGCTATACCACAGAAATGCACAGTGTGATCTCACCTGATGTCATTTTTTGATCTTATATTGGTCATTGTTCAGGTGTTGCTTATTTAGCAGAAACTTTTTTTGAATTTTAAATATTAAGAAATGAATGGAGGCACATCGAACAAAGCACGCTGGCAAATTCTATTTTTTTTCTTCCCTTGACACTAGAAAGCAGAGGAAGCAAAAAACATAATTTTACTATGCCTAACAAACTACAAGTAAACTTTTACTAATTAGAGAAAAACAAAATGAACACAAAATATCTTTGTATGATTTGGATTTGGATGCAGACACAGTCAAAATATACTTTAATAGTCTCCAAGAAAAATACAGGATTGGTCTTGCGACAAACCCACACTACTCTACAATATTGGCATACAGCTGCAAGGTCCTCTGCTAGTTTATTGCACAGCTCTTGACTATTCTGGACACTGGAAAATGAGTGATGTGCAAATTTTGATTTTAAAAGTTAGTGTTGCTGTGAAAGACCATATAAATTTCTTTCAGTTTCAGTGTGTAAACTACTTTCAAATTGCAGGCTTAGACAAACACCTGGAGATCAGGCTAAAAAATAAAATTACCACTTTATTTTTGACATATATTCTATAGTATTTATAGTGCGTAAAAAAAAATTGTACATCCCAGAGAAGTCAGCAGTCCTGATTTCATACAAACTCTTCAATAGTATGATTATACTGTAGCTAGGGATTCTGGGAAAGAATCTTCTAATTAAAGGTTACTATTTTAAGAATAGTCCCAGTGATGGCCTAACCATGGCACTGCAGATACTTTATAAACTATTTTTCTCGGGATGCTAAGCTTGCATATAGGCAGTGAAGGTTAAATTTGGCACCCAATGTGTTTGTGCACTGCTTTTCCCGTGAGGAACAGACAGCACTAAATGGAGATGTTATCAGATGTACACAAAGTATTTGAAATATAGCCGAGGTTAGAGGCACAGTGCCAGAATTCAACCTTGCATTCAGCCTTTATCATCCCTAACTGGAATCATCAGCAAAAAGATGACTTCTGGCAAACTATTGTGAAGATGATACGCGACAGGAAGCATACGCAATATTTAACCTAGAAAGAAAAGTTGTGTGTTTTTTTTTCTCTTCACCAATTTAGCAGTTCATTGCACTAGACATGTTGGTGATAGCAAAAGCATGGGAGACAATTTAAGGGACACCCTAGTCACCAAAACAACTATCATAATGTAGCAGTTTTGGTGTATAGATCCTGCCCCTGCAGTGTCACTGCTCAATTCCCTGGCATTTAGGAGTTAAATCATTTTTTGTTTTAATACAGCCCTAGCCAACCTACCAGCATGTGACTTGCACAACCTTCCTAAACACTTGTTAAGAGAGATTTAATGTTAAAACTTCCTTTATTGCACAATCTGTTTAATTTAGAATTTTTATCTCCTGCACGGATAATCACTTGCTAGATCTTACTGGAGCCTCCCGTGTGTGACCCAAGTTTAATTCACAGAGCAGGAGATTAAACCTTCTAAAGTAAGTTATCACCTGAATGAAAATGAAACAATTTTTCTTTTTATGCAGGCTGTGTGAGTCACAGTCAGGTGAGGTGTGGCAAGGCTTGCATTAACAGAAAAAAAAAAAATGTGATTTAATTCCTAAATGGCAGATAGACTTCAGAGGCATGATCTATACACTAAAACTGCTTCATTAAGCTAAAGTAGTTTTGGCGACTATAGTGTCCCCTTAAGATACACTGTAGAACTAGGAAATATTCTTTAGCAGGAGGTCACACTGATTTCACAAATAAAGTACCCACTAAAATGTAAAAAAAAAAAATTAAAAAAAAATTGTTATGCTTTTTTAATAGCTCCCTGCGCTTAAAGGGACACTATAGTCACCCAGACCACTTCAGCTCAATGAAGTGGTCTGGGTGCCAGGTCCCTCAGGTTTTAACCCTTCATAGAGAAACTGCTATGTTTACATTTGGAGTTAAGCCAGCCTCTAGTGGCTGTCTTCTAGACAGCCACTAGAGGCGCATCTTCGACGCTGGAGGCATATTATGCCTCCATCGCGCAGAGCGTCCATAGGAAAGCATTGAGAAATGCTTTCCTATGGACATTTTGAATGCTCGCGCATTTGTCTCCGCTGACGTCGGCAGGAGAGGAGAGGTCACCAGCGCCGAGGGAATAAGGGGACCCTGAGGGTGGGGGCAACCTTAGGGCACTATAGTGTCAGGAAAACCGCTTTGTTTTCCTGACACTATAGTGATCCTTTAACAAATCTTTGCTCTAAAGCAGGTTCCTCCCGCAGGTGAAGATCCATACAGTAGAGAAATTGGAATAAAATAGTATATGAAAAGAAGGTATGTACATAGATTCACTCCACAGTAAAGGTTGTAAAAGTTAAACCAGTGACCACAAACAAAGTGAAAACTGAAACTGTTGTGGGATGCAGAATCCAGTTCCAACACAAGTTAATACAGTGTTATTGCTGCCTCGGACAGAAATATATGACTATAATGCACAGAAATATGACA
This sequence comes from Pelobates cultripes, assembly GCA_933207985.1. Taxonomy (NCBI): domain Eukaryota; kingdom Metazoa; phylum Chordata; class Amphibia; order Anura; family Pelobatidae; genus Pelobates; species Pelobates cultripes. The sequence goes on along the minus strand of OW240922.1, from coordinate 96,382,580 downwards.
CTTTTCTTGCTCCCAAAAAATGCAAATTCCCCTACAAATTTTAACCAACCCTTGCCACAAATCAAATGAGAAAAACTGGTACGATCACAAAACATACGAGCAACATTGAACTGTCAAATATAGCATTTAATTTAGAGAGTTGGAAAATAAACCCACATTAGTTCAAAACAGAACATACCTATAAAAGGGTTGTTAATTAAAAAGAGTTGACCTATGGAAATCCGAGTAATAAACCAATAACACTGTGGCAGCTAGTGGATTAATAATCAACTTTCAATAGCAGTGTTGATTTCAGAATCATTTTACAGTGTACAATTTTTGTAGAGAGCTCATTTACAATGTAACATCACTATATAGAGTTCAAATAAAGGGTTTACATTATACTGGTAACATGTGTAACTGCCATGCACAAAATGTCAAATTTATACTATGTGCATACAGAGTAATAACTATGCATAATAAGCAAACATTGGATAAACTATGTACAGCCATACATATGGAATATAGAGTGTGTACCGCCTGTATCCAGTACAGTGTATAGGGTGTTACAGCCTATTCCCAGTGATCATTAATAATTCCATCTGATTGATTCCCTGACTCTCCCAGGCCCAGTCTTATACAGCCCATGCTGACTTTAACTGTCAACGTTTATTCACTAAACTGTAAACTGTGGTGAAGACAATAGAACTGCCGAATTCAGGACAAAATAGCCAAGCAGTAACTTTTTGCCCCAAATTCTGTAATCTGAGTTTCAATGTGCTATAACCCATTGTTTCGTTAATAAACACCCCATCATGTCTGCCAATATTTCTGCCAGGCACCGTTCTGGTAGTTTGGGATAAATTCAACCGAAGTATTTATGTACTAATTGTGGAGAAATTACAATAAAAATGCAAGATTTTGTACCAAATGGCTAATGTTCAAAAGTTGGAGAATGTTTTCCATTTGACAACTTTAGGTTTAATTTGCAGTTGCTTTGTAATTTCTCCTCAATTTCTGGGTTAGTGAATAACCCCAACTATAATGTCAGTCCATGTTATCCCGACTATGGGGTATATTCTTTAAATATAGGAATTGTACGTTTCAGCCCAAATGGAAGAATTGAAAAGATTCAAAGAATCTTGGAAACTCTGGCCTTCAATCTACAGCTTTTTTTTTTTTTTTTGCTTTTTTTTAAAGTTTCATAAATCTCCAAAGTCAATGGCAATGTCATCCAGCAACCATCTCAATCTTACTCATCTCTACTCTTTCCTCCTTCTTACATCTCAATCTCTCTCGGGGCAAAGTTTCCCAGTCACTGAGAATCTCTCTCATGCCAGGGCTGCCTCCCACAGAGAATTACTCACAAAAGTGAGAATTTAAAGTGAATTTCAAATTCAAGGCTATATTAGTGAACAAATCTGTCTCTGGTTGTGTCTTGCTCTCTCTCAGGGACCCAGTCTCTAGTTTTGTGTGTGTGTGTGTGTCTCTCTCTCTCTCTCAGGGGCCCAGTCTCTGGTTTTGTGTGTGTGTCTCTCTCTCTCAGGGGCCCAGTCTCTGGTTTTGTGTGTGTGTCTCTCTCTCTCTCTCTCTCTCAGGGGCCCAGTCTATGGTTGCGTGTGTGTGTGTCTGTCTCTCTCAGGGGCCCAGTCTCTGGTTGCGTGTGTCTCTCTCTCTCAGGGGCCCAGTCTCTGGTTGTGTGTCTCTCTCAGGGGCCCAGTCTCTGGTTGTGTGTCTCTCTCAGGGGCCCAGTCTCTGGTTGTGTGTGTGTCTCTCTCAGGGGGCCCAGTCTGGTTGTGTGTGTGTGTCTCTCTCTCTCTCTCTCTCAGGGGCCCAGTCTCTGGTTGTGTGTGTGTGTGTGTGTGTCTCTCTCTCTCAGGGCCCAGTCTCTGGTTGTGTGTGTCTCTCTCTCTCAGGGGCCCAGTCTCTCTGGTTTGTGTGTGTGTGTGTGTGTCTCTCTCAGGGTGCCCAGTCTCTGGTTTTGTGTGTGTGTGTGTGTGTGTGTGTGTGTGTGTCTCTCTCTCTCTCTCTCAGGGGCCCAGTCTCTGGTTTTGTGTGTGTGTGTGTGTCTCTCTCTCTCTCTCTCAGGGGCCCAGTCTCTGGTTTTGTGTGTGTGTGTCTCTCTCTCTCAGGGGCCCAGTCTCTGGTTGTGTGTGTGTCTCTCTCAGGGGCCCAGTCTCTGGTTGTGTGTGTGTGTGTCTTTCTCTCTCAGGGGCCCAGTCTCTGGTTGCGTGTGTGTCTCTTTCTCTCTCAGGGGCCCAGTCTCTGGTTGCGTGTGTGTCTCTCTCTCTCTCCCCGGCTGTGTCTCTCTCTCTCTCTCAGGGGCCCGGTCTCTGGCTGTCTCT
>OW240922.1:96362633-96380156 GCA_933207985.1 Pelobates cultripes | reverse complement strand
CTCAGGGGCCCGGTCTCTGGCTGTCTCTCTCTCTCAGGGGCCCGGTCTCTGGCTGTCTCTCTCTCTCAGGGGCCCGGTCTCTGGCTGTCTCTCTCTCTCAGGGGCCCGGTCTCTGGCTGTCTCTCTCTCGGGGGCCCGGTTATCTCCGAGGCCTGCAGGGACCCGCCCCGGGTGTCACGCACCGTGTATCCGCCGTTCCCGGTGTCTGTGTCAGTCAGCGTTCAGTCCGTGTCCCCGCTCTGCTCTCCTCCTCCAGCGCCGCCATCCCCAGCCTCCGCCTCCTCCGCGCTGCGACGCATGACGTCATTCGAACCCGCCCCGTCACAAGCCCCGCCCTCAGAAAAACAAGGAAACTTTCCAAACTTTATTAACAACTAACAATGAACACATCCGGGTTACCCGGCCCTCAGCCCCTCAGCCCGCTAGCAGGACCCGCATGGTCTCTATCAAGCCTCCCCAGCCCGGGGGACACAGACTTCACATCTCCGGGCAACCTCTCCAGCTCACCATGTACTAACAGCCTGTATGCCATGTCACGTGATCAGACACGGACTACACGAACCGGCATGCTTAGCGGTGCCAGAACGGATAGAACGTGATGACGTCACATGTTACTAGGTAACCTCGGAGCAGGATCGGGAATATAGAGACAGAGGGAGAAAAGAAAGGGATAAGAGAGATACCGGGACAGAGCGAGCCAGACACCGGGATAAGAGAGATACCGGGACAGAGCGAGCCAGACACCGGGGTAAGAGAGATACCGGGACAGAGCGAGCCAGACACCGGGGTAAGAGAGATACCGGGACAGAGCGAGCCAGACACCGGGGTAAGAGAGATACCGGGACCGAGCGAGCCAGACACCGGGGTAAGAGAGATACCGGGACAGAGCGAGACAGACACCGGGGTAAGAGAGACACCGGGGTAAGAGAGACAGACACTCGGTAAGAGAGATACCGACACAGAGCGAGACAGACACCGGGCAGAGAGATCGGGACAGAGCCAGACAGACACCGGGGTAAGAGAGATAATGGACAGCCGACAGAGCGACAGACACCGGTAAGAGAGGATACCGACAGAGCGAAGCCAGACACCGGTAAGAGGAGATACCGACAGAGCGAGCCAGACACCGGGGTAAGAGAGATACCGGGACAGAGCGAGCCAGACACCGGGGTAAGAGAGATACCGGGACAGAGCGAGCCAGACACCGGGGTAAGAGAGATACCGGGACCGAGCGAGCCAGACACCGGGGTAAGAGAGATACCGGGACAGAGCGAGACAGACACCGGGGTAAGAGAGACACCGGGGTAAGAGAGACACCGGGGTAAGAGAGACACCGGGGTAAGAGAGACACCGAGGTAAGAGAGACACCGGGGTAAGAGAGACACCGGGGTAAGAGAGACACCGGGGTAAGAGAGACACCGGGACAGAGCGAGACAGACACCGGGGTAAGAGAGATACCGAGACAGAGACACCGGGGTAAGAGAGATAGCGGGACAGACACCGGGGGAAGAGAGATAGCGGGACAGACACCGGGGGAAGAGAGATAGCGGGACAGACACCGGGGGAAGAGAGATAGCGGGACAGACACCGGGGGAAGAGAGATAGCGGGACAGAGCGAGACAGACACCGGGGTAAGAGACATACCGGGTCAGAGCGAGACAGGCACCGGGGTAAGAGAGATAATTGGACAGAGCGAGACAGGCACCGGGGTAAGAGAAATACCGGGCCAGAGCGAGACAGACACCGGGGTAAGAGAGATACCAGGACAGAGCGAGACAGACACCGGGGTAAGAGAGATACCGGGACAGAGCGACACAGACACCGGGGTAAGAGAGATACCGGGACAGAGCAAGACAGACACCGGGGTAAGGGAGGTAATTGGACAGAGTGAGACAGTCACTGGGATAAGGTTGGTACTGAGACAGGTACTGGGACAGGATGAGATATCAACACACTACCTTTCAACCTTTTTTGTTGGTAAAGCTACATTTACACCTGTGTAAGAGTTGATTCCATACTGTGTGCATCCCATATTTCAACTTTCACAGACAGGTTACCTTGAATATGTAGTAGTTGCAGAATATTCATTAGTGATCTTCCAATAAATCTCTGCTTATATTGGTGTTTACAGAGACGATTTTCAAGATGCCAGAGGTGAAATCCATGTTTCATGAGGTGCTTCCTAAACAAGGTGAAATACTATCAAATATTCATAAGTCTATAGGGAATTTATATCCCGATTGTAACTTTTGTGAATAACTTTAACTAGTTATAGTGTCTAATTTAGGCTTCAGACTGTTAACCATAAAATGCACATTGATGCACAAGATTACAAGTTGTCATATGACAGGCTTGGTTTTATTTTTCTATTTATTTAAAATAATGCTCAAACACTAATATATTTATGCAGATAATGCATAAATATAAATATCCTGCAATGGCCCGGCTTTCCCAGAGATCTCCTGCTTCTTCAGCAACATCCATTGACGCAAGGAGCTGGGTGAGATCTCTCAACCAACACTCCCCCCTCCGTATTGGTTTTCTAGGTTCCTGTTACTTTATAAATATGAAGTATTATTTCTTCTAACCAATGTGGCTTCAAGTCTTCTAATTCTGTTTTCGATGTGTCCTTTCATAGGACAGCTGTGTGTGGAGGATCTCCCCACAATGGTCTTATGCAAACCAAAGTTGCTGCCTCTGAAATCAGTGACCCTTGCCAAACTGGAAAAGATGCAACGTGATGCCCAGAACACTATTCGCCAGCAGGAACTTGCTCAGAGCGAGCAACCCTTGAACCAGTCCTAAGAATCTTGATTGGTTCATGTAAGATGGTCGGAATATAGGCACAAATTGAGCAGAATGTTTAGTGAGAGTAATGTGCTGCATTAATCGGTACAGGCAGTGTAAGAACTTCTATTTTGCAATCCCACCCTGAGAAAATAATTGCCCCAAAAGATGAAAACACAATATTCTTTTCTTCTAAACTATTCTTGTGAGACCTGTATAGTACACTGCAAACCCACGCTTTGCTTAGTCTTCTAGCATTCAGTTTAAAGTATGTCTGTTTTAAAAGGGGTGCCTGCTTCTTGATCACATCACTAGAGCAATTTATGCACTTTGTATTTATACCTTAATAAAGAGCATTAAGATGAAAAATAATACTTTTGTAATGATTTTGTAACATAAGTAACAGGTAATGAGTCTTCATAGCCTCTGCTAAACTGTGAGGAAGTAGCCAGTGAATTTGGTCATCACAACTTTTCCTCCATCCTTAGCTGTAGCATTTCTCCTATGAAAGTTCATCATGACATCTTGGCTGTCTATGTTTCTCACAGGTTTAGGAAAACTAGTTTTATGATGAACCTAAGATCAGAAAAGCACTAAATAGTACGTCCTATGGGTGGTTTCCACTCTGATGATCTCACCAAATGCAACCGATTCCTTATGTAATGGTACAGGATATATAAAATCAAATGTGAGCCTTTCTGAGTTGTAGCGAACAGGACAAGTGATATCACGTAATCCATTTTTGGCATATCTTTTACTCTGTAATCCATTAATATAGGCAGTTATTCTATGTACAGACAACTTTCAAGCTTCTTGGATTTTACAGGTTCTCAAAAAATATCTTGGAAATGAATATACAAAAGATTTATTATGTTTAGAACAAACCCAAAATAAAACAAATAGTCATCAGGAACTTAAAATACCATGCGCCTTTGTCTGCACAGATGCACATTTGTAATTTACAAGTGATATTGATCCCATAAAATGTCATGTATTTTCATAGTGATTTAAAAAAAAATTACCATTAACAGGTCCCTTCGTTAGACCTCTGAAGGAACAAACCAAACTTTAAATATCTGATGTCATAATGCAATGTCCCACTCATTTAAAGGTTTGTACAGGACACTTTATGCCAGAATATGGTTATGGGGACTAGGTTAAAAATCTTAATGGGGTTAAACAGAGAGCAGGCAATTATCTTGCAAAGTTAAAGTGCCCGTCGATCTATAATGAGGTAAGGAGGTCCCTATAATTCTGCACTGTAGCAAAAAGGCCATTCCCCTATTCGGAGATGGGAGCCTGTGTTTGGTATATGGTAAAACGAGCAATGAGGGAGATTTAACAAAAAAGTGTTCTGTTCTAAAAAGTGGTGCAGATTGTAAAAGGAGAGGAGTCGCCAATGCAATGTGCCCACTAGTTTCTATGGTAAATGCCCCACCTTTTGAGTACTTAAAGCTGCACTGTCATGCCATATTTACCTTTTCCCAATCACTTCCTGTTTCCTTCTCTCTTTTTCACTCTGTAAAGAGCTTCAGGCGGCTGCAGCACTGCTTCCTGTCAGTCCGGCCGGGTACAGGAAACAGAAACTCTGCGCAGTACAGGATCCCTATGCACTACACACCATAAGCACACACATTAGATCCTCTACAATAACACATCCCCTACACACTCCACTCCCTGTGAGGAAACTCATGGGTGGGAGGAACGTATAAGTGGACTTATGAGTGGGCCTTATGGGCATACTTACCGTCAGGCGCTGGGACCCAGACCTTGAGCTGTGTATGGGGCCCCCAAAAAATGGAGCTGCTTTCCATTCTCCCAGAACATTGAATTTTGTGACCACAGTTGCAAACAGCCTCCAGAGATCCTGTTCTACACCAGACCAGTGGAGCCAAACTGCAGCCCATCGTCATCCTCATCTGGTTGTAAGTAGGCAATCTAGTATATTATTAGTGACACTAATTATAATTTTAGCTTAATGAAGTGGTTCTGCTGTCTCTAGCTGGTTCCTGCAGGCTTTTTAATGTAAACACACACTGTGTCCAGCACTGGCTTTAGTTCACATGGGGGCGGCAAATATTTCTTTTGCCAAGGGCGGCAAAAATCCTTGCACCAGCTCTGATCCTGGGCAGGTGCACCAATCTACTGGTGACCCACAGGAGGGGAGTGCACTGATTGCACAGCACTCTCCTCCTGCCCAGACCCGTCTTTACCGCAGCGCAAGTGCCCTCTGCCCCTAATTTACAGTGGCTCACACTCACAGCAAGCAGTGCCTGGAACCCTTTGCAGAGACGGGAACAAAGAAGTTCTGCGGCAGCTGGCCATCCTGCAAGCATTACATTAACCAGCTGTTCCCCATGCAGCCACAGATGGTGCTGTGCTGCGAGAATAGGATTACTCTTCACTTCCTCCCAGCCTACAGAGCAGCGCATGGGGGAGAGAGGGGAGGAGGCATGATTTAATCTTACAACAAATCCAGTAAGCAAATCTTTATAAATTTTTGGGGGGGAGGGGTCAGCTCTGTTTCCACAGTTTATTGGTGTTTACTCTGATGTCTGTATTAATTTTGAGTGAGTAACATCAGTGTGTGTCAGCAGGGCCAGCCGTTGGGGTGTACAAGCTGTGCGGTCACGCAGGGTGCCATGACAACAGAGGTTGGGGACACCAGCATATTCAATTTAAACGAGTCGCTGGTGGTCCACTGGTGCGCACCAGTAGTAAGTGCAGTCAGATTATATCCTCTCCCTCGTGGTTCCGGCGCTTAGTTAGAGAGTCAGAGCACAGGCTCAGAGATTCTCAGCCTGCACTCTGACAACATTGAAAGTCAGAGCCGTGAAGGAGTGGCTATGGCAAAGAGCTACTGATTAGCATAACATCAATATCCATTATAAAACCAGGAAAAGGTGGGCATGGATGGTGAACTGATTTGGTGGTGCAATGGGCCACTTGACTGGTTTTGCCACCAGGCCTAAGGCTGCCAGCCCTCCCCTGCCGGTCCCTATTCGCTCTGCCCAGCTACTTCTGAGACAGTACAAGTCTTGAATCAAAAAGCGTTGGACTAGAGTTACTAAGATGCTTTCAGGCTGTAAGTAGCACCCCACTCCCCAACTGCTTTAGCATCTCTTTTTGTGACACCCCACCCTGCGTACTGTTGGCTTCTGTACTATAAGAAAAGTTGGTTAAATAGTATAAAAGTGATATGTTTACTTAACTGTCCAAATCCAAATGTCTGTCCTTTGCTTGGGACCCGGCCCTGCAATTGTTCTTACATTACCTTAAACACAAGTTTCTGTAATCAAAATCCTTTTGAACGGGAGTCATTGTCACTTAAACAGAACCTTTGTGAATTTAGTCAATTCAAGACTTCAATGTACCTCAAAAGGTAAATAAGGGATACCCAACAAATAACGAATGCTCATGTACAGGTGTTTGTGCGTGAACAGAATTAATACCATAAACACTTCCCCTGACGTAATGTATGCAGACAACCTTAATCAATTATACTATTAAAGGTTAAATCTGTTTTGTAGCTATAACTAGAAAAACCGATAACGTATACCTTAAGAAATACACTGCAATGCCACCAATGTGTTCATGGCACACATTGCCTATTAGCAGCATTAAAGGAACACTCCAGAAATGTCTGTTATCCTGACGTTTGTAATATTTGACAGTTTGTGTTAAGAAAGTTCAGATTTTTATAACTGGGGCAGAAACATCTGCAGTAGGTTATCTACCTCTTGAGCTCCACAGTACCAATGGAAGTGACAGGTGCATTGAGCTAGAGCCTTACGGCCTTCCCCCCTTCTCAATGAGCTGCTCACGCACTCTTACTGAAAAAGGTCTGCAGCTTTTACAAGTGATTTATCCACATACCCCCAAAGAAAATAAGAAAAACAAAACACATGCATGTTATTTTTTTTGATCTGTCTAAGGAACAATCCATTGCCCAAATGTAGGGGTTTTTATCACTATTTGGCAGATATACCGCCAATGGAAAAATGCATTCAAATTTAGGTTTGTTATTTTTATATTATATATGTAAAAAAATTGTGTGCAAAATATCTTCCTATCTCTAAAGCCATTCCCTTTTCTCTGCCTGTGCAGGAGAATATGCCAATGTAAGGCTTCTCAATAAGAATCCTCTGTGTTGGGGCTGCAAGCACGCACGCACACACATGCTTCTCAATCAGCTGTAGGACAACTCCCTATGTTATTCAGTTCCATCTTATTTCCTCACCCCACGTGCTGGGGCATAAAAAGTTATTAATGTAACTAGTTTAAGTCTTAATAACGGAAGGCAGTTGCAGTCTGTAGCATAATGTAGAGAATTCAATACGGCCCTTACGCTCTGCTGAAGGCTTACGTCTATCTTCTGTCCGTACTCCCACCTCCGATGCTCGCCTTCAAGACTTCTCCGGGGCTGCATCGTTCCTGTGGAACTCACGTCCCTCCTCCGTTAGATGCTTACCCAGTCTCCACTCCTCCTAAAAAAAATCATTAAAAACCCACTTCTTCATAAAAGCATATCAATCAAACTGTTAACTCCCGACTGATTCCTCTCTTGCAACTGTCATTAGTCTAATACTATCCTTACCTTTTGTGTCACTTTACCCCACTCCCTCTAGTGTGGAAGCTCATTGAACTCAACCACTGTGTCCAACTTGTCTGATTACAACTACATGCCTGTTCGTCCACCCACTGTAAAGCACTGCGGAATTTGATGGGGCCGGTGTATAAAAACAAGGTGTGTTCACAAACACTCCCAGTAAATTAAATGTTAAGCCATAGTTAAGTGTGAAAAGAATTCAGGGTAAAACAAAATAACATTTACATATATTTATTTTTTATTGCAATGTTAAACACAAATGCACACACCAGCCAAGTCTTGAGACTTGCTTTTACCACATAAATCACACTTTAACAGTGCTCTCAATACTGCAAGGGATTCTGGGTAGGCGTATGCAAATGAGTTCAACAAAGAACCACAGTTTTGCCTCATAATTCCCCTTTATACATGGATTCCTTTGAGTACGTGTCTGCTGCATACAACAACTTTGAAACAACTTAAGAAGAGGTGCAATGCCAGTGAACCACTCATGGGCAGCTGTTTCATTGTTATTTCAACTCATCAGCATGAAATAGGTTACTGGCTTGCTATGGACTTATTTCATATAGAGATTAGTGTGTGTGTGTGTGTGTGTGTGTGTGTGTGTATATATATTTGATTTATATATCAATCATTCTAGGGACTTGAAATAAGACATATTACCTTATTTTAAATTTAAAGGATCACTATAGGGTCAGGAACACATATGTATTCCTGACCCTATAGTGTTAACACCACCATCTAGCCCCCCTGGGCCCCTCATGCCTCTATAACTATAGTAAAAAATCTTACTGTATTCAAACCTGAAGCTGTAACTCTGCATGCTGTTAGACTCAGAAAAACAAACAGTCTGCTGACATCATTAGAAGTGGTGGCCTGATCCAATCACAGTGCTTCCCCATAGGATTGGCTGAGAGTGACAAGAAGGCATATCAGGGGCAGAGCCAGCATGATTCAAAACACAGCCCTGGCCAATCAGCATCTCCTCATAGAGATGAATTGAATCAATGAATCTCTATGAGGAAAGTTCAGTGTCTGCATGCAGAGGGAGGGGATACTGAATGGTTGCATTTTAGGCAGCCATGACCCAGGAAGGATCTCTAACAGCCATCTGAGGAGTGGCCAGTGAAGTGATCACTAGGCTGTAATGTAAGCACTGCATTTTCTCTGAAAAGACAGTGTTAACAGCAAAAAGCCTGAAGGTAATGATTCTACATACCAGAACAAATTCAATAAGCTGTAGTTGTTCTGGTGACTATAGTGTCCCTTTAAAATGTCAACGTTTTAGCTTGATTCCCTCAAGCTTTCATCAGGACTTGAGGGAATGAAGCTGAAACATTGACATTTTTCATTTAAAATAAGGTCATAAAAGTTAAGTCTTATTTCAATTCCCTGGAGTGCTATCCTTTTATATATTTTTGTATGTTTGCTGGACAAGCACCGGGCAATACAGTAGTTTTGGTGGAGTGCAGGAGATATAGATGTATATATATTATACAGCAATGACACCAGAATGTCGTTTGGACTAGAGAAGTGCGGCCGGATGATAGCAAAAAGAGGGAAGATGATCAGGACAGAAGGAGCTGAAGTTCCAGAAGGCCAAATAGAAGATGTGGAGAGCAACTACAAGTATCTGGGGGTACCACAAAAGCATGGAAACCATGAGGAAGAGGCAAGGAGGATAGTAACATCCAAGTACCTCCAAAGAGTCAGACAGGTCCTAAAGTCCTAGCTTAATGACAAGAACAAGATCCAAGCCATCAACACATATGCCCTACCGGTCAACAGGTACACAGCTGGAGACCTGGCCAAGAGACAAACTGGTCACCATGGATGTCAAGAACAGGAAACTACTCACTATAAATGGAGGATTCCAACCGAAATCCAGCACCCAGAGACTGTACACCAGCCGGAAGGAAGGAGGCCGGGGCCTGATGAGTGTAAAGGCCACAGTCCTGGATGATACACAGAGCATCCACAAGTACATCACGATGATGGCTCCCAAAGATGAACTGTTAAGGGAATGCCTGAGACTTCAACAGATAGAGGATGCATGAAAAAGAGGAGGTTCCTTGGCAAGACAAACCTTTCTATGGGGTGTACCACATGACAAAATCCTACCAGTGGTTTGAAAACGCAGGACTGAAAGACAGCACTGTGGCACTAATCCTAGCAGCACAGGAACATGCACTCAGCATCAGACCAATAGAAGCTGGAGTCTACCACACCAGGCAAGACCCAAGATGCAGACTTTGCAAAGAGGCCTCTGAGACAGTTCAGCACCCAGTAGCAAGATGTTAGCAGGAACAGCATACACAGAGAGACACAAACAAGTTGCTGGGACTGTGTACCGAAACATCTGCACAGAATATGGATTGGACCTGCCTAAGTCCAGATGGGAGATACCACAAAGGGTAGTTGAGAATGGCAGGGCTAAGATCCAGACAGAAAAGCAAGTGCTGGCCAACCAACCTGACATTGTGGTGGTAGACAAGGAATGGAAGACTGCAGTCGTTGTGGATTTGGCAATACCCAGTGACTATAACATCAGGAAGAAGGAACATGAGATGGTGGAGAAATACCAAGGACTGAAAGAAAAACTAGAAAGGATGTGGAAAGTGAAGGCAGTAGTAGTCCCAGTTGTGATCGGGGCTGTGGCTCCAAGGCTTGGGGAGTGGCTTCAACAGATAACAGATTCCAGGTGGGACATCAGAGATTGTTGTCCAGAAGAGTGCAGTTGTAGGAACAGCTAAGATACTGCGCAGAACCCTCAAACGCTTTAAAAATAAAGTTCTAAAATATCTCACTTGTCATGCAGTTTACATGGGCAGTTAACTCTGAGTTACTAGTTATGAATCTGCAACGGATCTGTAGCTTGTACCATAAATACATAAGCAGTTAGGAACTCATGGGCATATTTGGCAATAAATGCAGGTAAGTAATCAGGTAACTTGATTTGCCATTCTGGCCATCCACAAATAGCCTATACCCAAACAAACAATTCTTCCATGTTAATACATATAGAACACAGTATTTTATATATAAAGAATGTGCAGCCATGTTGTTGGTAAATTCATAGGTAAACTTTTATGACACATTTATCACAGAGGAATATCCTAGTATGGCAGCTGCTGTGGTCTACATCTTTTTTCCCATTTACACTGTTAAATGTTTCTTTCCATAGCAACTTGCAAGCAGACATGTTAAACAGGGATCAGAATTTCCACTTGCCACTGGTGAGTGTGCCATGACTCTCCAGATTTGCTGTGGCAAGTCATTTTTAAGGCCTGACTAATAGTATCGGATTGACTTTAAATATTGTGGAATGATGTCCTTAACAAACATTGGGGGTACATGAAAATTAACAAACCCCAGTTGTTTTTCTGAATTTTATAGAACATCCCTAGGCAGAAAATTGTGTATCTTTAACGCTCTTTTGTATTGAACATTTTCTCTGCTGTAAGTAAACTCATCCTTTTTTTTTTCTCTAAAACCCTTGTTATTTGTACTCCTGTTACTGAATAGATCATTTGTAATGGTCTGGTATATTTCAGTATAATGTTATAATATGAAACAATTCTAGCCTTTTGAGTAACTATTATCCTCAGGTCCTCTACATCAGTTTTGAGTGAATTATAGGAAAATCAAGATTCTGCAGACTGGAAAGTAAATTTTGTTATTTTTGCATTTTCTCCCACTGCAAGGTGAGGCCCAGTAAAAGGTTCTGTATCTCATCTAGACCCGTCATCCAGGAATTACTTGTTCTTACAATACCAATAATTCACTTACACAATGACCAAACATTCTGCATCACTAAATGTGTTTATTTAAACTTTTTTTTTTTCCCCAGAAATATATTCACACACATTCTAACAGAATTCTGTTCATATTTCCAGTTAGTCTTTTGTAGAAAAATAGATGTTCCAGCCACCATATTCTGAACGGTCATGTCAAAAGTAATATGTTCTCTGGAAAGATGAATAAAAATATTTCAGTTTTCCCATCCTCATCTGCTTCAAGGGGGCGAAATAAGCATCCCCTTAGCAAGCAGAACAATTACGCCCAAAAAATAAAAATAAAAAAAGATCAAATTACATTCGTTTACACCTCCAAAAGCAAAAAAAAAAATCATTTCAACAGCAGCAGCCAACGCGGAGTCTGGGTAACACATTTCCCAGTATTATAAAGCTCTGTATAAACCAGTGAATTTACCACAAAACACTGACTTTGAAAGGAAAAAAAGTGGCAGGTGAGCACTGATGCCAAACATGGAATGATTGGGCCTAACAGATTTACAGAAAGTTAGCTTATTCACACCACTCACATGTGGATTTTCACTGTTCAAACCTCCCGCTCTTACTTGTGAAATTGAACATATAAAAAGTAGTTTAGAAAGGCTTTGTACCCAGAACTGTGTGTGAGAGAGAAAGAGAGAGAGAGAAATGTATAAAACATGAACCGTGTTTTGTAAATTCAAATTTCCTTCCTTTCACGTCTGATTCTGTTATGCTTCTTCTCCCTAGTAGCTCTCGCATTTCAGACGACCCCCATCTCCTTCACTTACAAAGCGTTTTCTTCCTCTGCAAAAGGAGAAAATAAAAATTCCGGGATTAGAATTAGTGAACGAACACAAAATTAAGAAAATGCAAACCATGGCTGTAACAAGTTTAAAGTGTAATTGGCCTTTTATAGAGCCCTTCACTCTTCAGCCATTGGTAGAAAAATATTTATCCAAAATGTAAAGAATCTTGAAATAACCATCCCAGATGTGATTTTCCTGCGGATTGTCTTTTTCTTTTTAGTGCTAGATCGCTTGATTCACAAACCAGGAAGAGTACAGGAGAGTTGACAAGGAAACTGCTGGTGCTATAAAACAGCACAATAAGGCTGAAACGTGATGAATGGAATTTTAGATTAAAATATAGTTTTGAGGGGACTGTTGTCATTTAAGGAATTTGTGAAGGAAGACGATGCCTCAAAAAGAGACCCTACCCAAAGCTAATCAGGGTACTCTGATTGCACGCAATAATTAATTCACAATAATGAAACCTTTATCATGTTAGCACTAAATGGTGACTTACATCTTCCACCCACACTGTATTGCATTAACAGATCTTTATTTGCTGGATAAAAGCTTTTTGTATATGTCATGAGTTTTAATAATAAATTTAAGTTGTGATAACCTGAACTAATTACGGACTTCAGAATACAATACCATTTGTATACATTTACTTAAAATATAGCCGTTATTGGCACCAAGGCTTCTGGCTAAATGTACATGACAGCTAGTTTACGGTATGATACAAAATGAAAGCTATCTCTGGCTATGTGAGGGTTAAGGAAGGTGTCTAAGACATTAGACATGCAGTAAGATATTTCTTCACCAAGTGTCTGGGGAAAGAGGAAATCTTGATGAAACACTGGGCCTGTTTTCGTTTTATTATTTTTAAATGAGGGATTTCTGAAACCTCTGTTACTGGTGGAGTTTTATTAAACGCATTCTTGGAATAGTTAAGGGATATAGGAGAATAAAACTGGATTCACTGACTACATTTTTCTTTCTGGGTTCGGTTTTGAGTATGACTGTCTAATAGTGACGTGGCCAGGAAACCAGAAGATTATATTTTTTTATATATATATATTATATATATATATATATATATATATTATGTATATTATAAGATAGAGTAAGTTCCGCTCATGTAGCATTAGTAATATTAAGAAAATAAAAGGTCACCTGGAAGGACAAAGGTCTCTTATTTGTTTGGAAATAATCCCAGCTTTGAAACAGTCTTCCACAAACCGTTCCAGTACAGAGTATGCATGTGGCGCATCCAAATTAATATCGGGAATTTCACTGTAAATCCGATCATAGCCCTGAAAAAGAGGAGGAAATAATTGCCATCACCTGGATTACACAATGGAAGCATTAGAAATGTGCAAATAATTTGTGTGTCATAACCGTGAAATTGCATCTGCCTGCATGTCCTATACAGGGAAATGAACGGTGTTGTCTTACAACACTTGGAAAATGTTGTAAACACTAAAACTTAACAGGACACTATAGCCACCAGAACAACTACAGCGTATTTTATTTATTGAATCATTCCCTCCAGGCTTTTTGCTGTAAATACTTTCTTTTCAGAGAAAATTCAGTGTTTACATTACAGCCTAGTGTTAACTCCACTGGCCACTCCTCAGATGGCTACAAGAGGTGCTTTCTGGGACATTGCTGCACAGTGTGACTGACATTCAGTGTCTCCACCTTCTATATGCAGACACCGAACTTTCCTTGTAGAGATACATTTATTAAATTCATCTTTATGAGGATATGCTGATTGGCCAGGGCTGTGTTTGAGCTCTGCCCCTGATCTGCCTCATTGACAATCTCAGCCAATCCTTTGGGGAATGGTGATTGGCTCAGACAACCACTTTTGATGATGTCCTCAGGCATGCCGGGGCATAGCCAGCAGCTGCAGACTTGTATTCAAGTAAGATTTTACTATATTCAGGGAGGCAAGAAGGGGCCAGGAATATATGTGTGTATTCCTAGCCCTATAGTGTTCCTTTAATAGTACAATAATCTAAAAACATTTACATTATAAAAGTTGAGGCCAAATTCCATAAGGTAAGTACTGATGATAAGGCTCCTAGTCAAAGGAATCTATATATAAAAATAGTCACGCGCTTATTCAATTTTTAATAAGGAATTTTTTTGTTTTTTAAATCAATAGTATTCTTACAGCTATTTGTTAGTGTTCTCATATATATGAGAGCAAATGAAAAAAATATAAAAAAGTCAAAAAGAAACCAAGAAAGACATACGTCTTTGTATATCTTGTTTCAAGCACTAGGGGTCATCCTCATGAAGTGCCAATATGACCTCTATGTGGTTCTAGTCTTGACCAGTAGAGGTCATAATGGCAAGGTCAATATGAATCTCATGTAGACCACTAGGAAATAAATGTAGTCCCTGCCATGTCCACTAGAGGCTATCATTCTAATCACCAAGTGATACTGAATAATGAAGGGATCTCAAAAATAGGAGTCAAAATACCAGAGCCATTTAGCAATACATGATTACCAATGGAATCCACCTCTCTTTTCCCAAAAGAAAAACCTGAGTAACAGAATATGCATCAAAGGACACCATGTCCTATTGTACGGAGATTGAGGAGGAAACAGAGGGGAAAGGAGCGTGCACATCCCCAATTAGGAAGTTTGAAATGTGTCTTTATATACTACCATCGTATTTACCAGCTAGTCTTAAATGGAATAAGTGCCCTATACACAAGATAAGTGAAAGATATTTGAGAGAGCATTAAAAAATAAATAAAAAAAGAGCTTGCAATAAAAAAGTAAGGACCAGCCGTTTAGATCATCAGAAGGCACTCGACAGTCATTAACCTGAGTCTCTCCTCATTCTCATTTAAATGTTAATTATATAGACTACATGCAGTTTCAGACAGTATTTACTAGAGCATTACCCTTTTCATCTGATCCAAAGTAATAACTGCCGACTTCCATAAGGCGTCCAACAAATTCAGCATTAGTTTATATGTTGTATCGCCAGTTGCTTCAAGAACCATCAGGATTGCCTATAAGTAGAGTGAAAAAAAGAATAATGAAAAAGTAGAAAACCATGAAGACTGATCTAGTGAAGGGTGCTATAGTCTCAAATATAACAAAATGCAATCATTACATTCCTAAAAAAAAAAAAGGCTACTTTATATCTAATTCTAATAACAGAACAAATTGTATTTCTGCCTCAATGCTTATACGTCTGGCCCTGTGTAGACACAAGGGACATTTAGTCTTACATTTCTTGTGCTACTAACGTTTTTCTGCACTCTATACACAAAATTGCGTTTTTTCCCCCTACTATTTAATGTTAAAGGGACACTATAAATCACCAGAACAACTACAGCTTATTGAAACTTTTCTGGTGAGTATTGTCAGTCCCTGCAGGCTTTTTAATGTGAACACTGCCTTTAAAAAAAAAAAAAAAAAAAACCATCATTACATTACTGCCTAGGAACACTTCTAGCAGCCACTCCTCAGGCGGCCACTGGAGATGCTTCCTCGGGTCAGTGCTGCACACCATTCAGCTTCTCCACACTCTGCATGCAGATGCTTAACGCTCCCTATAGAGATGCATTGATTCAATGCATCTCTATGAGGAGATGCTGATTGGCTAGAGGGGCGTTTGGCCGTCCCCCTATGGGAAAGCATTGTGATTGGCTGAGATCATCAATTCTGATATCAGCCAAGGAGGCGGGTCAGGGTGGGGCCAAAGCGGCACTGGAAATAAGGTAAGTTCTTATTAGTTAAGTGGGGCAAAGCATTGGATAAAGTCGGCAAGGGGGCGGAGCCAAACACCGTTTTGGCCAATCAGCACCTAATCATAGAGATGATTGAATCAATGCATCTCTATGAAGAAAATTCAGCGTCCCCAAGCAGAGCTTGGAGATGCTGAACAGCTTCCTACTGTACAGCAATGAGCCAGGAAGCCCCTCCAGTGGCCATCTGAGGAGTAGCCACTTGGACGTGTCCCTAGGGGCAATGTAAACACTGCCTTTTCCGTGAAAAGACAGTGTTTGCATGAAAATGACAGAAGACAATGATTATACTCACCAGAACAACTACATTAAGCTCTAGTTGTTCTGGTGACTATAGTGTCCCTTTAACATTAAAGGAACACAAACATTTATATTTTGCGGTATCTGGCTGAGCTACAAGCACAATTTTAAAGCTCCCGCTACCTGGAAATAAATACATATTTTCTTTTGGTGGGATATGGGGGGAATTTGGCTGAGGATGGTAGGAGTTTAAATATACATCTAGTGTAATAGCATGGTGAGACAACCACTTGCTAAATGGTTCATGTGGAATATAACTCCAAACTACCTCATCCAGCAGTTGGTCGAGCTTGATAAGACTTCTTGTGCCAAATGGCTTTATTTAGTTAGTCATGATTTAATAGAATCATGAAATACCTAAAATGGCACTTCAACTAATACAGCCCTAAATATAATCTTGTACAAATCACTAAATAACAATTAAACCATCCATCTTTATAAAACCTTTTGATTTGAGATATGTCCCAGCACCAACAAGGAAGTATGTGCTGGGTAAAAAGAGTGTTTATCTTCATTAGCTCAAGAGGCCATTTCTGCAGCTAATGATAGAGGACATTTTAGGCCTTAAACATATGTCAGTGTAAAATGTATTAACCCCTTAAGGACTGGACTGTTTTTGCGATGTTGTACATTTGCGACCAGGCATATTTTTACACTTTTGTGGTGTTTGTGTTTGGCTTGAATTTTCCGCTCTCTCATTTACTGTTCCCATACAAATTATATATTGTTTTTTTCAGGACAAAAAGGGGCTTTCTTTACATACCATTATTTATATAATCTCATGTATTTTAATTTAAAAAAAATAAAAAAATGATGAAAAATTGAAAAAAAATACATGTTTTTTGACTTTTACTTGAAAAATCTTTTACTCATCTACAAAAGCGAATTAAAAAAACTGCTAAATAGATTCAACATTTTGTCCTGAGTTTAAAAATACCTAGTGTTTACTTGCTTTTTTGCTTTTTTTTGCATGTTATACGGCTATAGGTACAAGTAGAATATTGCGGTTTCAAAACATAAATTTTTTAAATTTATCAATAGTGACATTGTAACACTATTATCTGTCATAAATCTCTGAATAACACCCCACATGTACATATTTTTTTTTTAAAGTAGACAACCCAGGGTATTCAATATGGGGTATGTCCAGTCTTTTTTAGTAGCCACTTAGTCGAAAACACTGGCCAAAGTAAGCATTCATATTTGTTTGTGTGTGAAAAAGTAAAAAAACTAAATTGAACGCTAATTTTGGCCAGTGTTTGTGACCAAGTGGTTACTAAAAAAGACTGGACATACCCCATTTGCAATACCTTGGGTTGTCTTCTTTTGCAAATGGTATGCCATCATGGGGGTAATTCTCATTCCTGGGCTACCATACGCTCTCAAAGGCAACGTAACTAACCTGGCCATTTTCAATGTAAAAATATTTGACCCATATATTTGACCTTGTAACTTTCAAAAATGCTATAAAACCTGTACATGGGGGGT
>OW240922.1:96319076-96353681 GCA_933207985.1 Pelobates cultripes | reverse complement strand
GCAACATGGACTTGATCCCACGTCTTCCGCAAAGAGGCGAGGTGCTGGTCCAAGGCGGGCATTCCCTTGTCGGAGAACGCACCGGGAAGGACAGAAGGACGAAACCCATAAGCAACCTCAAAAGGACTTAAGCCAGTAGACGAATGAGACACCGTATTCCTGGCAAATTCAGCCCACGGAAGAAGGCGAGACCTGTCATCCTGGTGCGCATTAGTGAAGCAGCGCAAATACAATTCCACAGACTGATTAGCACGTTCGGCCGCACCATTAGATTGCGGGTGATAGGAGGAAGAGAACGACAAGGAGACCCCCATCTCAGCACAAAAGCCCCTCCAGAACCGAGAGACAAATTGAGGGCCCCTGTCAGATACGATATCCTGGGGTACCCCATGCAATTGGAACACTTCTTTGGCAAATACCTGAGCTAACTGAACCGCAGAAGGCAGTTTCTTAACCGGAATGAAGTGCGCCATTTTAGAGAACCTATCCGTCACAGTCAGTATCACCGTCTGACCATCAGAAAGAGGCAGGTCTACAATGAAATCCATGGATAAGTGGGTCCATGGTTTCTTGGGTATAGATAGAAGCATCAGAAAACCCTGGGGTCTCACATTAAGGGACTTACATTGCGTGCAGACCTGACAAGCCTGAACAAAATCCACTACGTCTCGCTTGAGTGAAGGCCACCAGAACTGTTGAAGGAGGCCCTTGTAGGTTTTGGTAACCCCCGGATGACCGGCAGTTTTGGCTGTGTGAAATAAAGTTAACAACTTTTTTCTGTCATTAGTTTCAACGTATAGTTTACCAACCGGCGTCTCAGGGGGTGCCTGGGTTTGGTATGTCTTAATACTGGTAAGGAAAGGTGAAGAAACAACCAAACGGGTAGCAGCTATTATCTGAGACTCAGGTACAATAGGTTCAGGAGTCGGGTTAACAAATTCTACTGGTTCATGCTGCCGAGAGATGGCGTCAGCCTTGGCATTACGGCAACCAGGTCTATAGGTGATAACATATTGGAAGCGTGAGAGAAATAGAGACCATCTAGCCTGCCGGGCAGATAACCTTCTAGCATCAGCAATATAGGATAGATTCTTATGATCTGTTATAACCATAATTTTATGTCTAGAACCCTCTAATAAGTACCTCCATTCCTTGAAAGCTAACACAATAGCTAATAGTTCCCTATTCCCAACATCATAATTCTTCTCTGAATCAGACAACCTTTTAGAAAAATAACAACAGGGATGGAGGGGTTTGTCATAAGACAACCTCTGTGACAGTATGGCTCCCACACCTGACTCTGAGGCGTCTACTTCCATAATAAAGGGAAGAGAAGGATCAGGGTGGTGCAGCACTGGAGCAGAGGCAAATGCCTTCTTGAGGGTTTCGAAGGCCTTAAGGGCTTCAGGAGTCCAAACCCTAGGATGTAGACCTTTTTTTGTCAACTTCGTTATGGGAGATATGAGTGGTGAAAAGTTTTTTATAAATTTCCTATAATAGTTGGCCAATCCTATAAAACGCTGGATAGCCTTTAGTCCTTGGGGAAGTGGCCAGGACATTATAGCTTCCAATTTAGCAGGATCCATGCTGAAACCCTGTTCAGTAATGATATATCCTAGGAATTGCACAGAGGTCTGATCGAATAAACATTTTTCTAACTTACAGTAGAGTCCGTTCTGCAATAGCCTTTTGAGCACCATCCTAACATGGTTATGGTGTGACTTCAAATCAGGAGAATACACAAGTATGTCGTCAAGGTATACTACAGCACAGACATGCAATAGATCCCTAAGGATATCATTTATGAGGTCCTGAAACACGGCAGGAGCATTACACAATCCAAAAGGCATGACCAGATATTCGTAATGCCCACTGCGTGTGTTGAAGGCTGTCTTCCACTCGTCATTCTCCTTTATACGGACAAGGTTATAAGCCCCCTGAGGTCTAATTTGGTGAAGAATTTAGAACCTTTAACACGATCAAACAACTCAGTGATGAGGGGGATAGGGTAGGCGTTTTTAACCGTTATATTGTTCAGACCCCTGTAGTCTATACATGGCCTCAAATCACCCTCCTTCTTAGCCACAAAAAAGAAACCAGCACCAGCAGGAGAGGAGGACCTTCTAATAAAACCTTTTCTTAGGGATTCCTGTATGTACTCCTCCATGATTTGGTTCTCTTTTTCAGAAAGAGGGTAGACCTTTCCCCTAGGAGGCATAGTGCCCGGTAAGAGGTTTATGGCACGATCATACTCACGATGTGGAGGTAGCTTATCTGCCTCCCTCTTCTCAAAAACCAAGGCAAGATCCGCATAAACAGAGGGCACAGAAACCGAGAGTGGTTTAGCCGTAGGTACGTTAAGTAAACAGACAGGATGTACATGAGCCACACAGTCTCGTTGACAAGATTCCCCCCAGGAAAGTATGTCTAAACAACCCCAATCAAGAACAGGGTTGTGTTTAACTAACCAGGGAAAACCTAGAACGATGGAGGCTGTTGGGGAGTTAATTATTTGGAAGGTTAACTTCTCTTTGTGCAAAACACCCACAGACATAACTATTTCCTGGGTTTCATGGGTCACCAGAGGTTTCTCCAGTGGTCTACCATCTATGGCCTCAACGGCCAAGGGTGTCACCTTTCGGATCAAATTCAGGGCTGCGGTTTTGGCAAAGGTCTCATCCATAAGGTTGTCTGCCGCACCCGAATCGATCAGGGCTTTGGTTGTTATAGTGGTTTTATTGACCAAGAGAGAAACCGTAATAAGCGGTCTAGAGATGGACATATGAGGGGACAAAGTCATAACACCCGAGGCCGACCCCTCTCTAGGCCTTAGGTGCTGCAGTTTCCCTGTAGTTTAGGGCAGGCTTTACAGTGATGCCCCCTCTTCCCACAATAAAGGCATAACCCCTCCCTTCTACGGTACGCTCTTTTGGCCTCAGTTAACCCTGTAGCACCCAACTGCATGGGTTCAGGGGATGGCTGCACAGGAGCGGGTAACGCTAGCAGGGAAGTACTGGGTAGAGCAGGTAACACCCGTGTATCCAACCGTCTTTGGCTACGCCTCTCTCTAATACGGTTATCTATAAGAATCACATAGTCTATAATATCATCTAGAAGAGCAGGTAATTCCCTGGATGCTATTTCATCCAGTATATAAGCGGCCAGACCCTCCTGAAAGGCTGTTACGAGGGCGTCATTATTCCAAACCACTTCAGCTGCTAGAGTACGAAATTCGATAGTGTAATCTGCTACAGACCTGTTACCCTGTCGGACCCTAAGCAGAGCCTTGCCAGCAGAAGCAACCCTACCGGGTTGCTCAAACGTGCGTCTGAAAGCTGTCAGAAAATCAGCAAAGGACATAGGAGACGTATTTTCCCAAATGGGGTTGGCCCATGCTAAAGCTCTCCCGGACAAGTGGTTTATCAAAAAGGCAATTTTAGATCTGTCAGTGGGATAGGAGCGTGGATTCATCACCAAATGGATGTCGATTTGGTTGAGGAAACAACGACACAATGCTGGGTCACCACTGTAGCGCTGTGGCGGCGTCATGTGAACTACATGAGCGGGAACAGGTACTGGAGTGGGAATGGGTTCGGGCACAGCAGCAGCAGCCTCCTGAGCGGCCGGTTGCAAGTGTGCAGTACGAGCCAGAATGGTTTGTAAAGCTTGAGCAAACTGATCCATACGGTGGTCTAAGCCATCCATTCTAGCCTCTTGATTAACTAGAAGCTGTGGTATGTCAGCAGGTTCCATTATGGCCCTGTTGTAATGTCACGATTCGGGGAACCAAACACGCCAACACACACACAAAGTGCCGTACCGGACCTTAGAGTGGCCGGGCTAAGCACACAAAGAATAGTCAGGAAACAAGCCGAGTAAGGGGAACCAGAAGACAGAATAACGTGAAACAAGCCGAGGTCAAAGGGTAGGAGAAAGTCACAGAGTCGGATAACAAGCCAGAGAGTATGTAACCAGAAGCACAAGTTCAGAATCAATACTAACAAGCGGGAGCCCACGGCAGGGAACCCAGGAGGAACAGGAAGGTAGTGTTTGGCCTCAGGGTCAATTCTGATTGGATGAGATTTCAATGCGGGGTAACGCAATCTACCGTGGGAGATATTTAGACCTCCCACTGTGATTCTGGCACTTTGCCTTTAACGCCGGGTCAGGTGACTGAACCCGGCGTGTATAACCCTGGGCGGTCTCCCAGCGTGCAGCGTCATGCATGCTGCCGCTGGGGGACGTGGAGGGAACGGCGGGCGGCATCCGAGGCTGGAAGGATGCCGCTCGCCGTACCCACGAGGTGGAGGGGACCGCGGACGGCTGGAGGGTGAGTACTGCGAGCGGAGTGCAGCCTCCCCTCGCAGCCGTCCGCGGGAGCCTGACATTACCCAAACAAACAATTCTTCCATGTTAATACATATAGAACACAGTATTTTATATATAAAGAATGTGCAGCCATGTTGTTGGTAAATTCATAGGTAAACTTTTATGACCATGGACGTTTTTCACATTTATCACAGAGGAATATCCTAGTATGGCAGCTGCTGTGGTCTACATCTTTTTTCCCCATTTACACTGTTAAATGTTTCTTTCCATAGCAACTTGCAAGCAGACATGTTAAACAGGGATCAGAATTTCCACTTGCCACTGGTGAGTGTGCCATGGACTCTCCGGATTTGCTGTGGCAAGTCATTTTTAAGGCCTGACTAATAGTATCGGATTGACTTTAAATATTGTGGAATGATGTCCTTAACAAACATTGGGGGTGCATGAAAATTAACAAACCCCAGTTGTTTTTCTGAATTTTATAGAACATCCCTAGGCAGAAAATCGTGTATCTTTAACGCTCTTTTGTATTGAACATTTTCTCTGCTGTAAGTAAACTCATCCTTTTTTTTTTCTCTAAAACCCTTGTTATTTGTACTCCTGTTACTGAATAGATCATTTGTAATGGTCTGGTATATTTCAGTATAATGTTATAATATGAAACAATTCTAGCCTTTTGAGTAACTATTATCCTCAGGTCCTCTACATCAGTTTTGAGTGAATTATAGGAAAATCAAGATTCTGCAGACTGGAAAGTAAATTTTGTTATTTTTGCATTTTCTCCCACTGCAAGGTGAGGCCCAGTAAAAGGTTCTGTATCTCATCTAGACCCGTCATCCAGGAATTACTTGTTCTTACAATACCAATAATTCACTTACACAATGACCAAACATTCTGCATCACTAAATGTGTTTATTTAAACTTTTTTTTTTTCCCCAGAAATATATTCACACACATTCTAACAGAATTCTGTTCATATTTCCAGTTAGTCTTTTGTAGAAAAATAGATGTTCCAGCCACCATATTCTGAACGGTCATGTCAAAAGTAATATGTTCTCTGGAAAGATGAATAAAAATATTTCAGTTTTCCCATCCTCATCTGCTTCAAGGGGGCGAAATAAGCATCCCCTTAGCAAGCAGAACAATTACGCCAAAAAATAAAAATAAAAAAAATGATCAAATTACATTCGTTTACACCTCCAAAAGCAAAAAAAAAAATCATTTCAACAGCAGCAGCCAACGCGGAGTCTGGGTAACACATTTCCCAGTATTATAAAGCTCTGTATAAACCAGTGAATTTACCACAAAACACTGACTTTGAAAGGAAAAAAAGTGGCAGGTGAGCACTGATGCCAAACATGGAATGATTGGGCCTAACAGATTTACAGAAAGTTAGCTTATTCACACCACTCACATGTGGATTTTCACTGTTCAAACCTCCCGCTCTTACTTGTGAAATTGAACATATAAAAAGTAGTTTAGAAAGGCTTTGTACCCAGAACTGTGTGTGAGAGAGAAAGAGAGAGAGAGAAATGTATAAAACATGAACCGTGTTTTGTAAATTCAAATTTCCTTCCTTTCACGTCTGATTCTGTTATGCTTCTTCTCCCTAGTAGCTCTCGCATTTCAGACGACCCCCATCTCCTTCACTTACAAAGCGTTTTCTTCCTCTGCAAAAGGAGAAAATTCCGGGATTAGAATTAGTGAACGAACACAAAATTAAGAAAATGCAAACCATGGCTGTAACAAGTTTAAAGTGTAATTGGCCTTTTATAGAGCCCTTCACTCTTCAGCCATTGGTAGAAAAATATTTATCCAAAATGTAAAAAATCTTGAAATAACCATCCTAGATGTGATTTTCCTGCGGATTGTCTTTTTCTTTTTAGTGCTAGATCGCTTGATTCACAAACCAGGAAGAGTACAGGAGAGTTGACAAGGAAACTGCTGGTGCTATAAAACAGCACAATAAGGCTGAAACGTGATGAATGGAATTTTAGATTAAAATATAGTTTTGAGGGGACTGTTGTCATTTAAGGAATTTGTGAAGGAAGACGATGCCTCAAAAAGAGACCCTACCCAAAGCTAATCAGGGTACTCTGATTGCACGCAATAATTAATTCACAATAATGAAACCTTTATCATGTTAGCACTAAATGGTGACTTACATCTTCCACCCACACTGTATTGCATTAATAGATCTTTATTTGCTGGATAAAAGCTTTTTGTATATGTCATGAGTTTTAATAATAAATTTAAGTTGTGATAACCTGAACTAATTACGGACTTCGGAATACAATACCATTTGTATACATTTACTTAAAATATAGCCGTTATTGGCACCAAGGCTTCTGGCTAAATGTACATGACAGCTAGTTTACGGTATGATCCAAAATGAAAGCTATCTCTGGCTATGTGAGGGTTAAGGAAGGTGTCTAAGTGACGTTGGCCAGGAAACCAGAAGATTTTATATATATATATATATATATATATATATTATATATATATATATATATATATATATATATATTATAAGATAGAGTGAGTTCCGCTCATGTAGCATTAGTAATATTAAGAAAAGGTCACCTGGAAGGACAAAGGTCTCTTATTTGTTTGGAAATAATCCCAGCTTTGAAACAGTCTTCCACAAACCGTTCCAGTACAGAGTATGCATGTGGCGCATCCAAATTAATATCGGGAATTTCACTGTAAATCCGATCATAGCCCTGAAAAAGAGGAGGAAATAATTGCCATCACCTGGATTACACAATGGAAGCATTAGAAATGTGCAAATCATTTGTGTGTCATAACCGTGAAATTGCATCTGCCTGCATGTCCTATACAGGGAAATGAACGGTGTTGTCTTACAACACTTGGAAAATGTTGTAAACACTAAAACTTAACAGGACACTATAGCCACCAGAACAACTACAGCGTATTGTATTTATTGAATCATTCCCTCCAGGCTTTTTGCTGTAAATACTTTCTTTTCAGAGAAAATTCAGTGTTTACATTACAGCCTAGTGTTAACTCCACTGGCCATCCTCAGATGGCTACTAGAGGTGCTGTCTGGGACATTGCTGCACAGTGTGACTGACATTCAGTGTCTCCACCCTCTATATGCAGACACCGAACTTTCCTTGTAGAGATACATTTATTAAATTCATCTTTATGAGGATATGCTGATTGGCCAGGGCTGTGTTTGAGCTCTGCCCCTGATCTGCCTCATTGACAATCTCAGCCAATCCTTTGGGGAATGGTGATTGGCTCAGACAACCACTTTTGATGATGTCCTCAGGCATGCCGGAGCATAGCCAACAGCTGCAGACTTGAATACAAGTAAGATTTTACTATATTCAGGGAGGCAAGAAGGGGCCAGGAATATATGTGTGTATTCCTGGCCAGATAGTGTTCCTTTAATAGTACAATAATCTAAAAACATTTACATTATAAAAGTTGAGGCCAAATTCCATAAGGTAAGTACTGATGATAAGGCTCCTAGTCAAAGGAATCTATATATAAAAATAGTCACGCGCTTATTCAATTTTTAATAAGGAATTTTTTTGTTTTTTAAATCAATAGTATTCTTACAGATATTTGTTAGTGTTCTCATATATATGAGAGCAAATGAAAAAAATATAAAAAAGTCAAAAAGAAACCAAGAAAGACATACGTCTTTGTATATCTTGTTTCAAGCACTAGGGGTCATCCTCATGAAGTGCCAATGACCTCTATGTGGTTCTAGTCTTGACCAGTAGAGGTCATAATGGCAAGGTCAATATGAATCTCATGTAGACCACTAGGAAATAAATGTAGTCCCTGCCATGTCCACTAGAGGCTATCATTCTAATCACCAAGTGATACTGAATAATGAAGGGATCTCAAAAATAGGAGTCAAAATACCAGAGCCATTTAGCAATACATGATTACCAATGGAAGTCCACCTCTCTCTTCCCAAAAGAAAAACCTGAGTAACAGAATATGCATCAAAGGACACCATGTCCTATTGTACGGAGATTGAGGAGGAAACAGAGGGGAAAGGAGCGTGCATATCCCCAATTAGGAAGTTTGAAATGTGTCTTTATATACTACCATCGTATTTACCAGCTAGTCTTAAATGGAATAAGTGCCCTATACATAAGATAAGTGA
This sequence comes from Pelobates cultripes, assembly GCA_933207985.1. Lineage (NCBI taxonomy): Eukaryota > Metazoa > Chordata > Amphibia > Anura > Pelobatidae > Pelobates > Pelobates cultripes. Next base: position 96,345,205 of record OW240922.1, on the reverse strand, counting down.
AAGATATTTAAAAGAGCATTAAAAAAAAAAAAAAGAGCTTGCAATAAAGTAAGGACCAGCCGTTTAGATCATCAGAAGGCACTCGACAGTCATTAACCTGAGTCTCTCCTCATTCTCATTTAAATGTTAATTATATAGACTACATGCAGTTTCAGACAGTATTTACTAGAGCATTACCCTTTTCATCTGATCCAAAGTAATAACTGCCGACTTCCATAAGGCGGCCAACAAATTCAGCATTAGTTTATATGTTGTATCACCAGTTGCTTCAAGAACCATCAGGATTGCCTATAAGTAGAGTGAAAAAAAGAATAATGAAAAAGTAGAAAACCATGAAGACTGATCTAGTGAAGGGTGCTATAGTCTCAAATATAACAAAATGCAATCATTATATTCCTTAAAAAAAAGGCTACTTTATATCTAATTCTAATAACAGAACAAATTGTATTTCTGCCTCAATGCTTATACGTCTGGCCCTGTGTAGACACAAGGGACATTTAGTCTTACATTTCTTGTGCTACTAACGTTTTTCTGCACTCTATACACAAAATTGCGTTTTTTCCCCCTACTATTTAATGTTAAAGGGACACTATAAATCACCAGAACAACTACAGCTTATTGAAACTTTTCTGGTGAGTATTGTCAGTCCCTGCAGGCTTTTTAATGTGAACACTGCCTTTAAAAAAAAAAAAAAAAAAAACCATCATTACATTACTGCCTAGGAACACTTCTAGCAGCCACTCCTCAGGCGGCCACTGGAGATGCTTCCTCGGGTCAGTGCTGCACACCATTCAGCTTCTCCACACTCTGCATGCAGATGCTTAACGCTCCCTATAGAGATGCATTGATTCAATGCATCTCTATGAGGAGATGCTGATTGGCTAGAGCGGCGTTTGGCCGTCCCCCTATGGGAAAGCATTGTGATTGGCTGAGATCATCCATTCTGATATCAGCCAAGGAGGCGGGTCAGGGTGGGGCCAGAGCGGCACTGGAAATAAGGCAAGTTTTCTTATTAGTTAAGTGGGGCAAAGCATTGGATAAAGTCGGCAAGGGGGCGGAGCCAAACACTGTTTTGGCCAATCAGCACCTAATCATAGAGATGATTGAATCAATGCATCTCTATGAAGAAAATTCAGCGTCCCCAAGCAGAGCTTGGAGATGCTGAACAGCTTCCTACTGTACAGCAATGAGCCAGGAAGCCCCTCCAGTGGCCATCTGAGGAGTAGCCACTTGGACGTGTCCCTAGGGGCAATGTAAACACTGCCTTTTCCGTGAAAAGGCAGTGTTTGCATGAAAATGACAGAAGACAATGATTATACTCACCAGAACAACTACATTAAGCTCTAGTTGTTCTGGTGACTATAGTGTCCCTTTAACATTAAAGGAACACAAACATTTATATTTTGCGGTATCTGGCTGAGCTACAAGCACAATTTTAAAGCTCCCGCTACCTGGAAATAAATACATATTTTCTTTTGGTGGGATATGGGGGGAATTTGGCTGAGGATGGTAGGAGTTTAAATATACATCTAGTGTAATAGCATGGTGAGACAACCACTTGCTAAATAGTTCATGTGGAATATAACTCCAAACTACCTCATCCAGCAGTTGGTCGAGCTTGATAAGACTTCTTGTGCCAAATGGCTTTATTTAGTAAGTCATGATTTAATAGAATCATAAAATACCTAAAATGGCACTTCAACTAATACAGCCCTAAATATAATCTTGTACAAATCACTAAATAACAATGAAACCATCCATCTTTATAAAACCTTTAGATTTGAGATATGTCCCAGCACCAACAAGGAAGTATGTGCTGGGTAAAAAAAAAAGTTTATCTTCATTAGCTCAAGAGGCCATTTCTGCAGCTAATGAAAGAGGACATTTTAGGCCTTAAACAAATGTCAGTGTAAAATGTATTAAATGCATATTTATTTGAATACAGTATGGTACTGAAATTTGTGGTGTGATGTTGATCTCTCATTATATAGATAACGGTGGATTTTAGTGTATGAGGATACACTATGTATATTGCAAACAGGAGGTTTTTAAACACAGATGAATACAAGTTCATTGGGAAATCTCTTAAACTTGACCGAGTGCATAATACACTAGAAACCAAAGGCAAGATTATTGTGCTCCTTAAAGTGAATCTGCCAAGACAAGCTCATAGAAAGGGGGAACATTACTAACCCACTCTCCACCTCTATACTGCCGCCATCTTTTCATTTTCATGGGTGTTAAAACCCATCCCCCCAATTCCTGCCCAACCTTTGGAAGCAGAGCAGGGTTTACCCCTCCTATTACACAAGAACTGTGGATTCATTGCCAATGCATTGGTGTCTGAATGGAATGACTGTATATTTCTCTTCGAAAGCACAAAATACGCTTGTACAGCATTGCTGCTGTGCTTGTCGTGAAGGAAAGCAGGAGAAACACCTGCCAAGCAATTCTCTGCATACATAATGTGCTGGCAGGTGAAGGGGAGAGAAAATTCTCTGACAAATCAATAAATCTAATAGGAGCTTTTGTAATAAGTGCCTCATTAATTATACAAAGTACTACTACACAGTAATAAGCCTTACTTCATACACAAGTTCATGGTGAAAGTGTGGAACCTCTAGCTCTTGAAGACAACGTTCTGCTTCGGATACATCATTGGAAAGCAAATACTCCTTCAGTAACATATCAATCTGTCACAGGCAGAGATAATATAAAAGTTAAATAATTTCCTTGTCATAGTCATGACACAGTTGCAATTATAGTGTCCGAACTGCAAGAAACCATTATTGAATTGCAAACGCTTTAGGACAGTTTGGGTGCGTATATATATTAAAAATTTATATTAATAATTTAGAAAAACTACTTTAACGTTCATCCACAAATATTCCATTGTTTGAAAAGCTTATCCAAAAATATGAAATTTAATTCAATGTCAGAAAGGGCAAAACTAATAATGATGACTGACTGGGAGCCAAATGGGAGATACCCAATTCCATGTGAATTTCTACATTTAATTTTATTATTTCAAACCTAAAGAAACCATACTTGCTCTATATAGAGCATTAGGAAAAAAATAAATGTTTTAAATAATGTTTAAATGCATTGATACCCCATTTATGGAGGACAAGTTATGAAATTTAAATAAACCTTGGCAGAGTAAGTAAACTAACCAATTCTAACTCAACATAGCCGGTATTCATATGGAGTGCCAAGGAGCGGGTATATTTCTCATTATAACTCAATACGCATAGAACTGTGAAACACAATAAACATGTGAATAAATAATACATACCTCTTTAGCCAATTTCTTAACTGGCTGCTGCCCGCCACCTGAGCCCCAAACACTGTCGATTTTCCTCCCTCCCTTAGTCATACTGAGTAGAACAGTTGCTCGATTTAATGCAGCTCTGAAAAGAAAACATAGGTTTCAACTAATCAGATTAACCCCAACTCCACTGCTATCACAAGTCAGTATCTTAAAACAAACATTAATCAGCACCCTCAGTGTTTTAACAGGTAGGATACAATGAGATATTACTCAATTCCAATTCAACTGTACTCATTATAGTAACTTCAAAAGACAGAAAAGTTACAACAATTGGAGCATTAGCCAACTGACCAAGGAGCAAAAACAATTAAGAGGAAAATACCTGTATTCCAGCACGTAAAGAGTAGCTAGTATCCCTTAGTGGGCTAGATACAACCACGATGCAATGTAGACTCATTATGTTCCCCTTGCACCCACTGAGGTAACACTAGGTACCTACTGAGTTGGTACTAGGTACCTAACTCATGCTGCCTGCAGTCTTATGTGATGATGTTCTCCATATGCGGGGTTTATACTTTGTGTTTTTCTGATGATCCTTGATTGCTCTGTTTTGTCTTATTCACATGCAGGATGACAAAAAAAAAAAGAATAAAAAAAAAAAAAAAGTAGCTAGTATTTATGTTACTCTTTTCTTTTCATTACACGTCTGATGTCATTATACATATTTGGAAGTATAATGGGCTCTGCCAATGTGGTTCATGTAAATTAATGTACCATTTTCATAATCCTTGACGTAATGAAATTTAACCAGCAAGCATGCTTTGTTCATTTTCATTGTCAGACATATCATACCAGAAATCATCATGCATTTGCAAACATGAACCCCAACTTCTACAACTTGCAAGGTCAAGTAGTGTTCAAATGAAACAGGCAGGAGCTTGCCTGAGCTCTGTATGATCGTTGTACATTTATATCTGTAGAGTTGTGTTGAAACATAAAGGAACCCCCCAAGCAACATAACCACTAAAGTTCGCTGTAGAGGTTACGCTGCTATTAGTGCCTTGGCACCCAAACAATGTAAGAAATCAATATACTTTTTTTATTTATTTAATAGTTTGACTTTTTACCTAGGTTCCACCATGCACGGCTCCCCACCTCCACTAACGCTGGAGAGCCTGAGGTTCCTAAGCAGGATCTTCCATTATCCCCCCCTAAACTAAGCCCTGCTCTGCTGTGCCTGGCTATGGTGCTTTGAGTGTTGTTTTAAAAGAATTATATAGTCATTCTTCTATAGTACTACCAAAAAAGAAAACTCTGAGAATCAACAAAATACTTTAAAGACACAGAGAGGGACCACAGCTAGCCTAGCCAACTAGCAAAAACATTATGTCGTCAAGATGCATTCTTATGTCCTGTTGTAGCTGCCCCAAAACTTATTCTCAGTTTCTTCCTGTAAGACCTACCGAGAATGATCACAATCCACTGTGCCTTTGTAGCCATCTATATAATTTTTGCTCAGGATCCCATCGCCAACTGCTCGAGCAATGAACTGTCCCACTAACTGCAAAGACAAGTTAAAAAACAAGTTAAAGATAAGATAATTGGTCTACAAGTGAATGCTGTATCTGTTTGAGCGAAGAGTAAATTTATGCATACATACAGAAATATAAAAATGTATAAAAAAACAATTTATAATACAACATTTTGTTAGATAAATATACTGAGGCCATCAATATGAGGAATATGTTTGGAAGAGAAGTTTTATAGCCAAGTGCGGAGGTGTGAAGGCACCGGACATCCATAGCTTACAGAACTCTTTGAACACTGTTCAGTTATGCAGAGCATTTAATTATTTAATAGATTAATTAAAAACAAAAATGGTTCATCGGCAGTAACAGGTATGTTAAAAATGTAGGAGTCATTCTTCAACCTAATTGCCATAATATTGCTCTATTTTGAAGAATGTTTTAATGTTGCCATAGTAACTTAGAGTTTGAACTAGTTTACAGTTTGTGGTCTGTAGAAGATACTTGATCAGCAGTCATTCAAAGCAGAGAAACACAATGGCACATGTAGTTCTGTCTATATACACATTTTTATGGCTTGCCAAACAAAATTTATATATATGAATTTAGGTTACAAGATTTATTTAAAAAAAGAAAGAAAAAGAAAACAAAAAAGAAAACAAAATACATATCCCCCACCCAGCCGAGAAAAAAAAAAAAATATGAAACACAAGCACAAAAAGTACTACAGCCTGCTGCAGTGGTCATGGTGCCAGGAGCACCCTGGTGCCCTTACTTGCAGATGTTTCTGGCTGCACAGCAGGACGTGACCAATCGCACATCGCATGACTAGTTACCATGGAGGATGAGGTCTGAGCATTCCTGGCACCATAACTACTAGAAACATAAAACAGTGGTTATGGTGCTTGGCGTGTTCCACTAAAATGAACATGATGTAATAAACCATCAAGTGAAATATCCCAAGCGTGGACTAACAAAAGCCGCAAGGGATGAATGAGCTACATACAATACAATAGGAGACCCTTTGTTTGAAAAATAGAAAATGTAATATACCTGTGGAGCTTTAGGGGTGTCCAAAACTAATTCAGGCAGCTCCTGAAGAAGTTGATCGAAAGACTTTTCAACATCAGCCGTGCTGAGGAGAGTACCACACAGATCAGACAGGAGCTTGGAAGTCATTTCTCTGTGGCTTGCTTTTCCTTCTAGAGCCAGGGAGACGGCCAGCACTGGCAGCCCACACTTCATATACCCAAGATTTAAATCTCTTAACATTTCCTGAAAGAAACACACAGTCAGAAGGGATCTCTGGACAAGACAGGCATTAACAGGGTTACCCACTAAACTGAGGATTACGGAAAACTCAAAATTTCACAAATGTTAGACTACAAGGATGAATGTTAAAATTTTTTTCCAGATTGGCTATATTGGGCTAACATTATGAAATGAATGACCTTGTACAGTATGTTCCCAGCGCATTGGCAGGTATGAAGTGAATTCTACATGCACATAGATACCATCCTACATATTTACTTTTTAAGGCAGGCTCGTTGCATGGATGTACAGGGCACAAAGAATGGTTTGTGACATATAAAAATTGGAACCCTGGGACAAGCCTGTGGTTAGCACCTGTTTAGCGCACACTTCTAGTTCACAAAACCCAGAGTTATGTATATTTACAGTTATCACTCATCTGTGTATATGATAGCCAAATTCCCTGTGTCTATTTAATCCAACAGACTTTCTCCACTAGGTGTCAGACCAGTCTGTCTATACATTTACACATCTGATACGCCCTCTAACCTACAATAAATATGGCTTTCTATGCAGTGCATCTCTATAGGTATACATTTTAGCAGCCCACATCACTATTAGGTTGGGTAGATAGGGATAGTTTATATTTAAAAGGGGGGGGGGGGAGAGAATTGGCTAGGGTACAGCCGACCTTAGCCACTCTGGGGTGAGGGAGACAATGGTATTTGTATTTAGAGCCCCCACCTGTCACCTTTATCCCACCGCATATATTGATATTGGAGTCATGACCTGCCACCACTGGGTAGGAGCTGGAAACAATAACCCCAGTATAAAATTATAAGCCCCAACCCTCTAACCACAGGTGAAGACAGGGGGTACATAAGGATGCCCCCTACTGTTATTTATGGTCATGCCCCCCAGCCAGGCATGGTAGAGGGTCATTCAGACTTTAGGGAGTATCCCTGTGTGTTTATGTATAGCGTGTATGTATGTGTGTACAATTCAATAACAATGCATGTGGCAGTGACTGCAAGTTGACACTTTACTTTAAAAAAACTGATGAACAGCTTTTTTGGAGTATACTTTTAAAATGTACAGGGCCGCCATCAGGGCTTTAATACCAACATACTAGAGAAGGGTCTGCATAAGAGCTGGGGTGCACTTGGAGCTCTTTATATGCCATGCGGTCTGCCTATGGAGATTCAAATATCTTCCTAAACTGGAACGCTGTAAGCAGCTGAACAAGAATGGGCCAGGCTCCTGCCAGATCAGACATACTATACTCCAACATGCATCAGGGCTGGGAGGAAGGGATTACATATTACGGAGACACGTGTGAAAAAGGAAGACAACAGCTCTGACCAGCCTGCTCCAAATGGACACTAAGGAAACTACTCTCTTGTACTGAAATGATATGCAAATAGTATGGTGGCTAAAATATGCTTTTATTCATTTACTTCTGTATGTGTGTATCAGTGTTCTTCCAACAGTGGTTATGTAGGTTTCTGGCTTGTTTGTTTGGGAATGTGAATATGTATCAGGGAGGGCATATCCATGTATGTGTAGGTAGGTGTTCATCACTGGCAGTGTGTGCCAGGGAGCCCCTACAAAAAGGTTTTATAAAGAGTATATAAAGCAGGCCTGATTAGAACACCTATTATTGTTAATAATTACAAATTATACAGAACCAACAAAATAGATCCAATACACTATGGATACTGAATGTAATGTGTTGAATGTTCACCATTTTCTTCTTTGTGTCCAAGCACAAAGCTCATTAAGGCTGGATTGTACAATACATTTTCAGTATATAACACTAGGACATGTTACTACCACAAATCATTCATAGTGTGTAAGGGAGTAATATTCATACTATAGAGATGTCCTGTGTATGCCATAAGATTTATGCAGTACTCCATAATGCTCTTATAACTTGGTGTCACACGGTACAGATATTGAACAAGGGTATTTCAAGAGCAACACTCCTATCAGAAGTAATGGATATAATAGACAAATAACTTTTTAAATTTTTAGTTATATCAAGTAAAGGCCCATTTATATAAACATCATTATGTAATGAATTCTCCAGGTAGGGACCATAAAAGCTCAGTGCCGGACAGGCAGTCAAGAGAAAATAATGTGCACCTATGACTAAGCGTGCTTCTCCACAAATAACGCTACAAGATTTATTAACAAATCTGTTGCTGCCTACATACAATGAGAAGCCTATATTTCATTTTAAAATGCCAAGTTTAAGTCAGATGGTCAAGTGCCTCATTTGGCCTTTGAAGAAGTTTAGCCTTCGTGTTCAAAAGGAACATATGTTACGTGGTCAGTAAAAGATAGAAAAAAATAAGGAAAATCGACAACAAAAATCCTTGCAACCTTTATAAGCACTTTTGACTCAAGATAGTACTTTCACGATTTAGGCCAAAAATAGCAAACACAGGTTACTGCGACAGCACACATGTTGGAACAGAATGGATTAAAACCATCCAGATGGCTATGTGAAATCACACAGTGCCCATACTGAGCATACTACAGGGACATCTGACCAATTAAACATGGCCTTCTGCTAGCTGACACACACAGACTTGTCCTATACTTGTGACACTGCTCCAGCTGCCTCCTCTGAACAATGTCAAATGCATTTGAAAAAAATAACTCCACACATTGTTATGAAATTTTATATGGAACTCAGGGCTACACCCCGCCGGGAATTGTTATTAAGTCAAGTTTGTGTAGGAGATTAGAAAGTTTTCCTTCCTCAAGCTTAACAGTGTCTGACCATTTCAAATACTACAGGGGCTGGAACTGAAAAGGTCTCATTGCTTTCTCAAAAAAATCATTAAAAATGGAGAGTGTTAGAAGTATAAAACAATTTATAAGAAAGGAAAAGTTAGAAAAAGATTATGACTTATTGTCTTTAGAATCTTGCAATCAGACATCCCAAGAGTCTATTGGTATTAAGCTGCCTGTATTGTGTTTTAAAGTTAAAAACTCCACTGATGTTAAAGTTACACGCCGCTATTACAATGCTGCAAGCAGGTTGAGACACAAGAAGTTACAAGTCCCTGCCTAGATTCATTTAACTAAATATAGCGGCAGCAATTTGGAGAAGTAACTGCAGGTATAAGTAGCAACATAAAATCCAGAACACCAAGGCAGCACAAACAAGGGACCCAGCAAGGGACTTGTTCACAAAAGATCTCCTGACAGATACATACACAACTAACAAATTGTCCTCCTTTTTTGGTCACCGCTGTCGGCAGTGAGGATACAGGAATGGCAGTTTTCCAGCTCTGTCCCTAATGTCCAGTGGGAAGCAAGTTGCCTCTGCTTTATGCGGTAGCAGAGACAGCTTACCCCACTCCTCTGTAGGTAAAGCTGTATGTAAAGTTCCTTCTAGGACAGATATTCCACTCACAATCTCAGCTCACTTAAACTTTGTATCTATGTCAATGGAGAGTTGGCCAAATAAGGTAATACGAATTCCATTTAGGGGCAATGGCATAACTAAGCAGCAGACACACAAAAACATTTTTCACGGGAGCAAAGAACAAATTTATTGAAATTAGTCATAGGACCCACTTCATAAGTCAATGTCTCAGCTAGAGGTAACCTGTGTCACTCATGCTCACAGCTTTGCCAAACGTGACATACTGGGGAAATTTACAAAGTACTAACAGTGGAGCAATCACATAAGAAAATAATTTTTTATTTTTTTTTAAAACTAGTAAAACGGACTAGTAGAATATTCCATTGGTGATTATCCACTTTTACAAGTTTGTATCATAAGTTAGATCACTGCACTTACAATAATAATAATAATAATAATAATAATAATAATAATAGTCTTCTATCTCATCCCACTATATCCTCATCTCTCTTTTCTTTTCTTCTTTGGTAAACTCATTTATAAAAAGTTTCTCAAAAACAAATAGAAGATTTAAATAAAATGTTTTATTCAACAACCAATCAATTTTGATAGTTATATAGAAATACCATTTGACTACCCTTTGTACTGAAATGGACTGTTTTCAACAAACAATTCCCCCATCCCAACCCTTGGTGGCACTGGTGCTACTCACACTTTCTGTATCAGGTCCAGCAGAAGCATGGTTCATGGCTTTACACCATCTCGAGTGGACCTTAGCAAAGCATGCATTTGAAAGGAGTTTCGCTAAACAGTAAGTAATGCAGTTATCAAGTTTAGCCCTCTTTTTAAAATTAGTGTAGGACCCACCGATATTAGGGTAGTGTGAAACGGTGGTGGGCTTAACATGAAGAGACAAACTTTTTCTGCAAATGTTCCCTTTTGATTCCAAAGTTGCAATCAGGCGTCTGCTTGGAACTAAGAAGTGTGTTTAGAATGATCTAAATCCAACATTACTCTGAATTTTCCAGGACTATCCTCTACAATGGCACAATGTACCTGAACAAGTATTAAATTGGTGGGAACACTTTTAACCAGATTAAGATAAAATAATTGAAAGAGCGTAATTCCAGTATGACTCTTTTTTTCCCATTTCAAGTGGATGAGAGATGGAGTAAAAAACCTTGGATATTCTCACCATATAAACAAAGATTACAGAGGCTCCATTCACCTGAATAAAACGATTCAACTTTGTTGAAAGAGACAAGCCTAGGCCTTGTAATTGAACCACACACAGACTACACAATGCTCCTCTGTTCTTTTGGGCATAACCCATTAATTATCCACAGGTATGTTTTTGTTTAAATACATTCAAAATGCAGATAAGTGATAGTTTTAAAGACAAATCACTCTCGAGGGCAAAAAAACAAAGCCAGGAAAAATTTGTAACTTCAGTTTTTCAGTTTATAGCATACTTCCCACATCTGGCCACTAGCAAGCAACGTGTACGTTCATGTGTATCTATGACATGTCCTTTCCCGAGGCCACATCACAGAGGCATGTCAGACGTTTTACTGTTATGGAGGACTATCTCACAGATGGGTCAAGTTGCCAGCCTGACATTCCATCCATCCAGACACCTGCAAATGAAGACTGCAGAAGCTTTCACACTGTGCTTCTCGGGAGAGGAACATCATCAAAATAAACCACTATTGGACACATATCCCAAATTGGGACTGAGAAATATCCTGCCAGGTATGGAGCACTTGGCTGGTATGCTATATTATCCAAACACAGATTAATAATCATACCTAGTGAAAACAAGGAACCTTATCTTTTTTTGTACACAAATTATTGCCAATCTTGCTGCATTACAGGTACCAGGAACACATTGCGTAACCTTGCTCAGCACCAGAGTCCAAAGGGTCACTCTTTATATATATTTCATTGGCATCTAACGTACTATACATCCTTTTCTAAGATTCCAATATTGTGCAAGCCATTAAAGGAAAATGGAAATAAATTTTTTTTTAAACCGGAAAAACACAGAAGTACTTAAAGGGATACTACAGTTGTTTTCATTTTTAGAATACCCTTGAATGCTATCCTTTTGTAAAGTTTCCACATAGCCACCACAGATCAAGCTGAAAATAAAGAAACTGTACAGATGTAAAAGCAACACTTCCTTAAATTACATCAGTGGGAAGAAGCGTTAAGTCTGGGTGCTGTAGGATAAGGTCAAAATTCAGAAAAATGGAGAGTATTTAAAAGGTAAGTAAGGAATTTCCTAACTAATAAAATAAACTAAATAAATAGTAGTTATGATATTTAAACCAAAATATTTTGTATCTTGGTTTAAATGTGTATTTTTAAGTTAGATTTACAAGATTGTAAAGTTAAAAATCACAAGATACAGAAACAGTTCCCCCGACAATTACACCCAAATTATTTATGCATGGCAGTTGAAAGGAAGGGGTGAGGTTATCAGAATTAATTTAACTGCAGTACAGCATTTTTCTAAAACCCACTAAATACATTAGAGAACATACTGCAACTTCATTGGTGTCTCCATGTTCAAAATACTCTTGAACAATTGGTGTGACTGATTTTTCAAACGTCTTTTCATCAAGAGGAAGAACAGTTGTCTCGTAAACACAGTTCTCCTGTAAAAATGACAAAAAGGGAGAAATGGCATTATCAGCAAAAGTACCAGTGAAAACAAAACAAAGCTTTATGGCTCAGACTGCTGAACTATTAAAAAGAATACAGACAGCTTAACCCCTTAACCTCTTCACTCCAAGAAGAGTCAGCAACATATTAACATACAATGACTCACATAAACCAAAGATCTACAAAGGTTTAGAGGCAAAGCCACAACAATGCACACACTGTGTAGATTAGGGCAGGAAAAACAAACAAATTACTTGATCACGTGGTCTTTTTTAAAGATCCTTTTCAATGACCAATTATAGACATATATGGGAATGTCCTTGTTCAAGCTTGTTAATATATAATTATTCACTAATAACACTAGGTGCTGTTGGTGCTGAAAAAATGTGTACAAACACTTGATGAGGAAGTCTTTTTCTGGCATTAGGGGGTGTGGCTAAGGAGGCTGGCTTATGGTGCAGCATTCTGAAAAACATTTATTATTTATTTATAGTAAAATTGATATTTTGAAGTCCCATGCAAGGAGTCCTTTGTTTAATCCATGAGAGACATTTTGCTACATTATCCCCTGGCTATTCCCCCACAGCAAAGTAAAGGTCACAAGGTAACTTCACTGCACAACACAGCTGTAAGTGAAAATGGTTGCAAATTGTGTAAAAGATGAGATAAGGTGATAAAATAAAGTAAACAAAACAGTGCTTCTCAAACCAGAAAATGCAGTCCTCAAACGGTACAGGTTTTATCAAAGCTCTTATTGGTACAAAACAAAATAATCCCCAAATCTTGGTCCATTGGATTTCCATAAAGACTACTTTGAGCAGTGAGAATGAGAGTCAGAGCTTGTTCTAGCAAAATAATATGCCTCCTGAAGAGAACAGCAACTAACCTGATCCTCATCATAATTTGGGTCTTTCACATCGATTTCTTCAACATCGTACACTTGTCCAGGAGGTCCCCATACTCCTTTACCACCAGCTCCTCCTAAACAGGAAAATGCCAGAGGTAAAAGGTTTCACAGGAACATTTACATAACGACCGTTAATGGTGACAAGGATGTAATAAAACTTCTTTGTATGGTCAAGGAATACGAATTTTGGAGCAAAATTGTGTCTGCCTCGAGGGGCAGTTGCATGACTGGCCACATTACACCCAGTTTTTATTGGGTTTAGAATAGCTTTGACATAATAAGGACTGTGCCCTTGGAGTGATATGCCTAAATGAACACTCCAAACACCAGAAACACTGCAGTCAGCCGTAATGGTTATGGTGCCAAGAGTGTCTTGGTGTCTCCCCACTGTTTTAGGATGTTTGATTTCTTGCCAGGGGGTCCGCTGTGCACCACTCCCCGCCTCCACTACTAATGTTAAGGGCCTAAACACTAACTCTACTGAGCCAAGCACTGCAATCCAGGGCTCAGCTCAATAGCTGTGAGCATTCAGCTGCATGTATACACAATCTAAACGCACCATACCAACCTTTCTTTGGCAGTCCCCTTCCTTTTCCAGTTCTAGACTTTCGGTCCATAAGTTTAGCCCTGGGACTTGTGGGTAGCACCACTCGAGAACTTTCTCCATTATCACTGACAGAATCCCCCCTTCCCGAGTCCCGTGAAGAATTCTTCCTTAAGCGTCGCTTTGCTTTAGCATTAAGTCTTGCTTCATTAAGTGATGTTACAGGCCAGTTCCCATTTATTTCATTTTCAATTTCTTCTACCCCTGCTTGATCTTCGTTCCCCCAAAAAAGTGAATCGTTCAGATTATCAGACTCTGGAATAAAGACAGGAACCTTTATCTATTCTTATAGTTACCAAGTGACAGTACTAGGACATACAGGGCTGATTACAAAATCCCAGTATTTCAAATGCATACAATACCGGCAATATATGAAAACAGCCCCCAAAGCACTAGGTGCAACTAAGCAAAGTATAAAATATGGCATTAAAGGAACACTATAGCATTAGGAATTCATATTCAACGCTATAGTGCCCTACTCACAATTTAGGTGTCCACATCCCTGCTGCAAGGGTTAAAAAGGTTGTTTCACTTACCTTTTCTCCCTCACAGCTCCAGTCTCCCTTGTGTGACTCCACCGTTTAAGCTTAGATCACAGAGACTGATCTCCCAGTCAATCCAATGCTTTCCCACTAGAAAGCATTGGGAGTCTAGTGCACATGTGCTGCAAAACATTGCACCACTCAGAGGGTTCTATGAGACCATCTGATATAAATAATGGAATTTTGCTTCATTATTTCTGTGAAAGCACCTTAATGGCTGTTACTGCTATATGAAAGAGGGGGAAGGGAAAAGGTGGGGCAAGGGAAAAAGTGGGGAGAAGGGAGAAAGAGTGAGGAGAGAATAAGGGAGAAGGGGAATAGGGGGGAGAAAGGGAATAGGGGGAGAAGGAAAAGGGAGAGAAAGGGAAAAGGGGAGAAAGGGGAGAGAAGGAAAAGGGGAAGGAAAAGGGGGAGAGAAGGGAAAAGGGGAGAAAAGGGGAGAGCAGGGGAGAAGGAAAGGAGGAAAAAGGGGAAGGGAAGAAAGAGGAGAAGGGAAAGGAGAAAGAAAGGAGAAAAGAGGAGAGAAAGAAAGGGAAAGGAGAAGGAAGGGGAGAAGGAAAAGGGAGAAGGGGGAGAAGGGAAAGGGGGAGAAGGGAAAGGGAGAGGAGAAAGGGGGAGAAGGGAAAAGGGGGAAGAAGGGAAAAGGGAAAGAAGGAAAAGAGGGGAAGAAGGAAAGGGAGAAGGGAAAGGGGGGAGAGAGAAGGGAAAAGGGGGGGAGAGAAGGGAAAAGGGGGGGAGAGAAGGGAAAAGGGGAGGATCAGGAAAGGAATTCTGGGTGCCCTTTTAAAATGTACCGTAATTAAAATTGCTAACATTAAATATAAAAAATAAAAATAAAATAAAAAAAACACTTACCAGCCCAGCCGTCTATCTGTTAAGTCATCGAGACTAGAGACCTTTTCGCATTCAGATGCTTCTCACATTGCATGAAGCATTGAGGACACATGTTGAATGCATGGCACTGGATGAACAGTGTCCAGCGTCGGGATAGTTTGCATGTGGATATTAGACATCAAATAGATTCAATAACTAAATCCGTGTTACTCTAAAACAGCCACTACTACGCATGGTAATGTCAAAATATAAACAGTGCCAGTTCACAGAAACATCACTGCTTTCCTAGGAGCAGCTCCTATGCCCCAAAATTACTCTATAAAGATGAAGATGATTTTTGTGCTTTGACTGTCCATTTGAAACACCCAAATACAAAGATAAACAAATCTAAGTTATAGACTTGTTCTCTACACCTCAACCAGAGCTCATAAGCAACAATTAAAGTAAATAGAAACAAACCAGTGGAAAACAAACCAGTGGAACAATCCTCACAGACTGTAACGATTGTACGTAAACTGCTCACTTTTTTTGTGTGTGTTTAAAGGACCACTAAAGTCATCAAGACCATGTCACCTATTAGGTGGTCTGGGTGCAGTGATCCTGTAACTCTAATGGAGCAAAGTAAAAACATTGTTGTTTTGTATAAACTGCCTTGTTTACATTTCAGGGTTAAATACACCTCTAGCGGTTGTCTTCCTGACAGCCACTAGAGGCGCATCCTCCTCCAGTACAGAGTGAAACTTGGTCCTGGAATCAAATGCTGCTGATAGCAACATTTGATTGGAGGAGCGCAGCATTTGGACAAACATGCCTAGCTGCAATCCATTGAATGGAGGAGATAACAGATGATGTCGGCTTTGATGCTGACAACACCGGAGGCGGAGCTGGAGGCTGCAGCGGAGGGGTCCTGGCGTTGGAAAGTAGGTAAGTAATTTTTATTTTGCTGTGCAAATGTAGGTGGACAGTGATCAACTTACTACAAGGGAACCTATAGAAATGAAATAAGGATTATTTTTGGGACTATAGGTTCCCTTATATAAAAGTTAAACAAACCTGCATGCAACTTATACTGCCACTAGGAGAATCGCAAGTACACCATATAAGGAAAAAAAGAGATATTCTGCATTTCAAGTGTCTATGTCTCTCAAATCAGTTAATCAGTGCTCAAACACTATTTCAATGATTGGGTAAGAAATGCACTTACCTACAATGTTTGCATTGACTTCACTTGGACCCTCTATTTCCATGGTGAATTAATCCTAGGTCTTATTATGACTTCTTTTGTACTTTAGGGTCAACAGAATAACCTAGAGCAAAATGCAAACCATAAAAAGTCACAAGATTGAGTATCTAATGCACACCGTTCATCAGCATTAATAATGAAATCAACCAATGTTTTAAATCAAAACACTAGAGCATCATATGAGCTATACTAATTATGTCTTACAGTATATATTTAAAGAGATACTATAAGTGCCAGGAATACAAAGCTGGATTCCTGGCATTATAGCTCCCTCTCCCTCCCCAAAGAATAAAGGGTTAAAAAAAAACAACAAAAAAAAACTCATTTACTTACCTTATACTAGTGCCGATGTCCCTCGGCTATGGGTCGCGGCTTCTCCTCCTCCGATGTCCTGCTATGAGTGGGCGCTATTGCATATGCGCAGCAAATGCAGTGCACGTTTTAGACCTACCCATAGGAAAGCATGGATGTCTTCATGCAAAGTGTGAGGACATCCAGCATCATTTACAGGACCAAAGGTCCAGTAGGATGCAGGAAGCGCCTCTAGTGGTTGTCTTGGAGACCGCCACAGGAGGCAGACTTAGAGCTGCAATGTAAACATTGCAGTTACTCTGGAACAGCAATGTTTTACATTGCAGCACTAAGTGCAAGAGGGACACAGTACCCAGACCACTTCAATGAGCTGAAGTGGTCTGGGTGCCTTTAGTGGCCCTTTAACCCCTTAAGGACGGCAGGCGGCATAGGATGTCCACGCCTTACTATTCTCTTACCTGCTTGCCAGCGATCGCGATGGGGGGAGGGGGGGTACTTACCTGGCATCCCAAATGCAAAAGAAAATGCAGTGTTTACATTACAGCCTAGTGATAACTTCACTGTCCTCTCCTCAGATGGCTCTTAGAAATCGTTCCTGGGTCATGATTGCCTAAATGCATCCAATCCAGTGTCTCCTCCCTCTGCATGCAGACACTGAACTTACCTCATAGAGATTCATTGATTCAATTCACCTCTATGAAGAAATGCTGATTGGCCAGGGCTGTGTTTGAATCATGCTGGCTCTGCCCCTGATCTGCCTCCTTGTCAGTCTTAGCCAATCCTGTGGGATGCACTGTGATTGGATCAGGCCAACACTTCTGATGGATGTCAGCGGACAGGTTTTGACTATTCTAAGTTCAACAGCATGCAGAGCTAAAGCTTCAGGCTTGAATAAAAGTAAGATTTTGCTATTTTTAGGGAGGCATGATGGACCCAGGGGGGCTAGATGGTGGTTTTAAACACTATAGGGTCAGGAATACAAGTTTGTGTTCCTGTCCCTATAGTGATCCTTTAATGTCAAAATACACGTAGAATGAGAGATAGATATATATATATATATATATAGAGAGAGAGAGAGAGAGAGCGCGAGAGAGAGAGCGCGAGAGAGAGAGCGCGAGAGAGAGAGCGCGAGAGAGAGAGAGAGAGAGAGAGAGAGAGAGAGAGAGAGAGAGAGAGAGAGAGATACACACACACATACATATATATATATACACACACACACACACACTTTAAAAATATTTGTGTAATTTTGTTCTAACTGTATTTTGATATTATATCTCAAAATACAGTAAGAACAAAATTACACAAATATTTTTTAATTTTTAAAGTGTGTGTGTGTATATATATTATATATATAAAAAATACACAAGATCCAGCGCACTCACCTATCCACTAAACAGCAACTTCAATGTTGAAAGATTTTATTTGGTTTTTTTTTTAAAAAACACCTAATCTAGGCAAAAATAATGGGGGTTTAGTTACATTATATGATCATACATTGCATAAGCCTGCCACAACGTCAATGTACCCCATCTTTGGCAGGTCCTACACTAACAGCCTAATGTCTGCTCTTATGAGATTAACCTACTTGGGGAAAAAATTCCATCTGGGGCTCTCTGCAGTACAAGGCTAAATAGGGCCCTGGGATGAGGCACCTGTGACAGGGAGGGGTGCAAAACCAAGGAGTTGGCTAGACTCCAAAATATATATAACATATATAAAACAAGAGGGAGTTAGCTGCGTGAGTGCGCTGGATCTTGTGTATTGTATTATTTGGCCCCCAGCAGCACCCCCATTTATGCATGTTAACGTGAGTGCAGCCAACCCCCTCTTGTTTTATATATAATTACAGTTAAACAGACATATAGTCAGATTCCAAGTTTTGTTTATGTTTTATTTGATCAAAACGTGTACATTTGGCTCAGTCCTTAACGAGTTAAACAGTGTATAAAGAAAATAATAGAGCAAATAATTACAAAGACTTTATTGTGATCGATCCCTATGGCAGGCAGTCTACTAAATAAGAATAAGAGTAGATTATCCCATTCCCTTCCTCCTCATTTTCGTTTTTGTTTAAAGGATCACTATAGGGTCAGGAACACAAACATGTATTCCTGAACCTATAGTGTTAAAACCACCATCTGTCTGAAAAGACAGTGGTTACAGCAAAAAGCCTGAAGGTAATGATTCTACTCAGCAGAACAAATTCAATAAGCTGTAGTTGTTCTGGTGACTATAGTGTCCCTTTAATTTTTGGCTGATTATTAACAAGATACTATACGCAACTGAAGCAATGACATTGCAGGGGCACGATCTATGCACCAAAACTGATTCAGTAAGCTAAAGTTGTTTTGGGGACATTAGTGTCCCTGTAAATTTGTGAGGGGAATGCCCAGTATTGGGGTAAAATAGAGTAGCTCCTTTAATTGCTTTTATTTTTTTAAAATTCTACAATACGAACAGCTACTACACACACACACACACACTAATAAACACACAAAAAAAAAAAAAGGAAGAAAACACATGCATACAGACTTGCACGCAGACACACACTTTGTGCATGATTTAAAATTGTAATCCCTGTATTAGGTACTGTGTGCACATATGCATTGACATTGCAGCGTATGCAACCACAAGGGGCAAAGAAGTTGCGGTGGGTGTGAGCAATAGACGAGACATCGTACCTACTTAGGACGAAACAGATTTTTTTAAAGTGAATCTGCACTCTACAAACTATGTGATTTACAAATTCAACTCCAGTTAGTTATCAAACTAATTTAAACATTGTGCTGGTGAAACATACCAGAAAATGTAGATTAAGAGATATGTTTACACATGTATCACTACCTCCTCCCCCAAGATAGAAACCTGCAACAAATGTGGCCACAATATTTGTATGAGTTGCACTGCATGGTTACGATTATGTTGTCGTGTCTTTTCCCCCACTAAAAATGTTAAGGTGTGTAAGTAACCATACAAATATGACTCATATCTGTGAAGGCCAGTTCGTATATGCAAGCATGCAATGTCAGGGTGAATGCACAACACTGAATTTATACTTACCAGGTGATACAGTATAACATGGAATACACCTACACATCTCTTAACACTGTATAATAAAATATACTGGCACAAACATGGGATATACCAACTCACACAGCCTCTGCCACTATATAACATGGAAAATACCAACTCACACAGCCTCTGCCACTATATAACATGGAATATACCAAATCACACAGCCTCTGCCACTATATAACATGGAATATACCAAATCACACAGCCTCTGCCGCTATATAACATGGAATGTACAACCTCCCACAGGCTCTGCCGCTATATAACATGGAATATACCAAATCACACAGCCTCTGCCGCTATATAACATGGAATATACCAAATCACACAGCCTCTGCCGCTATATAACACGGAATATACCAAATCACACAGCCTCTGCCGCTATATAACACGGAATATACCAAATCACACAGCCTCTGCCGCTATATAACATGGAATATACCAAATCACACAGCCTCTGCCGCTATATAACATGGAATATACCAACTCACACAGCCTCTGCCGCCATATAACATGGAATATACCAAATCACACAGCCCCTGCCGCTATATAACATGGAATATACCAACTCACACAGCCCCTGCCGCCATATAACATGGAATATACCAACTCACACAGCCCCTGCCGCTATATAACATGGAATATACCAACTCACACAGCCCCTGCCGCTATATAACATGGAATATACCAACTCACACAGCCCCTGCCACTATATAACATGGAATATACCAAATCACACAGCCCCTGCCACTATATAACATGGAATATACCAAATCACACAGCCTCTGCCGCCATATAACATGGAATATACCAAATCACACAGCCTCTGCCACTATATAACATGGAATATACCAACTCACACAGCCCCTGCCGCTATATAACATGGAATATACCAACTCACACAGCCCCTGCCACTGTATAGCATGGAATATACCAACTCACACAGCCTCTGCCGCTATAAGAAATAAAAGCCCAAATAGAAATACAGGGTGTTCTACGGATAACTTGATAACAAAACCCCTAGTAAAATTTTGGACTTATTTTAAAAATCAAATAGAACTAAAAAATAAAATATTACCCGCTATCCCCTTTAAAAGTTTAGAGGTCTGGATAGAAAATCTGGATATAACAGAATGGCTTGGTAAGGGGATAAAAAAAATAGAGGATATATTAGAGGAGAGTAGGATTATCTCCTTTCCCGAGCTACGGAGAATCTATGGTCTTTCACTCTCACAGACTTTTAATTATATAAGGATTAGGAGTTTCCTACAAAGTTTCCTCGGCAGTATTTCGAAGTCACCCTCAGTAGCCAAACTAAATGTATTGACAGACTCAGAGAAGGATATAAAAATATTAACTAGATGTGTTGTGATTATGAAAAGTATAAAAGGGTTTGTTCAGCCCCTAGCAAAAAGTAAATGGGAAAGAGATTTATCAATATAAAGGATTGGAATAGGGCCCTTCAAACAGTTTACTCTATGGTTCACAGTTTAAACATTAGGGAAGCTCACTATAAGCTTCTGAACCGTTGGTATATGACACCAAATAAGATCCAGAAATTCTCTAAGGAAGAGTCCTGTAGATGCTGGAGATGCGGTAGTGAGGGGGCAAATGAATTGCATATATGGTGGGAGTGTCCTCCAATTAAAGCAGCATGGGAGCAATTTATGGGTCATATAAATATTCTTTTGGATATCCCGCATATTTGGACCCCAGATACTTTGCTTTTACATTTAAATTTACCGCAACTGACTAAAGACAAGAAATGCTTGCTGATACATGCTTTGATGGCTTTCAAGATGTCCATAGCAAAAAAACTGGAAAAAAAAACTTTAATTGATTCATGGCCATATATTAAGGCAATTATTACAACCCACTGTAAAATGGAAAGGGGTATAGCATCTAGTTTAAATATCAATATTTGTTTATTTGAGATATGGGATAATTGGATAAAGATTCTCGAAAATCCAATATAGGATAGTCTACTTAACGGTAAATAGGAGTTCTCTGATAGGGTGGTAGTAAATAGGAATCAGGAAGGGTATAATAAATATCAAAGGAAGCATTGTCAACTTTATTGTTAGTTTTGTTTGTATGTTTAAGTGTGCAGTATTAATTCAGCAGTAGAGTTGAAGATGAAGGTTTTTCTGTTCTTGGTACTTTCTTTTTCTATTGAAGCTTACAGGTTGGAAGTACATTGTGTGGAGAACAGGAAAAATGTTTATTACTGTTATAGAGATACAAGTTGTGTAATACCCTGTATATGTCTCTCTGCAATTGTTTTTGTATACAATTTACTGCTTGCTAAATGTTTTATATGTATGTATTATATATTTAAAAAAAATACTAATAAATAAACCTTTAAAAAAAAAAAAAACATGGAATATACCAACTCACACAGTCCCTGCACCTATATAACATGGAATATACCAACTCACACAGCCCCTGCCACTGTATAACATGGAATATAGAAACTTACACAGTCCCTGACACTGTAGAACATGGACTATACCAAATCACACAGCCCCTGCCGCTATATAACATGGAATATACCAAATCACACAGCCCCTGCCGCTATATAACATGGAATATACCAACTCACACAGCCCCTGCCACTATATAACATGGAATATACCAAATCACACAGCCCCTGCCGCTATATAACATGGAATATACCAACTCACACAGTCCCTGCCACTATATAACATGGAATATACCA
This sequence comes from Pelobates cultripes, assembly GCA_933207985.1. Taxonomy (NCBI): domain Eukaryota; kingdom Metazoa; phylum Chordata; class Amphibia; order Anura; family Pelobatidae; genus Pelobates; species Pelobates cultripes. The sequence continues at coordinate 96,322,875 of OW240922.1, read as the reverse complement.
AATCACACAGCCCCTGCCGCTATATAACATGGAATATACCAACTCACACAGTCCCTGCACAGTCTGGCACTGTATAATATAACTGACACGCCCCCTGACACTGTATAACATGGAATATAATAATTCACACGCCCCCTGACACTGTATAACATGGGATTTAATAACTGACACGCCCCCTAACACTGTATAATATATAATAATGCACACGCCCCCTGACACTGTATAACGTGGAATATAATAATTCAAATACCTCCTAGCACTGTATAATATAATAACTGACACACTGCCTGACACTGTATAATATATAATATAATAATTCACACGCACCCTGACACTGTAGAACATGGATTATAATAATTTACACTAACAATGTATAACATACAATATAATAACTGACACACCCCATAGACACTGTATAACATGGGTTATAATAATTCAGATACCTGCTGGCACTGTATAATATAATAACTGACACGCCCCCGACACTGTATAACATGGAATATAATAATTCACACGCCCCCTGACACTGTATAACATGGAATAGCTGACACGCCCCCTAACACTGTATAATATAATAATGCACACGCCCCCTGACACTGTATAACATGGAATATAATAGCTGACACGCCCCCTAACACTGTATAATATAATAATGCACACGCCCCCTGACACTGTATAACATGGAATATAATAACTGACACGCCCCCTAACACTGTATAATATAATAATGCACACGCCCCCTGACACTGTATAACATGGGATATAATAACTGACACGCCCCCTAACACTGTATAATATAATAATGCACATGCCCCCTGACACTGTATAATATGGAATATAATAATTTACACTAACAATGTATAATATACAATATAATAACTGGCACGCCCCCTGGACACTCTATAACATGGAATACAATATTTCACACGCCCCCTGGACACTGTATAACATGGAATATAATAATTCCCACACCCCCTGACACTGTATAACATGGAATATAATAATTGGCACTGTGTAACATGGGATATAATAATTCAGATACCTCCTGACACTGTATAATATAATAAATGACACGCCCCCTGACACTATATAATATAATAACGGCCACGCCCCCTGACACTGAAGAACATGGAATATAATAATTTACAATAACAATGTATAACATACAATATAATAACTGACACACCCCCTAGACACTGTATAACATGGGTTATAATAATTCAGATACCTCCTGGCACTGTATAATATAATAACTGACACGCCCCCTGACACTGTATAACATGAAATATAATAATTCACATGCCCCCTGACACTGTATAACATGGGATATAACTGACACGCCCCCTAACACTGTATAATATAATAATGCACACGCCCCCTGACACTGTATAACATGGAATATAATAATTCACACGCCCCCTGACACTGTATAACATGGGATATAATAACTGACATGCCCCCTGACACTGAAGAACATGGAATATAATAATTTACAATAACAATGTATAACATACAATATAATAACTGACACGTCCCCTAGACACTGTATAACATGGGTTATAATAATTCAGATACCTCCTGGCACTGTATAATATAATAACTGACACGCCCCCTGACACTGTATAACATGAAATATAATAATTCACACGCCCCCTGACACTGTATAACATGGGATATAATAACTGACACGCCCCCTAACACTGTATAATATAATAATGCACACGCCCCCTGACACTGTATAACATGGAATATAATAATTCACACGCCCCCTGACACGGAATAACATGGGATATAATAACTGACACGCCCCCTAACACTGTATAATATAATAATTCACACGCCCCCTGACACTGTATAACATGGAATATAATAACTGACACGCCCCCTAACACTGTATAATATAATAATTCACACGCCCCCTGACACTGTATAACATGGAATATAATAATTCACACGCCCCCTGACACTGTATAACATGGGATATAATAATTCACACGCCCCGACACTGTGTAACATGGGATATAATAACTGGCACGCCCCCTAGCACTGTATAATATAATAATGCACACGCCTCTGACACTGTATAACATGGAATATAATAATTTACACGCCCCCTGTCACTGTATAACATGGAATATAATAATTCACACGCCCCCTGACACTGTATAACATGAGATATAATAACTGGCACGCCCCCTACCACTGTATAATATATAATATAATAATTAACACACCCCTGACACTGTATAACATGGAATATAATAATTTACACTAACAATGTATAATATACAATATAATAACTGACACGCCCCCTGGACACTCTATAACATAGAATACAATATTTCACACACCCCCTGGACACTGTATAACATGGAATATAATAATTCCCACACCCCCTGACACTGTATAACATGGAATATAATAATTGGCACTGTGTAACATGGGATATAATAATTCAGATACCTCCTGACACTATATAATATAATAACGGCCACGCCCCCTGACACTGAAGAACATGGAATATAATAATTTACAATAACAATGTATAACATACAATATAATAACTGACACGCCCCCTAGACACTGATATATAATATAATAACTGGCACTGTGTGATATATAATATAATAACTGGCACTGTGTGATATATAATAACTGGCACTGTATGATATATAATATAATAACTGTGTGATATATAATATAATAACTGTGTGATATATAATATAATAACTGGCACTGTATGATATATAATATAATAACTGTGTGATATATAATATAATAACTGTGTGATATATAATATAATAACTGGCACAATGTGATATATAATATAATAACTGGCACTGTGTGATATATAATATAATAACTGCGTGATATATAATATTATAACTGGCACTGTGTGATATATAATAACTGGCACTGTGTGATATATAATATAATAACTGGCACTGTGTGATTATATAATATAATAACTGGCACTCGTGTGATATATAATATTATAACTGGCACTGTGTGATATATAATAACTGGCACTGTGTGATATATATATATATGATATGAAGTTATACCAGGATGAACACCCAGGCTGGCGAGCTCCCTTGTCACTGTGATCCCAGGAGGTAGTGCAGCAGCGGCGGCTGTGATGTCCCCGCTGTCACCGTGCTCGCTGTCTGGCTCTTGGTCCCCCAGAAACCCCTGCGCTCGCTCTCTCTCTCTGTTATTGTTTTGATCCTGTTTTTTTCGTCACCTCCCTCAGCAGTTCTGCCCAGTAACAGCGTCACGTGACATGGGGCGGGGCCGCCGCTGATTGGCCGGCAAGACACGGGTGTGTGAGAGGAATCACCATTAGCATTTCAGAGAGGGTATAAAGGAGGCGGGTTAAGCGGGAAGGAGGCGGGGTGGAGAGCGTGTAAGGTGACGTCACTGCACAGGGCGGGTTTTTTGTTTGCAGAGTGGCAAGGGGCGGCCATTTTATGTCACCACACCTGACACCTGTCACCTGTCACATGGCTTGTGGCTACTAGTCTTATCCTCAGCTCGCCGCAGGTTGGCTACCCAGTGCTAGAATTATTTAAAAAAAATCTGTATCATATCTAAAGCAACTTTTATATATACACAACATGCATAGATACATCCTCACACAGCATTAATACCTCACACAGCATTAATACCCCCTCCTCACACAGCATTAATACCCCCCTCCTCACACAGCATTAATACCTCACACAGCATTAATACCCCCTCCTCACACAGCATTAATACCCCCTCCTCACACAGCATTAATACCCCCTCCTCACACAGC